>JAJTUV010001441.1:0-182500 GCA_021653895.1 Mastomys natalensis
CAGGATGATATTTTCTAGTTCCATCTCTTTGCCTGCAAAATTCGTGATGTTCTCATTTTTAATATCTGAAAAGTATTCTCTTGTGTAAATGTACTACAATTTTTCTGTATCCATTCTGCCGTTGAGGGATAGCTGGGTTGTTCCGAACTCCTGACTATTATCAATAAGAGTGCTACAAATATTGGAGCACATGTCCTTGTGATATGGTTGAGCATCTTTTTGGTACATGCCCAGTAGTGGTATAGCTGTGTCTTCAGTAGAACTATTTCCAATTTCCTGATTAACTGAAAGAGTTAATTTTTCAGAGTGGCTATACCAGTTTGCAATGGAGAAGTGTTCCTCTTTAATCTTTGCCAGCATGTGCTGTTATTTGAGTTTTTGATCTTTGCCATTCTGATTGGTGTGAAGTGGAATCTCAGGGTCATTTTGATTATATTTTCCTAATGACTAAGGATGTTGAACATTTGTTTAGGTGCTTCTTGGCCAGATACCAGTGATGGGCAAGGATCCTAGGACCCCATGGTGATGACATAACCTGAAATGCCCAACAATGGGGAGATAGAACCTGAAGAGACCACCTCCAGTAGACAGACACCGCCCCCAGTTGAGGCATGGGGCCACCCACTCATCTCAAATTTTTTTGACACAGAGTTGTTCCTGTCTGAAGGAAATGCAGGCACAACGAATAGAGCAGAGATTGAAGGAAAGAGCATCCAGAGACCACCACACTTAGGGATCCATCCCATCTGCAGATACAAAATGCCAACACTATTGCTGATGCCAAGATGTGCGTGCAGACAGGAGTCTGGCATGGCTGTCCTCTGAGAGGCTCTACCAGCACCTTATTGAGACAGATGCAGATATCTACAGCCAACCATTAAACTGAGCCCGGGGACCCCTATGGAAGAGTTAGGGGAAGGACTGAAGGAGCTGAAGGGGATTACAACCCTATAGGAAAAACAGCATTATCAACTAACTGAACCCCTCAGATCTCCCAGATATTAAGCCACCAACCAAAGAGCATACATGGGCTGGTCCTTGGCCCCCACTGCTTGTGTAACAGAGGATTGCCTTGTCTGGCCTCAGTTGGAGGGGATGCTCTTGGTCCTGTGGAGGCTTGATGCCCTAAAGAAGGGGGATGCTAGGGGGGTGAGATGGGAGCAGGTGGGTGCTGGGAGTTTCCCCTTAGAAATAAAGGAGAGGGGGATGAGGTTGTGGGCTTGTGAGAGGGGACTGGGAAAGGGGACATTTGAAATGTAAATAAATAATATAAAATAATAATAATAATAATAATAATGAAGCACAAAACAGCTACGCTGCCTGGAATAGATTTTAACCAAATTAATCACTTAGAAGAAACATTCTCCAACCTTTTGAATAGTCTCATGCTCTAAAGAAGTGTATTGCAGGTTTCCAACTTTTGAGAATTATGTCCATTGACAGAGTGGCTATGGTGATGTAGCTATCTGAATAATTTCTGTTCTTATAAGAAATCCCTCACACTTATTTCTGTAATTAACCCCAACAAATCTTCTTGGTCCATCAGTTGCATGTTGGTGGTAGCATTATTTTAGTCTGTCATGGACTCTTCTGGAGTAAGTAAATATGTGTGCTATAACACCCTAATCTTATCACACATTAGTCAACAAAGGGTTTTAAATAGATTTTAAATATAATTTTGCCTAGAAATTATAAAAAAAAAACTTTCTTGAAATTAATAATATATGGTATGGAGTCCATTTCAACTCAGAATTTAAGAAGAGTATTTGAAAATTGAAGTCTTGAACTAAGTTCTGTCTTTGCTGACACATGATATACTCTTGAGTATTTTTCCTATGCTGGTGTTAATTAGTGCTACAAAATTCTATTTCAATGTCTACTATAATTTGTTATATATCTTTACTATGTCTTCTCTACAAATTACTTCCTTTAATGCATATTTTCTTATAAGCAATGGAGTCAAATGTTAATTATATTTTGATGCCTCTTTTTAAAATCTTGATTTAGTTTCTACTGCTAAAGTTAATTCCATATCTGAATTTCTTCCTTCTGACATTTGTATTCCTCACAAGATGCCATCATCTGAGCTAAGATAGGAACATATACAGTTTTTTTTTTTAAAATCTATTATAAAAATAGATTTGATAGTGAAGTAGTAAACATTTTATTCAATCTGTTTTTTTTTTATGTTTTTGTTTTATTTCCACTATGTTCATAGCAGCCTTGTTTGTGATAGCCAGAAGCTGGAAACAACTCAGATGTCCCATGACCAGAAGAATGGATTCAGAACATGTGGTTCATTTACACAATGGAATACTACTCAGCTATTAGGAATGAAGACCTCCTGAGTTTTACATGCAAATGGATGGTACTAGAAAATATCATCCTGAGTGATGTAACTCAGACACAAAAGGACATACATGGTATCTACTCACTAATAAGTGAATATTAGGAAAAAAATAAATAAAAATACAGAATATCCAAGATACAGTCCACAGAACTCAAAAGGTCAACAAGCCAAAGGGCCCAAGTGAGGTTGCCTCAGTTCCACTTGGGTGGGAGAAGAAGGCAATCACAAAGAGGGAAGGGGAGGGACCAGGGAGGTAAAGTGGATGGAGGCTGATAGGGGAACATGATGTGGTATTGGGAAGGGGGAGAAAGAACTGAAGCCCTGAGAGCTAGCAGAAAGAATGAAATAGGCAACTTCTGGTGGTAGGAGGTTGAGGTAAACCTCCAGAATGTATGAGACTTGGGAAGTGAGAGACTCTTAAGACTTAAAGGGCAAGACTCTTAGAAGAGGTGCCCGACAATAGGGAGGGGGAACTTGTAGAGCCCACCTCCAGCAGAAAGTCAGGTCATCAAGTGAGGATGGCTTGCCATCCTACAGTCAAAACTTCAACCCATAATTGTTCCGGTCTGAAAGAACTGGGATAGAAAGGGAAAAAAGCAGGGAAGGAAATGGAGAGGAATCTGAGGAAAAGAAGGTCCATCAACAGGCTCAAAGTGGGATCTAGCTCAAGGGAGGCTCTAAGACCTGACACTATTACTGAGGCTATGGGGAACTCACAAAAAGGAACCTATCATGACTGCCCTCTGAAAGACCCAAAAAGCAGATGAAAGAGTCAGATGTAGATGATTACACCCAACCAATGTACAGAAGCACTGTGTTTGTATTAGGGAAAAGCTGGAAGAAGCTGAGGAGGAGGTCAACACAGTAGGAGGACCAACAGTCTCACTTAATCTGGACCCTGAGATCCATCAAACACTGGACTGTAGGAGGAGCTAAGGTGAGAGGAGAAGGAAGTCGACAGAGGAAGGTGAAGGAGTAGGAAGCCCATGACAGAGGAGCTGGAGGTGGAAGGACAAGCACACGGCCTGGATAAACCCCAAGTTATAAGGGATCTCATAGCTGGGGAATAGAGTACTGTAATGGTAAATCTGCCCAATCTAGGTATGCAATATTTATACCATAATTATTGAGTTGTGTTTTCCTTTACTGGTCTTATTTGGGTCGGAGATTTTCTGCAACAAATTGGCACCCAATTTATTGCTTAGAACTCAACTAATCTGAGATAAATTTCATTGCCCCTCTACCCCCAATATGGTTTTGGGCAGCCTTCTAGGCTACACCAACATGTATTGAAAAGCTGAGTGGGTCTGAGAGGCCTACAAAGAACTGCAGAGAGGCTCCCTCCCCCAACCCCCAGACAGAGAGCTAAGGACAGAGTCAGGAGCAGCACCTGAGCCTGCAGCTGGGTTTGATCAGTACTTGTAAAAAGTGCAAGGAGGGACAGGTGATCCTAGAACACAACTACCTGCGAGGTAATTTTCAGGCAGAAACAGTGAACTGAAGGCTCTGGATCAGGTGATTCTTTGATATAAATAAAAGATATATAACCTTTTGATACTTAAAGATGAGAAACATAATAAATATCTTTTGGCCTTTATGTGATGATATTTTGAATGGTTTGACAGGAATCAATTTAGGGAAAATAGACACCTTATTATTTATCAGTATTGCAATATTTATTCTCTTGATTTACTATGTCTTTTCAAAAGATAGGTCTTAGATAAAAAAAAAAAAATTCCTTGCCTTAGAAAAAAGATTACAAGTAACACTAGAACTAAAGGTTCAGGATTTTATTAGTCAAAATAAGCAACAGCAAGGAGATAGAGATAAAATTTGGAAACAAGGTCTAGAAGATAATTTACTAAAGCTAGCAAATCAAAATAAGGCAGATGCTGTAATATTTCAATTACAACATAAAGAGAAGCTAAGATTATGGAAGCAGGGCTTAGAACAGAAGTACAGGAAATTATAGAGCAGCAGAACATCAGAAAGAGAAACTTACATCTTGGCAACAGGGCTTAGAGGAAACAGTAGAATTGAAGACACAAGAAATTATAGATAAGAATAAGAGACAGGAAGATGAAAATGAATGTGAGAGATAGGAGCTTGAAAAGATGATAGAACAGAGGATGCAGCAGCTCACTGATCAGACTGAGCAGAAGAGAGAAAATAATGAGGAATGGAAGCAAGACTTGGAGAATAACCTTTTAAATTAATCAATCAAAATAAAATGGACACCAAACTATCAGAGTTACAATATGAGGAAAAATTCAAAATATTGAGGCAGAGCCTGAATAGAGACTACAGGAACTCAAGGAACAGGGAGAGTGACAAAAGGAGAGATATGAAGAGTGGACACAGACCTTTATGGAGAAATTTAAATTTCAGTTAAGGAAAATACTCAGGTAGAGACAGAAGACACTAGAGGAAATCAATCAAGGGTTATTAGAAAACAAACTTTAGTCTACCCTAGTTAATATACAACAAAGACCTCCAGATGTTGATAATCCACAGAGTTATGAGGAAATTGATGGCAACTAGTGGATGTGTTAGATCTGAGAAAATTTAAGGAAAGTGTCACTAATTTTGGAATGCACTCGCCATTTGTAAAATAACTCCTGACTTTTGGGCTATTAAAAATAGAATAATCCCCCAAGACTGGAAAAGATATGGCAAAAGCAATACTAGAACCTGCTGCAAATTTACAATGGGTTGCATGGTGGAGAGATGAGGTGAGGGAGATAGCACGACAAAATAGAGCCAGGGGAAGAGAGAGTTCCATAGACCAACTGCTTGGTGAAGGTCGCTTTGCTGAGGTAGAGGTGCAGGCTGTATATGATGAAGAAACTCTGGCATTGTCTCGACTTTTCAGCCCTAAAGGCCTGGGACAAAGTCGCAGAATCAAGGAAAAGACTTGAAACATTTACTCAAGTCATACAAAGTCCAAAAGAAACCTTCCCTGACTTTTTACAAAGGCTAACCTCAGCTGTTGAAAGAGGTGTATCAGATTCAGTAGCAAGAAAGGTGATAATTGAATCTTTAGCCTTTGAAAATGCAAGTGCTGAATGCAAGGAAGTAATCAGACCACTCAGAGCAAGGTCAGTACCAATAGATGAGTGGATTAGATATATGGCCAATATGACGGTAATAGGAGAAGCTGCCACTAGACACCTAGAGATGACCCAGGATTTCAAATGTTTTAATTGTGGTAGATGGGGTCATCTCAGAAATGACAGCAGGAAAAACCAAAGTAATACAAAAAGGGGACCTATGCCTTTTGGAATATGTCAAAGATATGGCAAAGGCCGACATCTGACTAGGGAATGTAGAGCAACAACAGACAAATAGGGCAATACCCTGCCAAAAAACTCCCAGGGGGGGCTCTTGCAGGCCCCAATGCCAGGCAGGGAGAGTTCTCTTCCTCAGGACAATTAAATATCACTGCTTCAAAAACAGATGTTCTGAGACTGGACAAGGCTGACACAAGTTTTATAGACAATTCAGAAGGCCTCACAGGAAGCCAAAAGCGAATATTCTGTCAAACTTCTATAGAAGATCAAAGACCAAAACTAAGAATACAGTGAATAATACTGAGATTGAAGGGACGGTTGACACTGGAGCAGATGTCACCATTAACTCTTCAAATTCTTAGCCTGAAAGTTGGCCACTTCAAGAAGTAGACATCCAGTTTCAAGGACTTGGGACTTTTATCCCAAATAAAACAAAGTACCAGATGGCTTAGATGAATAGGACCGGAAGGTGACGTAGGAAAACGGAGGCCATATGTTGCTGATATAGCCATTAACTTATGGGAAGAGATCTATTACTGCAGTGGAAAACCCAAATTAATATCCCTCAGTTTCAGTGTCTAGTCATAAAACCATCAGGATCCTAATAAAAATTTAAAATTAGTTAGGAAATGAGTTTGATGGAAACATCCAATTTAGGATGGAGAGTTCCAAGATCTCCTAGTTTCTGCACATTTTCCAGTTGTGGGTTTTTGTGTTTGTTTTTATCAACTTTTCAACCAAGCTTCTCTGAGGATAGCTGAGGAAGACCCTGATATATAACATAGCACTTGTTCACTGCCAGATCCATTCTTTTCTTCCCACTTTATTCTGCGTATTGTGACTTCACTATGCTAAGAAACAGTTTTTAAAAGTCTTTTCTTCTATATACTATCATCTAGCATCATTTACTTCTTTCTTGAAGACAGTCCAGTATTCAACATTATTATTTTAAAAGACTGTTAATTTTTATAATATTTTTATTCACTTATACTCCAATGTTGTATTCTACTTTATTTCCCTTCAGGATGTATCTTTCTCAAATGACATATTTTTCTTTTAGTGGGGCAAAACACTTTTCCTCTATTCAGATTTCCATCAAATTATGCTCCTTTGTTATTCAAATTGTTGCCATCTAATTAACTAACTCTAATTTTGATCTGTCTGCTCACCATGACTTCCTTAAGTGAGACATGCCCTCAGGATAAGAAAGCCAGCCTAATAGCTTCTGAATGGGAAACAGGGCAGTGCTCACAGTCCCAGAGCATTCTAGTTGTCATCTTCACCCCTTACCTCTCGAGAAAAGAAAATTGCTGAAGAAAATTATTACAACATAAGATCAAATGTTTTAAAAGTTTTGATTTGAGACTACTTATTTTATTTTTATTGAAAAAATTTTTTATTTTTTACATTTAGATTGTTTCACTTACCCAGTTTCCCTGCATCCTCCCAGGAATCACTATCCCTTCCCTTTACCGCCTCACGTTGTTGTACACCCCTCACCCCCTCCACTGTACCTCATTCCACCCTCGAATACCTACCCCCATGTCCAGCCTTCATGAGACCAAGAAATCTCTTCTCCTACTTATAATTATGCTCCCTTGATATATAGGGAGCAGGGTCCCTCCTATCGCCCAGGCTGGTGGCTTAGACCTGGGGACTATGTTGGATGGATTGTGTTTCCTCATGGTGTCGCGAAATCTCTCAACTCCTTCGCCTTGACTTCAATCTTCTCATTGGGAAAACTCCATGCTCAGTTTAATGGATTAGCTGTACATCTGCTCTGAGTATGTCAGACTTTGCGACTCTAAGGAACAGCTATATAGGCTCCGTCAGTTTAATCCTGCCATCCCATCACTCTCCTTTGCGTGATGCACATAGGATGGATTATCTGGTGGAATACCGTCTGAGATGTCCCTCTTCAGTTCTGTCCTCATGTGTCCCTTATTTGCACCCTTGATATTGTACTCCTCTAAAGGACTGAAGCCCCTATTGGTCTCATCTTTGGTTATGTGTCTTGAGTTAACTTGGTATTCAGCTTTGACTAAAATCCAATATCCGTGAGTGATACCTGTATGTCTTTTGTGATTGTTATTCCTCAGGATGATATTTTCTATTCCATCCAGTTTATTATGGAATTTATCAATCCATGTTTTAATAGCTGAGTAAATTCCCATATGTATAATATGTACCACATTTGTACAATTCCTCGTTGAGGGCATCTGGGTTCTTTCATTTCTGCTATTATAATAAAGCTGCTATAACATAGTGAGCATATTCTTGTTATGTGTTAGGCTCTTGGATATACCAGATTGTATAGTGGCCATCAGGTAGTGATATGTCATTTTGAGGAACGCACTGTTTTCCATGTGGTTGCACATCTGCAAATCACCAACTATGGCGAGTTGTTCCTCTTCTCCACACCTCGCCACATCTGCATATACCGATTTTGATTTTAGCCATTCTGACTGGTGTGAAGTGGAATCTCAGGGTTGTTTTGATTTGCATTTCCCTGATGACCAAGGATGCTGAACATTTCTTTAAGTGCTTCTCGGCCATTCGATTTCCTCAATTGAGAATTCTTTGTTTAGCTCCTTACTCCATTTTTTAATAGGGTTATTTGGTTGTCTAGAGTCTAATTTCTTGAGTTCTTTGTATATATCGGATATTAGTCCTCTATCGGATGTGGGATTGGTAAAGATCTTTTCCCAATCTGTTGGTTGCCGTTTTGTCCTATTGACGGTGTCCTTTGCCTTACAGAAGCTTTGCAATTTTATGAAGTCCCATTTGTCAATTCTTGATCTTAGAGCAGAGGCCATTGGTGTTCTATTCAGGAACTTTTCCCCTGTGCCTAGGTATTCGAGGGTCTTCCCCACTTTCTCTTCTATTAGTTTCAGTGTGTCTGGTTTTATGTGAAGGTCCTTTATCCACTTGGACTTGAGCTTTGTACGAGGAGATAGGAAAGGATCGATTTGCATTCTTCTGCATGTTGTCCTCCAGTTGAACCAGCACCATTTGTTGAAAATGCTGTCCTTGTTCCACTGGATAGTTTTAGCTCCTTTGTCAAAGATTAAATGACCGTAGTTCTGTGGGTTCATTTCTGGGTCTTCAACTCTATTCCACTGATCTTCCTGCCTGTCTCTGTACCAATACCAGGCCGTTTTTATCACTATTGCTTTGTAGTACAGCTTGATGTCAGGGATGGCGATTCCTCCAGAAGTTCTTTTATTGTTGAGGATGGTTTTCGCTATCCTGGGTTTTTTGTTGTTCCAAATAAATTTCAGAATTTCTCTTTCAAGTTCTGTAAAGAATTGAGTTGGTATTTTAATGGGGATTGCATTGAATCTGTAGATTGCTTTTGGCAAGATGGCCATTTTTACTATATTAATCCTGCCAATCCATGAGCATGGGAGATCTTTCCATTTCCTGAGATCTTCTTCAATTTCTTTCTTCAGGGACTTGAAGTTCTTGTCATACAGATCTTTCACTTGCTTGGTTAGATTCACCCCAAGGTATTTTATATTATTTGTGGCTATTGTGAAGGGTGTCATTTCCTTAATTTCTTTTTCAGCCTGTTTATCTTTCATGTAGAGGAAGGCTACTGATTTGTTCGAGTTGATTTTATAACCTGCCACCTTGCTGAAGTCGTTTATCAGACTACTTATAATCTCACAAATTAGAAGAAAAATGCCTACACTTTCTATACTGATGGTTAAAACAAATAGTGGAATTTTGGGATTATAAGGTTAAAAGTATGTGCATCTATATGGGTATAGACATTCATATATATTGAACCGTGTGTGTATGTACATTTTTATTATTTGTACAGAGCCTCTCATTTTCCCAAGGCAATGTTCACCATGGTTCATCCTTTTGACCATGTTCCAACACCTGAAACCCTGCATTCCTCCTCTCCTCATGGTAAGAAAGAAAACTTTGTCTAAGAGAACAAAAGTCTAGTGCATATACCACATTAATATAAGAAAAGCGTTATGAGAATAATGTAAGAAAAATGTCATGAGAATAATGTCCTAGTATACAAATAGTATTTCTTTGCTGATTCAATTTCTAAATGGAAAAAAATGACTCAGAGCTTTTGATTATGTTTATACAGTGAATTCAGATTTCTTTATGAAAGAAATACTTCTGAATTTAGTTCCCTGTGTTCTCTTTGCTGAAGTCACAAAGCTTGTGCACAATTCCATCTTGGTGAATACCCCAGAACCTCATCTTACTGACCCATTCCCACACCCATGAACCTACCTCTAATTACAGGACTTGTGTTTCAGTTCAGCAACTAAATTTCCTAGATACCTGCCCAGCTGTCCCATCTCCTATTCCTAGGGCTATCTCAGATAGGACACTTGTACACTATCCCAATTAGATACTATAAAAGCCACATATGAATGATTTATTGGTCACCATGGAGCAGAAATCACTCCTGCCCGTTATTTATTTATTTTTTGCTTGATTATGTAGATACTTTTATTTTGTTCTTTGGATATATCAAATTGTATTGATAGGTTTTTATTTTAATTATTAATCATTCCATTTGTTTACATCTCAAAAGATATCCAACTTCCCAGTTATCCCCCTCTACTTACCCCCACCACCATCGCATGATATTCCCCTTTTGGTTACCCCTCTGAAACACTCCATCCCACATCTGCCCTCCCCTCTCCCTTTTGCCTATATGGGAGTGCTCCCCTCCACACACACACTCTCCCACCCCATTGCTTCAGCATTCCCCTACTCTGGGGGATCAAACCTCCCAGGGCCATGGGCATCCCCTCTCAATGCTGTTGGGCAAGGACACCTCTGCTACATATGTATCTGGAACCAAAGATCCCTTTCAGCACACTCGTGTTGGTGGTCTAGTCTCTAGGAGAACTGCGTGGTCAGGCCAGCCTATGTTGATCTTTCAATGGGGCTGCAATCCCCCTCTGCTCACTCCTCCAGTCCTTCCGTCAGCTCTCTGACCAGGTTCCCTGAGTTCAGCCTGATGGTTGGCTCCAAGCATCCACCTCTGCATTGATGAGCTGTTGGCCAGACCTCCCCAGGAACTGGAAAACTTAGTTCTTCTCTACATGTGCCTCTTGACCACTGCAACAGTGTTGGGTTTGGTGTCTGCAGACATGATGTATCCTCAGGTGAGGCCGTTTGCCAGTTGGCCCTTCCTTTAGTCTCTGTTCCATTTTTTGTGTGTGTGTGTTCTTCCTTTGACAGAAGTATTTCTGGGTTAAAAGAACTTTGAGATGGATGGGTGGCTCCATCCCTCGACCAGGCAATGCCTATCTACTAGAGGTGGTCTCCACAGGTTATATCTCTGTGCATTACAGCTAAAGTCAATCCCATTGGGTTTCTCTAGTATCTGGGACCCACCAGTGGCAATACCCAGTTCCTCATCTCCCTTGCTACCTATTTTTATTTGATTCCCTGACCTCTGTATTCTCCCCATTGTTCTCCAGACTCTTAAATTGCCACCTTATTTCTTCCTCTTCCTTTCTCCCTCCCTTGTCCCTCTCTGTGGAGCTGTGAAAGGATAGCTTGGTTTCTGGTGGAGCACTGGCTAGAGATGGCCAAAGACCCTGCAAGGGATGGCATACAATTTGTCACACTCCCAGACTCCAAGTTCCTGACACACGCCAAAGACCTCCATTGATCAGCATCTTTCAGTCATGTAGGGCAATGCCCCTACAGCCCCTCCAAAGAGAGGTTTGTGTCACATAGCAAAGGTAGAGGGCATGACTACAGGCCTCAGCCTCAAGAGATATCCATATCAATGAGATACTTAAAGGCTAGAGGGCATAGTCAATTAAGCATTCCTTCCCAGACCCTCCTCCCTCCCTATTTAACTCAGGTCTTCCCTGAGAAACGTGGGGGAACCAACCAGATCCACTTTCTGCCATGACAATAAACCCTTCTGGAACCAAGGACTTCCACGTGTCATTGGGGCCTGTCATCCAAAGCTTCCAGCCTGTGGAACCTTAGACTTTCTCCTGCATGTGGGACCCACCACGTGGAAGTCTCCAGGCAGCCTCCCCTGCTGTGGCCCCGTATACCCACATGGCATCATTTGGTGAACTCAGTCAAATTCCTGAGCTTCTGCTCCTGGGAACTGCAGTTCCAGCCTCCTGGGGCAGCAGACACACAGGAACCACAACACAGCCCAACAGGACCCACACCATGAACGAGCACAGCCACACACCTCTCCTTTCATCTCCCACAATTGTCCTGTTTTTCCCTCTCAGTGAAGGACTGAAGAAACCCCCTGATCTTTCTTCCTTCTACACACCATATGGTCTGTAAGTTGTATCTTATGGATTGTGATCTTTTGGGTTAGAATCCACTTATTAATGAATACATAACATGTAGGTTCTTTTGTGATTGGGTTACTTCACTCTGGATAACATTTTCTAATTCCATCCATTTGCCTGCAAATTTCATGAAGTCATTGTTTTTATCCACTGTGTAGTACTCCATTGTGTATATGTATCACATTTTCAGTATCCATTCTTCAGTTGAGTGACATCTAGGTTGTTTCCAACTTCTGACTATTATAAATAAGGTGGCTATAGACATTGTGGAGCATGTTTCCTGGTTATAGTTGGAGCATCTTTTGGGTATATGCCCAGGAGTGGTATAGCTGGGTCCTCAGGTATTACTATTCCCAATATTCTGAGGAACTACCAGACTGATTTCCTGAGTGGTTGTACCAGCTTGCAATTCTATCAACAATGGAGAAGTGCTCCTCTTTCTCCACATCCTCTCAAACATTCAATCTCATCTGCCTTTTTTATTTTAGCCATTCTGACTGGTGTGAAGTAGAATCTCAGGGTAGTTTTTATTTGCATTTTCTTGATGACCAAGTATGTTGAACATCTCTTTAAGTGTTTCTCAGTCATTCGAGATTTCTTAGTTGAGAATTCTCTACTTAGCTCTGTACTCCACTTTTTAAAAGGGGTAATTTGGTTCTCTGGAGTGTGTCTTCTTGTGTTCTTTGTATATTTTGGATATTAGCCCTCTATTTTATGTAGGGCTAGTAATTATTTTTTCCAAATGTGGGGTTGTTGTTTTGTCCTATTGATAGTGTCGCTTCCTTTACAGAAGCTTTTCATTTTAGGAGGACCCATTTGTTGATTGTTGCTCATAAAGCATAAGACATTGGTGTCCTGTTAAGGAAGTTTTCCATGTGCTCAAGTATTCAAGGCTCTTCCACACTTTCCTTCTATTAGATTCAATGTATCTGGTATTATGTGGAGGTCCTTGATCCACTTGGACTTGAGCTTTGTGCAAGAAGATTGGTATGAATTAGTTTGCATCCTTCTACATGGTGACCTCCAGTTGAACCAGCACCATTTGTTGAAAAATACTGTCTTTATTCCATTAAATGGTTATAGCTTCTTTGTCAAAGATCAAGTGACCATAGGTGTGTGGGTTCATTTTTGGGTCTTCAATTTTATTCAATTGATATTCATGCTTAACTCCCAGGATCCCAGGATCCCAGGATCACAGGAAAGACAGGCTCCAATCGGAGACAGGGAAGCCACATAACACCAGAGATAACCAGATGGTGAGAGTAAACTTAAGAACATAAGCGATAGAAATCAATTTGACTTGGCAGCATCAGAACCCAGTTTGCCCACCACACCAAGTCCTGGAAACCCAATCACTCCCTTAAAACAAGATTCAGATGTAAACTCTCAGCTCATGAAGATGATAGAGGATTTTAAGAAGGACATAAAAAGTTCCCTTAAAGAAATGCAGAAGAACACAAGTAAACAAATAGAAGCCCTTAAAGAGGAAAGTCATAAATCCCTTAAAGAAATACAGGAGAATGCAATCAAACAGGTGAAGGAATTGAACAAAACCTTCCAGAATCTAAAAATTAAAGTAGAATCATCAAAGAAAACTCAAAGGAAGATAGCCCTGGAGATGGAAAACCTAGGAAAAAAATCAGAAATCAGAAATGCAAGCATTATCAACAGAAGACAAGAGATAGAAGAGAGACTTTCAACAACAGAAGATTCAACACAAGACATAGATACAACAGTCCAGTAAAATACAAAACCCAAAAAAGCTCCTATCTCAAAATATATATGAAATCCAGGACACAATGAAAAGACCCAACCTGAAATAATAGGTATAGAAGAGAGTGAAGATTCCCAACTCAAAGGGCCAGCAAACATCTTCAACAAAATTATAGAAGAAAACTTTCCTAGACCAAAGAAAGAAATGCCCATAAATATGCAAGAAACGTACAGAATACCAAACAGATGAGACCAGAAAAGAAATTCCCCTCGTCATATAATAATTAAAACTCCAAATACCCAGAACAAAGAAAGAATATTGAAAGCAGTAAGGGAAAAAGGTCAAGTAACATATAAAGGCAGATCTATCAGAATTACACAAGACTTCTCACCAGAGACTATAAAAACCAGAGAGCCTGGGCAGATGTCATACAGACCCCAAGAGATCAAAAATGCTAGCCTAGGCTACTATACTCAGCAAAACTCTTAATAACCATAGATGGAGAAACCAAAGTTTCCCAAGACAAAACAAAATCTAAACAATATCTTTCTACTAATCCAGCCCTTTAGAAGAAAACAGAAGGAAAAGTCTATCATAAGGAGGGAAACTACACCCAAGGAAAAGCAAGAAATTAATATTTTCACAACAAATCCAAAAGAACAGAAACACACAAACATAATTCCAACTCTAAGAACAAAAATAACAGGAAGCAATGATCATTGGTCCCTAATATCTCTCAAGATCAATGGACTCAATTCCGCAATAAAAAAATATAGGCTAACAGACTGGATATATAAACAGGATCCAGCATTTTGCTGTATACAAGAATCATACCTCAGAGTCAAAGACAGACATTCTTTCAAAGGAAAAGGATGGGGAAAAATTTTCCAAGCAAATGGTCCCAAGAAACAAACTGGAGTAGTCATCTTAATATCCAACAAAATAGACTTTCCACCAAAAGTTATCAAAAAATAGGGAAGATCACTACATTCTTATCAAAGGAAAAAATCACCAGGATGAACTCTCAATTCTGAACATCTGTGCCCAAATGCAAAGGCACACACAATTGTAAAAAAACTCTACTAAAGCTCAGAACACATATTGAACCTCACACAATAATAGTAGGAGATTTCAACACCCATTCTCTCCAATGCTTAAATCATGGAAACCGAAACTAAACAGAGACCCAGTGAAATAAAAAGAAGTTATGAACCAAATGGATTTAACAGATATCTACAAAACATTTCACCCAAAAGAAAAGACTATACTTTCTTCTAAGCACCTCATGGTACCTTCTCAAAAATTGACCAATGTTCTCAGACCCCAAAAAAACCTCAACAGATACTAGAACACTGAATTAATCCCATGTGTTCTATCAGACCACCACAGACTAAGGTTGGTCTTCAATAGCAACAAAAACAACAGAAAGCCCACATACATGTGGAAGCTGAGCAACTATCTACTCACTGATGACTTGGTCCATGAAGATATAAAGAAAGAAATAAAAGAATTCTTAGAATTCAATGAAAATGAAGACACAACATACCCAAACTTATGGGATACAATGAATTCAGTGTTAAAAGGTAAACTCATAGTTCTGAATGCCTCCAAAAAGAAACTGGAAAGAGCATACACTAGCAGCTTTAACAGCTCATCTGAAAGATGAACAAAAAGAAGCAAATAAACTCAAGGCGAGTAAAAGGCAGGAAATAATCAAACTCAGGGCTGAAATCAACCAAGTAGAAACAAAAGGAACTATACAAAAAATCAATAAAACTAGGAACTGGTTCTCTGAGAAAATCAATAAGATAGACTAACCCTTAGCCAGACTAACAAGAGGGTACAGAGACAGTATCCAAATTAATAAAATCAGCAATGAAAAGGGAGACATAACAACAGAAACCGAGGAAATTAAAAAAATAATCAGAACCTACTACAAAAGTCTATACTCAACAAAACTAGAAAATCTGGATGAAATGGATGAATTTCTAGACTGATGCCAGATACCAATGTTAAATCAGGATTAGATAAGCCATCTAAATAGCACCACAACCCCAAAGGAAATAGTGCAGTTATTAAAAAGTCTCCCAATCAAGAAGAGCCAAGGACCAGATGGTTTTAGTGCAGAATTCTATCAGACCTTCAAAGAAGATCTAATACCAATACTTTTCAAACTAGTCCACAAAATAGAAACAGATGGATGACTACCCAATTCTTTCTATGAAGCCATAGTTACACAGATACCTAAACTATAAAAAAGACCCAACAAAGAGAGAGAACTACAGACCAATTTCCCTTATGAATATCAATGCAAAAATACTCAATAAAATTCTTGTAAACCAAAGCCAAATACACATCAAAATTATTATCTACCATGACCAAGTAGGCTTTATCCCAGGGATGTAGGGATGGTTCAATATACAGAAATCCATCATATGTAACCCAATATGTAAACAAACTCAAAAAATAAAACAGCATGATCTTCTCATTAGATACAGAACAAGCCTTGACAAAATACAACACCCACTCATGTTTAAAAGTATTAGAGAGATCAGGAATTCAAAGTGTATACTCTGCCCTTTTAATAAACAATTAACACAGAATACCTGAAACATGGACCTATCAGTTATTCATACTTGATCTGAAATTAACAAAGTATGGGTAACTACAAAGAACAGTATTCAATAGAGGCAAGCTTGAAAGTCAGACACCATGAAGGAATCACATGTAAAAATGTTATTTTTAATAAAATGTATGTAGTAAACTAATATGGCAGCTGTATTTCTTTATGTTAGCTAGTTCCAAATAAGGACATAGAGGGACTAAGATTTAATTCAAGCTATACTTTAACACCTGAGTAGTCTCTCTTAATCCCTTAAATTTATCTGTCTACCTCCTTAGCCAGGATCAAAATACTTGCATTTCCATGCCATAAATGCAAGCTGAACTGCAAGCACTCTTTTCTGCTTCCTCTTTATAATAAATCTAAATCACCTTTCCTCTCTCTCTCCTTCTTCAGGCTGTTGCAAGTCCCATGCTTTTATTCTTTCTTCTGCCTAGCCATTGGGTGATCAGCATTTGTTGACAAGACAAAGAAAAAATGGTAAGAATTGTTTATACAAACTTGAGACAGAAGATTCTTGGAATAAGCATTACAATGCCATGTCCCATGTGTCTGGACACCATGAATAGATCATCTCAGAGAGGGCTGGGCAAAGTCTGGGCAGAGGTCTACAATCTGTGTCTCCCTTTAGTGTGTCAGGGCTTCAAAGTGCTACTGTTCACCAGGGCAGAAAGAGAAAGAAGAGCCCAGGACTTGCAGGATATGGGTCTAGTTGGGAGCAAGTGCCAAGCTCTGAAGTGACAGGCCTTTTTCAGGAGTCTTCATGTCAAAAATAGCTTGGTTAGATGAAGGACTTCATGTGTCTATCTCTAATGAAGCAGCACTCTGAGACAATCTTAGTTTGTTGTATATTTCTTTATTGGTGCTAGATGTGAAAGCACATGCTTTATTTGGGATGAAACAAGGATTGTATACTTTTGGGGAAGGGTATGAGACTATCTAGGAAGTGAAGGTCATTGGCTGAATGCTAAGGCTATTGAGATGCCTCATTAGCATTTAGAGGAGTTCCAGATGAGGTGCTGTGTTACATGATTGACTGCCAGTGATCATCTAAGGTGAGTGTCATGGTTAAGTGATGCAGAGCAGGTACAGAGGCAGAGAGGGACCAGCCTCAGTTCTGCCATCTCAAATCTCTGAGACTCCAGGGATTTGAGCATGTTCCATCTCACAAGTTTTTATACTCATCTGTTGGCATGGTGTAAGTGCCCTATAGTCCAGAATGAAACAAGATATGAAGGCAAAAAAAAAAAAAGTAGTTGAGTAACACAAGGATAACCTTTACACAATACACAAAAACATTATGCCTACACACATGCCCCGGTCACATCACAATAATAATATATACCACACATAATATATAATACCAAGACAATACCAACCACTGCCAAATTAAAAAAAAATGAGTTATCTGGAAATTTTAATTAGTTTTAGCTATGTGAACCTTAAAACACAGAATATAAGAACAGTCATAGAAATGAGCAAATAATTCAATTAATTTAAAAATGATATGGACAATTTTTTTTTACTGAACTTAAAGTGAATAAGAATAAATTCTTGACTAGAGTCTAGGTACAAGTAAATACATACTTGAATTAAATGAGAGATATTAAAAGAATTAAAGATAAAATCCATTAAGAAGGTAGAAATAGAAAATATAACTTTAAATACTACTTTCTCTGTGAGTTTTGAAATTAGTCAGTATTCATACCAAGATAAATGAGAGAAATAATTCCATTGATTGAATGAATAAGCAAACTATGTAAAAGGTAGTTAACCTTTTGAAAAAAATGTCATGAAACTAGTAAAAAGTAAACACAATCAAATTCTTTATCTGAATCCCACCATCATTTGATAGCAGAGTCACATAAAGGCACAACAGAAAAATATACAAGTACAGACTAATCTCCTTGATGAACATAAACGCAAAAATTTTCCACAAAATACTTGCCAAAGAAGCTTTTAAATTTTTAAAAAGATTGGTCATTATTCTAAAACAACAGGGATGGTACAATGTTTACAAATCAAAAAGTATAATTAATTCATCACATAAATAGATATAAGAAATTACATAGTCATAACAATAGGTACGGAAAAGACTTTCAACAAAATTCTAACATCTTTACATGTATGGATGCCTTGAGAAGATGCAGAGTAGAAAAAGGAGCACACTTGAATTTAACAAAGATTATAGATGACAAACCTAATAGTGTTATATTTAGTTGAGAAAAACTCAAAATATTGCTACTAAGCAAAAACAAAGGAGTTTAGTTGTTCTGTTACTCAGTACAGTGTTTTATGTCTTAGCTAGAAAAATAGGAGAGAAGAAGAAAATCAAAAGAATCCAAAAGGGAATGGAAAATATCACATTACCTTTATTTGCAGATGAAGTGCTTCAATAAAATAATTAAAGACATGAGCATAATCCTCCTAGAGCTGATCAACACCTTCACAGAGTAGCAAGCTCTAAATTAATATAAAAAGCTATAGCCTTCATATATAGCAATGAAAAAAGACTGTTAAGGAAGAAATTGGGAAAAAATATGCTAAGATAAAGTAACATGTCAACATTCACAAAGAATGCAAATTATCACTGTAATGAAAAATTTAAAAACAGTCAAATTAGAAATTGGTGACATAATATGGAAAGATCTTCCATGCACTTGTACCAGATGAATTGATATTATTAAAATGGCTATTTTGCAAAAAAAGCAATCTATAGGTTTAATATTCTGGCAATGAACTGTTCTTTGTTCAGAACCATTATTATATAAGAATTTAAATGATTCTCTGAGATAGCTAGAATATAGGGACCAGCAAATCTTTCTCGAGAGTTCTGAAACCATCTGTACTACTTGAAAGCGATAATCTCCAATACATGCTATAGAACCTCTCCCCCATAGTCTTATACGCAACCCCAATAAATTTCTTGGCACAAGCTTGTCTTTTGTGGTATTCCTCTTTTGATCTATTATTCTCAAATTTAGATAGTAGATATTTGTTCATATCCCCCCAGGAAATATCACAAGATAGATGCATACACTGTGGACTATTGTTTAGTCATGAAGAAAATCAAAATTTTGTAATTTTCAGGTAATTTTATGGAAATGAAAGATACAATATTAAGTAACTCAGGTACAGAAAGATCATCATTTGTGCCCTCTGAAATGCTGACTTTAATTTCTGTCTTAAAATGTTACGATATTTTACTTGTGTGAGTATGTATGTATGTACGTATGAGTGTTCAAGCACATGGATGGATGAATAGATGAATGGATAGATGAATGGATGGATGAATGGATGGTTGGATGGATGGATGGATGGTAGAAGATGATATGTAGAATTTGTTCTTTCCACTTCGATTGCAGTCCTGGGTTCTAACTCAGATTATCTGATATGGCAACAAAAATACCTTTATCTCCGGAAGTAACAAGCTGGTCTATTTCTAAGTATAATTATAACTATATATACATATAAACATATATATATATATATGTATATATATATATATATATACACACACACACAAACATATATATATACATATACTACATATACACATACATATACACATACACATAAACATACACATATACATATATATGAAAGCAATAGTGAGGGGGAGAATGAAAAAGAGAGTCATAGAGAGCAGATGCCTCAGAAAGGGGTAAAATGCTTTCAGCAGAAAACAATTACAATTAAATCTTTAAAGTTGATATTTATATTTTGTTGAAGACACAAAATGTCAACCGGACTGGGTTAGTCTCTGAATATTTGTGAGGCATATCAAATGCCTGATTTATTCAGTTAAACTTCCTGCCTTAATTTACTGTTAATATATTTCCTCTACTGATTAGTAATGTTGCTGAGCATTTTGTAATATTATCATTTTGCACAGTTTAGTATTTCTATGATTTCTCATATTTATTTTGATATTGATGCCTTTCATTTTTCATTAGTATTTATATAAATTTAAATATAATAAAAGTTAAACACAAAAAGCAAAAAACATCCTTAAAATTTTCAAAAAATATTGTATCAGTAAATCTTTGTAATATCTTCTAAAACTGTATGTATGTGTGTTATACATTAAGCATTTAGTATTATGATTTCAAGGAATGATTGGTTGACATTAACTCTCAACATTAATTATTCTAGCTAGGAGATATCACATAAAATATGTATTTTTATCTGAAATTTTTGAGGTTTATAGTCAAGAACATTGAATGAATTCTTACCCAAAACAACTGATTAGCCACACATGCTTATCTTATTTATATTACACCATTCCACCTTTTTTTTTCCAAGAGATAAGCATGCCTTTAAATATTGATTGGGTTTTTATTTCATATGAAACTTGTATTGTCTTAAAATTGCCAAATACATAACAAGAGCCCACAAATTATTTTGACAGGTTCCTTAGAATTATGAAGGCCCCTATTTGATACTTGTTATAATTAATTGGATGAAAGACACTTAATTCTCAGTCTCTAGTCAGAGTAGCCTTTCAGATAAGTACTATTTAATCATTATATTCTCCTTGACCCCCTTCTCTAAGCCTCCCTATCCTCTCCTCTGTGAGCACATCCTTACATCCTATCGTTTCATTCTGTCCTCCTGTATGTTGCCCTTTCCCCTGGAAACAGACAGGCACAAGGTGCCAGTTGCTCCTCTACTTCTCTCCCTCCACTTATTTTAATTCAGAATTCTAGTGGTGACCCAACTGAACACTGGAAAATTCGGGTCATGATGCATCCTCTAAATATATTCTAGGCACCTTATTTACCAGTTTACAGACTAAAAATAGTATTTTTCAGTTCCATCCTGGAAAGTCTCAGATTAGGAACCTTTATAAAGATATTTACATTGAATTAGAAGGTTCATAGTTTACATCATGGACATTTTCTTAATTATTCTAAAATTTAGCAGGGAAAAAGACCAGGGCATCTAAAGAAAGAGTTTGAGTTTTATTAGAATCTCTCAAATTGTACCAATTATCATTTAAACTTTTCTGTCTTGTTTTGGCAAATTACTATCATCATAGCATGGTGGGCCCATATGTTTCCTTATTGCTTCCTTACTCTGTCTAGAACATTGCAGGAGTTTTCATCCAAACTCTCTTTTACCTCCAGTTTACAGCCTAAGGGTTTTCATCCAATTCTCAATACTAACATATTACCTCCCGTATGGATCATGTGTTTTCACATTTTTCCTAATATTTTGGCCAGAAGGAAAAATAAAAGTCTCTTTCACCTAAAAAAGAGACTTATTTATCTAAAAATTACCCAATATTTCAAAACAGTATATGTAGCTACTAAAACTGAGAACCTGACAATGACTTACTACATAGTCAGTGACCTCTATACAGTCATCATTACATTTCCCCTGTACAGTTTTACAGAAGGTCTGTACTTTACTACCTGGAGAGCATATAAGGAAGCATTTTCCATATATGATATTCTATCTCTATCTCTCTCTCTCTCGTTTTTTTTTTTTTGGTCTTTCGAGACAGGGTTTCTCTGTGTAGCCGTGCTGTCCTGGAACTCACTCTGTAGACCAGGCTGGCCTTGAACTCAGAAATCCACCTGCCTCTGCCTCCCAAGTGCTGGATTAAAGGCATGCACACCACTGCCCAGCCTGATATTCTATCTCTTAAAACCAGTTTCATGATTTCTGTGGAACTGGAAATCTGACACTCAAAATATTTCCAAATATTTATTCATTGATTACCCTGAAAATGTTTAATACATATGCATCTAATTGGTAATATCAGAGTGACATGTTACCATCAGTTACTATTGAACCTTTACAAACACTAGCACTAAGACAGGGAGAGATGTTTGTATGATTTTCGTCAGTTCTGACATTTGTTAGAGGTAAAAAGGATGGCCATGAGTTGGCTGTAAGTATCTGCATTTGTCTCAGTCAACTATTGGTAGAACCTCTCAGAGGACAACCATACTAGACTCCTGTCTGCAAATACAACATAGCACCAGTAATAGTGTCAGGGTTTGGTGCCTACCCATGGGATGGATCCCAAGTTGTGCCAGTCACTGGTCAGCGATTTCTTCAGTCTCTGATCCAATTTTGTCCCTGCATTTCTTTTAGAACGGAACAATTTTGTGTCAAAAATTTTGAAGGGGTTTTGGTGACTCCCATCCTTCCACTGGCGAACCTGTCTGTCTACTGGAGTTAATCTATTCAGGTATCATCTCCCCACTGTTGGATCTTAGGGATAAAGCTACACTCCTTGACGCTTGAGACCCTCTCATATCTTAGATCTCTGTGAATTTCTAGAGGTTCTCTGACTCCCACCTCCAGTAGCTTCATGTTTCCATTCATTTTACTAGCTCTAGGGAATTCTCTCCTGTCTACCTCCATACTTGATCCTGTCCCCCCTTTTCCCTCCCCCTTCTCTGTTCCAACCATATCCCTCCCTCCCTCTGACCCTCTTGATTATTTTGCTTTCCCTTCTAAGTAGGTTGAAGCATCATCATTTGGGCCTTACCTTCTTGTTAAACTTCTTATAGTCTGTGGATTGTATCTCTAGTTCTTGAATAATATCCACTTATCAGTGAGTACATACTACACATGTCCTTTTAGATCTGAGAAGCCATTGGAATGAGGTCAGGAACTTGTATAGAAGAGTTAGGGGAAGGATTGAATAAGCTTAAGAGGACAACTAACCTGGACCACTGGAAGCTCCCAGAGACTAAGCTACCATCCAAAGAGCATACATGAGCTAGTCTGTGGCTCTCAGCACATATGAAGGAGTGGACTTCCTTGTCTTGCCTCAGTGGGAGAGGACATGCATAATCCTGTAGAGACTTGATGCTGAAGGGAAAGGAATGCTGGGGGGATTGGGGGATGGGTGTGTGTGAATGAACCCTCTCAGAGGCAAAGGGGGGATGCAGTGAAGAACTCTGGGAGTGGGACTTGGAGGGAAGGCAACATTTGGAATGTAAATAAATAAAGGTAATTAATTGAAAAAAAAAAGAAATGTAGCCATTTACATCATGATCAAAGCACACATTCTAGCAAAGCATTTCATATCTGCTGGTTCTATTTTCTTCTCATGTGAAACAGTGCCTTGTTGTTATTCTTCTTGTTTCATTGCAGGATATTTCCCAGCACATGGCCTAGACTCACTAAATAGTGATATGATCTTTCTCCTACAAGATGAAACAAGCCAAAATGTCTCTGGGCATTTCCCAATTTCCTGGTTTACAATCATTATTGTATTCTGTAAAGGGAGTAGACTATGCTATTCAATAATCCAAAGAACAATACATGAGGCGTATATTTGAATAAAAATTATGGAAAACTAAATTAGCACTTTTATTTCTTTTTCTTTGTTGGATACTACATCTCCCCAACCTCATTTCATGAATAATAAATTCATAAATTCACTGAATAATGTATCCATTTTAGAAATTTTTTTTTGTTTTGTGCTAGTCATTGTATTTTAAGGATGTATATCATAAAAACAAAGCAGCTGTCAACCTATAATTTAGGGATTTCCTTTGTCCCCTGAAAAGTATTGCTTCCATTTTTTCTCAAAAAAAAATGAAAATTGAGAAGAGAGAGTGAGCAAATTTTGGCTTAAACTGTATCAGTAATAGAAGATAGTGTTTTATTAAGTTCCATGACTAGATAATAAATATTAAAAGGGTTTTATCACTAGACATTTATTTTCACTTAAGTCTTTCAAAGTAAATAAGCCACATAAAAAGGATGGCACAGGGAAAAGGGGATTGTAATTAGCAAGAACTTAGC
The DNA here is from genome assembly GCA_021653895.1 of Mastomys natalensis. Classification (NCBI taxonomy): domain Eukaryota; kingdom Metazoa; phylum Chordata; class Mammalia; order Rodentia; family Muridae; genus Mastomys; species Mastomys natalensis. The sequence continues at coordinate 24,065 of JAJTUV010001441.1, forward strand.
TATGATGGTCATGGTAAGTATCAAGTACTAAAATGAGAACTAAAATCTGTCTTTAGATTCACTTAAAGCTACCCTTGGCTACCTGTCTCATGCTAGAATAAACATATGAAAGAAATCATATTTCTTGCCTTTATTCTCTAAACTACCACCAAAAATATGCTGCTACCTACTCCAATATGGAGAAAAGTATAACTAGATATGCAAAAGTGTTTCTCCCACACAGCCAATGACTAGTGATCATTTCTTTCATTGTTAAGTTTTAATGACTTCATGTAGATTGTCCATTAATCATAGATGAGATGATAGCCTCTGACATACTGTAACAATAATGATTTATGGATTTTCTTTCTGAGAAATATGAAAAACAGGTAACAGGACACAAGTGCATCCCACATTCAGAGTCTGACACAGGTAAAAGATTTCAGAGACTATAGAGCTTTGGGAAGTCTAAAAACATTATACCACAAGTGATTTGGATCATGACCTGGCTTTGGATACACAGCTCTGAACAGATTCAGACTAATAAGTGTAGCTTACATTCTGCATCAAAGAAACTCCTTTTAACAGGAGATGGAGACTTATAAAAAAAACCATAACTGCTTAAAATGTAGAGAAAAACTGATCCCATGATGTGCAATGCCAACTGATACATCTACAACACAACTCTTACACCTAAGGCTTAGGGAACATTGCAGAATAACAAACAAAAATAATGATAAAACCAGAATACCAGGGCATCTGTTGATAGATTGTTTTTTCTTATAGGACAGAGTACCTGTGCAAGTGTTACAGCATTGAGGAGAAATGCTTCCACAATAGAAGTGTTACATCTCTCAGGGGGATGGTTTCCCCAATGTACATGTTACAGCTCCAAATGGAAAGACATCCTCATAGTGAGGAGTCAAAGAATACCACAAAGACACACCACACAATACAACTCATACAAGAGATTTATTAGGAGGGAACAATTCACGAGAGGTTGCTGCCTGTGTTCTGGTCAGAAATAGTTCTGGGCTTGTGGTGAGCCAAAGAATTGGTGAAAAATTTTTTATGTTTAATTCACATCCCAAATGCTGCCATCCTTTCCTGTCTCACCCTCACATAGTCCTATTCCCACCCCTCCCCTTCACCTCTGAGAGTGTTGGTCCTCACTGGGTATCCCCTCTCACTGACACATCAAATATTTTTCAGGGGTAAGCTCATCCTATCCCACTAGGGCCAGATGTGACAGCCCTGTTGAAGAATGGATTCCACAGTCAGGCCACAGTTTTAGGGACGGCTCCTGCTCCAGTTGCTGGGGGACTCACATAGACACTGATTTGCATGTCAGCTACATATGTGACAGGGTCCTTGGTACGGCCTGTGTATTCTCCTTGGTTGGTGGCTCAGTCTTTGAGAGCTGCCAAGTCTCCAGGTTAGTTGACTCTGTTGGATTCCTTGTGGAGTTCCTATCCCCTTCAATGCCTTCAGTCTTTTCCCTAACTCTTCCATAAAAGTCCCTGACATCTGTCCAATGTTTAATTGTTGGTATCTGTATCTATTTCAGTCAGCTGCTAGGTGGAGCTTCTCAGAGGACTGCTATGCAAGTATAACAGTATCATTAATATTTTCAGGGATTTAGTGTTTGCACATGAGATGAGTCTCAAGTTGGACTGTTTATTGGTTGGTCAATCCTTCAGTCTCTGCTCCATTCCTGTATTTCTTTTAGACAGAACAAATTTGGAGGTAGAGGTTTTGTGGGTGGGTGGCTTGGTACCTGGCTACCAAAGGTGGCCTCTTCAGGGTCCATGTCACCACTGTTAGGCATCTTGGCTTAAGACTCAACAAAGACAGATAATTTCAGACAATTTTGCTTATGAACATTGATACAAAAATATTTAATAAAATATCAAAAACATCATTCATTCACCACTATCAAGTAGGCTTCATCCCAGGGATGCAGGGATGGTTTAATATATTAAAATCTACCAATGTAATCCACTATATAATCAAACAGAGAGAAAGAAAATCACATAATCATCTCCTTAGATGCTGGAAAGCCTTTGACAAAGCCAACACCCCTTCATGTTAAGAGTCTTGGATTGGTGGAATTTTAAGCTCAGGAATTGTTGGGTTTTCAAATTCTTGAGATTGGGCTTTTACTCTGTATGGTAGAGCTTGGTTACCTGTATCTGAAGGGGCTGGTTCTAGACATGTGTGGTCTTGAGAATGCTCTGTGGTTGAAGTTGCCTGATAGTTGAAGGTTGGTAAGGATAGATCCTGCCCACATATGGGCTGTGATGGGGTTATAAGCTGCACTTACAAAATATCTACAATATGGAAATATAATCAATATCTGAACACTGGCAATAATACTTGGTATACCATCATGGATGGGGAATCTCACATTTCTCCACTCAGAAATAGAGTCATAATCAAGTAATGATTACTAAAAGAGGGAGAATCAGATTTCTACAGTGATCAACACACTTATTAGTTATCCAGTACAAGAATGGTCATTGCTAAAAGTATATATATATGACAATTATGATAAATAAAGTCTGATAAAATAAAGGTTTTATTAATAATATTTATTATTATTTTATTAATAAAATTAAAAAAGGTTTTATTCATATATTTAAAAGTATGTATGTGTGTATGTACATAATAATAATTAAAGGAAACAAGAAAACAATAGAGATAATATATGAGTGTAGAATGAATGCTTACAGGTAGTGTATGGGGAACAGAGAGATGAGGAGTTGAATATTATAATGGAAGATAAAAGATAGTCAAAGTCTATTATGTACATGTATGAGAATGTAAAAATGAAACAGTATTTTGTACAAATGATAAATGTTAATATAAATAAAAATATTTCCTGTTGATAGCATCATAGCATATATTTTTCTAGAGTAGCCTTGTACAGTGCTCTATTTGCATAGATTTCACAATGAATCATGCCTTGAATTTAGTAGTTGCTATGCTTTCTCCAATTTGTTCTCTCTGGACCTAAAAACTCTTTTGTTCTTTACTGATTCACAAATAATCACAGGTTAATATAGCTCCTAGGATTCTCTTTTGCCATTAATATTTTTTCCAGTTCTAGACCCAGAACTAACTCAGGAAAACCATTCAACCTCAACTCAGGAAAGTCATTCAACCACACAGGAAGAAAACTTTCCAGTAAATAGGGCAAAGAGTTGTGCCCTCTGATAGTTTCCCTGACCTAAGCATTGAGTCCTATTCAATGCATCTCTGATTAGAGAGTATATAAATTTTGCCTAGATACATACTACTTGCAGTTAGAAAGTTTTCCATAGTATACAAAATGATCCATTTGTACAGGCTTGTGACAGAATCTAGTATACTAGATGAGTATGTGTCATTGCTTGTGAAATTCTACCTGAAACACTGAGGTACTCTCCTTTAGCAGACATTAGTGAATAAATGGGAAAACTAACTTTATATAAATTAATCATATTTTCATATCTTAGGGACCATTGCTGTCATACATAGTAAGTTCCCTGCTATCTTATGTGCAAACTCACTAAGCAAAACCACATAATATCATGGACACCCAATGCAAGTGTCTTACTCTTAACTTTTCTCCTCTGTTCTAGTCACCATAGAGTCAGATAATAGGCAATTAAGAAGAGCCTTTATGTTCCAAATCAATCAAAGTATTGAAGATAACCAGTCTAAATCATTCCTTCTTTTAACTTCATGAATTCATGTACTCTTGTATATTGTGTGTGTGTGTGTAAATGAATGTATAAATATACACATATCACATCACTAGTAGATGTTAGAGAACTCTTTCATTATTTGGCATGCTAGGCTTGAACTATTAGGGACTAGTGTAAGGTTTTTTTTTTTTTGTTTCTGCTTGTGTGTTTTGTATTGTTTTTTGTTGTTTGTTTTGGTTTGGTTTGGGGTTTTTTTGGGTTTTGTTTTTTTTTTTTTTTTAACCTTTTTAAATTTGTGAAGAAAGCATCTTCTCAGAATCCTCAAGCAGAGTTCTATACTTGACCTGGCTGACCTGATTCTATGTTTAACATCACCGATCATAATGTTAAAAAGCAGAGTAGTTGGGAAAGAGTGGAAGGTTTAGCTTAAATAGTAGTTTATGCTTCCTGGCAGGGCACTTTAGGGACAGTTCCTAAATGAAATTAGCATTCTAATAACACCAGGAAGACAAGAAATTTCCCACAAAGTTGCCACACAACTATGTTAACCAGAGCCATAAAGTCTGACTTCTGCTTCTGCTTCTGATCATCTCAGGCTTTCATCTTCACTTCTAAAACTTCTTTCTCAGACTTGTCCTCTGATGAACAGTTATTTCCCCTACAGACGCCTTGAGAATGGACCCAAGTGCTCCTGTTGAAAGAGTGTCTTTTGTAAAAGAACTCTTATGTTACTAGTATTGACACAGAGAAGGAGCAATAGAAAGAAAGAAGCTCAGAGTTGAACTAGGTACACTAATTCATATGGGAGTGAGATGGGAAGGAGTACTTCTTACAGACAAACAGATGTTGCCTGAGCTATTGAGAAAGGATCTTTGTGGTCATGTGTATGATCAATTACCAAAAATGGTAGAAAGTTGAGGAACATAATAAAATACTTGGAATTACATGTCAAGGGTGATTTGTATAGGAAAGTTTCCCAATCTGCTTTATATTTTGCAAAGATAGAAATACTGGATATCTCTTTATACATATGACTATCTATGTATCTATGTATTTATGTATCTATGTATTTATGTATATATGTATGTATGTATCTATCTATCTATCTATCTATCTATCTATCTATCTATCTATCTATCTATCTATCTATCATCTATCATCTATCTAATCTATCATCATCTATATATTTAAGTATTAGATATTAATTATTTCAAATGCCACACTGCCTCCTGCCTAAACCCTGGAAAGTCTTTCTGCAAGTAGCTCTGAGCCCACTTTTTTTCGTGATAAGCTCTATACAACCATAAACATTTACTTCCCTTAATTTTAGGGCAAGCAATACATTGAATACTTTTTAAAAATAATTAGTGAGCCGGGCAGTGGTGGTGCACACCTTTACTCCCAGCACTTGGGAGGCAGATGCAAGTGGATTTCTGAGTTCGAGGCTAGCCTGGTCTACAGAGTGAGTTCCAGGACAGCTAGGGCTATACAGAGAAACCCTGTCTCAAAAAAAAAAAAAAATTAATGAAATGGGAATCTGTAAGTAAGGAGTAATAATGTTTTCCATTTTCTATTCTTTCCATGTATTTCTGAACCTTCCATCCTATATGCCATACTGATATGTGAGATGCTGAAAAACTTTTCTGTACAGAAGAGGCCCAAATTAGAAACAGTAACAACAAAGGCATAAACACAGAGTGACACCATTTATTTTTATTACCCCAGAAACAGGATTAGAACATAGTAAGGAGATAATAAGATCAGGCTCATTATCTGTGTCTGTCTGTATATATTACAGCTGCATTGCAATCATAATTGCAAAATTGGCTTTTCAGTCTACTCATTCTCAGGTCAGGTGATGGCAGTGGGCTACATTCTACTTCATACCATTGCACTTACAGTGATTTTAAAAGATGAATGATTTTAAACAACCCATAGAACTATAGCCACCGCCACAAGGTCACCAAGCAGCAGTCATCTCTGAATTTGTATGTGAGACACAGACATTAGGGCATTGGATTTTGAGGAACAGAAGATCTATTTATTACTTCCTCACACCCTTGTCAGTTTCTAGTAGCTTTAAGTTTTGTGGAGCTTAATGCTAATTCAATTTTAGTGCTTTCATCATGGAAGAAAAGTACAAAATTTTCTAAAATAAATATATTTATGGAATTTTAAGAAATGTTTATACAAATAAGGGATGGTAAAGGTGGGGTTTTGATACTATACAGTTGATGAACAGTCGCCTTTGTGTAGACTTCTGCCACCAATGCAGAATCATTGTATTGGCAAAGAAATGAAGACCAAAATGACAGGAAAACTGAGCCCAGGAATGGCTGGAAGGAAAGAAAGAAGTGAGGGAGCAGAAACCCAAGGTACCTCAACAGCATCTATAAGAGAAAGACAATGGTTAAGGGACAGCCTGGAATCAGGCATTATGACTTTATTTCATGCTCATATTAACCTGACCTAGGGTCACATTTCAGAGTTGGATGATTGTTTTGATGTGTTCTCAGATTCGGTTTCCTAGAATTATATTGAGTATTTTTGCATCAATATTCATAAGAGAGACTGGACTGAAGTTCTCTTTCTTTGTTGGGTCTTTATGAGGCTTAGGTATAAGTGTGATTGTAGCTTCATAGAACAAATTGGGTAGTGTTCCTTCTGTTTGTATTTTGTGGAATAGTTTGAAGAGAATTGGTATTAGGTCTTCCTTGAAGGTCTGATAGAATTCTGCACTAAAACCATCTGGTCCTGGGTGGTTTTTTGTTTTGTTTTGTTTTGTTTTGTTTTGTTTGTTTTTTTGTTTTCTTGGTTTTTGGTTTTTTTTTTTTTTTTTGGTGGGGAGACTTTTAATGACTGCTGCTATTTCTTTAGGGGTTATGGACTGTTTAGATGGTTTATTTGCTCCTCATTTAATTTGGTACTGGTATCTGCTAGAAAATTGTCCATTTCATCCAGATTTTCCAGTTTTGTTGAGTATAGGCCTTTATAGTAGGATCTAATGATTATTTGAATTTCCTCATTTTCTGTTGTTATGTCTCCCTTTTCAGATCTGATTTTATTAATTTGGATACTGTCTCTGTGCCCCTGGTTAATCTGGCTAAGGGTTTATCTATCTTGTTGATTTTCTCAAAGAACCAACTCCTGGTTTTGTTGATTATTTTGTATAGTTCTTTCTGTTTCTATTTGGTTGATTTCAGCCCTGACTTTGATTATTTCTTGACACCTACTCCTCTTGGTTGTATTTGCTTCTTTTTGTTCTAGAGCTTTCAGGTGTGCTGTCAAGTTATTAATGTGTGCTCTCTCCAATTTCTTTTTGTGGGCACTTAGAGCTATGAGTTTTCCTCTTAGCACTGCTTTCATGGAGTCCCACAAGTTCTGGTGTCCTCAATTTCATTAAATTCTAAGAAGTCTTTAATTTCTTTCTTTATTTCTTCCTTGACTAAGTCATCATTGAGTAGAGCATTGTTCAGTTTCCACATACATGTAGGTTTTCCATTGGTTTTGTCATTATTAAAGACCAGCCTTAGACTGTGGTGATCTGATAGGATGCAAGGGATTGTTTCAATCTTTTTGTATCTGTTGAGGACTGTTTTGTGACCAATTATATGGTCTATTTTGGAGAAGGTACCATGAGCTACTGAGAAAAAGGTATATTCTTTTGCTTTAGAAAGAAATGTTCTATAGATATCTGTTAAATTCATTTGGTTTATAACTTCTGTTAATTTCAATATGTCTTTGTTTAGTTTCTGTTTCCATGATCTGTCTGTTGCAGAGAGTGGGGTGTTAAAATCCCCCACTATTATTGTGTGAGGTGCAATGTGTGCTTTGAGCTTTAGTAAAGTTTCTTTTACGTATGTGAGTGCCCTTGCATTTGGAGCATAGATGTTCAGAATTAAGAGTTCATCTTGGTAGATTTTTCCTTTGATGAGTATGAAATGTCCTTCCTTATCATTTTTAATTACTTTTGGTTGAAAGTCGATATTATTTGATATTAGAAGGACTACTCCAACTTGTTTCTTGGGACCATTTCCTTGGAGAATTGTTTTCCATTCTTTTATTCTGAGGAAGTGTCTGTCTTTGTTACTGAGGTGTGTTTCCTGTATGCAGCAAAATTCTGGGTCCTGTATATGTATCCAGTTTGATAGCCTACATCTTTTTATTGGAGAATTGAGTCCGTTGATGTTAAGAGATATTAAGGAAAATGATTGTTGCTTCCTATTATTTTTGTTATTAGAGGTGAAATTATGTTTGTGTAGCTATCTTCTTTTGGGGTTGTTGGAAAATTACTTCCATGCTTTTTCTAGGTTGTAGTTTCCTTCCTTGTGTTGGCGTTTTCCATCAATTATCCTTTGAAGTGCTGTGTTTGTGGGAAGCTATTATACAAATTTGGTTTGTCATGGAATATTTTGGTTTCTCCATCTATAGTGATTGAGAGTTTTGCTGGGTATAGCAGTCTGGGCTGGCATTTGTGTTCCCTTAGGGTCTGTATGATATCAGACCAGGGTCTTCTGGCTTTTATAGTCTCAGGTGAAAAGTCTGGTGTAATTCTTTTAGGTCTGCCTTATATGTTACTTGACCTTTTTCCCTTACTGCTTTTAGTATTTTTTCTTTGTTTTGTGCATTTGGTGTTTTGATTATTATGTGACGGAAGGTATTTCTTTTCTGGTCTAGTCTGTTTGGTGTTCTGTAGGCTTCTTGTATGTTTATGGGCATCTCATTCTTTAGGTTGGGGAAATTTTCCTCTATAATTTTTTGAAGACATTTACTGGTTCTTTAAATTGGGAATCTTCACTCTCATCTATACCTATTATCCTTAGGTTTGGTCTTCTCATTGTGTCTTGGATTTCCTGGATGTTCTGGGTTAGGAGCTTTTTGCATTTTGCATTTTCTTTGACAGTTGTGTCAATGTTTTCCATGGTATCTTCTGCACATGAGATTCTCTCTTCTATCTCTTGTATTCTGTTGGTGATGCTTGCATCTATGACTCCTGATCTCTTTCCTATGTTTTCTATCTCCAGAGTAGTCTCCCTTTGCGATTTCTTTATTGTTTCTATTTCCATTTTTAGATCCTGGATGGTTTTCCTTCACCTGTTTAGTTGTATTTTCTTGCAATTCTTTAAGGGATTTTTGTGTTTCCTCTTTAAAGGCTTCTATCTGTTTACCTGTGTTTTCCTGTATTTATTTTAGGGAGTTACTTATGTCCTTTTTAAAATCCTCCATCATCATCATGAGAAGTGATTTTAATTCTGAATCCTGTTTTTCCTGTGTGATGGGGTATCTAGGGTTTGCTATGGTGGGAGAACTGGGTTCTGATGATGTCAGCTAACTTTGGTTTCTGTTGATTGTGTTCTTGCGCTTGTCTTTCACCATCTGGTTGACTCTAGTGTTATCTGTGCTCACTGTGTCTTACTGGATTCTGTCTTTCCAGTTATCTTGCTTTTGTCAGAACTCTTCAGATTCCAGATGTCTCTGTGTTCCTGTGAACATAAGCTCCTGGGTGGAAGAACTCCTGGGGCTCAAGCCACCTTGGGGATCCTGAAATCCTACTACCCTGAGTGCAGCAGCTCCTCTAGGATGGCTCAGGATAAGGTGTCTCCACCGGAACAGACCAGCTAGTTGTTCACTGCTTTCAGTGCAGTGGCTCCTCTAGAATGACTCAGGGTAAGGTGTCTCCACAGGAGCAGACCAGCTCGGTGTCTTCCCCAGCCAGAAGGACCAGGCCTCTGCTCTGAGTGCAGTGGCTCCTCTGGGATGACTTGGTATCAGGTGTCTCCACAGGAGCAGGACAGCTCAGTGTCTGCCCCAGCCACAAGGACCAAGCTTGGGGCAGAAGAGAAGTGGTATTCCTCTGCTCTGAGTGCAGTGGCTCCTCAAGGATGGCTCAGCATCAGGTGTTTCCACTGGAGCAGGCCAGCTAAGTGTCTGTCCCAGCCAAAAGGACCAGGCTCGGGGCGGAAGGGAAGTGGTATTCCGGAGGGGCAGGATTTGGGTGCCTGCTGGTTCCTTAACCCCCCTTGGCTCCCAGTTGTAACTCTGGGGCGTGGGGTAGTGGGCAAGGTGTCTTACCCTCTGCTCTGAGTACAGTGGCTCCTCAAGAATGGTTCAGGATCAGGTGTTTCCACAGGAGCAGACCCGCTATGTGTCTGCCACTGCCAGAAGGACCAGGCCTCTGATCTGAGTGCAGTGGCTCCTCAAGGATGACTCAGGACCAAGTGTTTCCACAGAAGTAGACCAGCTAAGTGTCTGCCCCAGCTGAAAGGACCAGGCTCCGGGCGGAAGTGTATACTGAGACTCTTAATGCATATTTAAGATATAATACTTAGTATGTAAAATATTTCTAACATTGTATTATTATTATATTTTTATTGGTGAAATTAATATATACTTTAAAATTTCTTGAGAGTTTTCATACAATGTGTTTTTGATCATGTTGACATCTCCTCCAATTTTCCTTAGATCCAACCTTCCTTGTTTGAATAGATGTAATGACATGTCTTTTGAGCTCATGCCATTTGAAAGTTGGTAATGTCACTGAAAAACAAATTGAGGTTTAAATGATACACATACATAATTTTAAGTTATTTTTGTTTTCATTTACTTTGTATGTGTTTATGTGATGTATATAAATATCATTCAACTCTTTCCTAAAAGCCCTCATAGATGAAGTCTTTGTTCCAGGATAGCCAAAATTATATGAGGAGATCCTTGAACTGTTTCAGTGTCATATAATGTGAAAAGAAGAGTTGACTCATCTCTGGGTTACTTTGTGAGGTAGCCTTTGTGGTTTCTAAAAAGGCAATGACCATAACATCAATCTTTCTACCTAAGTATCAGAATATCAGGCAGAAGAGTCATCATTTGCCTCTCAGAGATTAAAAGATATGTGGTTAGTCTGTAGCAGCACCCAAGGCTACAGAAGAAAGTCAACTCATGGAGAATTACTTTAAGATTCAGAAAGCAAAATAAAGACAACATCATTTCCAACCTCATCATTGTACCAGCATCAGTCGTTTGAACAAACATCTTATTATTTCATCAGGCTACACCTAGATGAAACGTTTACTTTGAACTCTTGTCTGTGCTCAATTTGGAGGCAATAGTTGTATTTTTTATATCTACTAAGGAAAGGTCAGTCACAACAGCCCATTGTAATGACAAATCACCTAATTTGAAAGAAGATGTCTATGTAAAGGTACTAGAGATGTGAAGCTCTATTTTAAGAAATAACTATCAATTTCCACTGTGTATTATCAACTATGAATCTACAAGCAACCCAGGGAGTAGTAGGACCATCAAATGAACAAATATATTTGTCTTTATAGTAAATCTTTATTATTTTGATTTCTGTCTTACCAGACATATGTAAGCAGAAAAAAATACTTAAAAGCAAAATAACATAGGTAAAGTAAGAGAAAACAGGAATCTTGTCATTTCTATGCAAAAAAACAAAAACAAAAAAATGTCCTAAAACAATTGATTTGACAAATTGTTTAGAAACCTTAAATTTATGCTTGGCAAGTTTTACAAGAATATAGTATTTCTATGAAGGGAGGAGAAAAGATTTGGAAGGATGAAAACAAGGTTCAAAAGAGCAGGATTCACAGCACTAGGTTGATACTTCAGCAGTGAAATGAACAGAGGGGCAGTGAAAAGCAATTGCAGTCACATAGCAAAGGTCAAATATGTTTCAATTTGGAGAACATTAGGTAATCAACATAGGAAAGTTACACTGATGGATTTCAGGACACACTGAGAAGATCTCCTAGAATTGAAAGTTTGTAGCCTGGAATACAACTTTAAAAAATGAGAAGAAATTTTGTAGACATATCCAAGAGCACTAAGTTTCACAACACTACATTTTGATTACTTGTAGTTTTCTGTAGTTATACTCAAATGTGCAAGAAATTCATTTTCTTAGAAGACTACACTTATCTGTTTGTATAAAGAGACTTATGTTTAGATTGTTATCAGGGAATAATGGCTAAAGAGTATCCTCTAACAACCATAAATTTATAAACACTGCACAGTTAACTAGATTTCCAGTACCAGGTATGGTTTACTTCTAGTTTATTGGATCTTCTCTAATCTAGGGTCTGCATTGCTGTGAAGAGACACCATGACCAAAATAATTCTTATAAAGGACAACATTATATTGGGGATGGCTTACAGGTTCAGGGTTTCAGTTCATTATCATAATGGCAGAAAGCATGGCAGCATTCAGACAGACCTGGTGCTGGAGAATGAGCCAGGAATTCTAATTATTTATCCAAAGGAAGCTAGGAGAAGGCTGACTTTCAGGCAGCTTGGAGGAGAGTCTCAATGTTAAACCCCACAGTGACACACTTCCTTGAACAAGGTCACAACTATTCCAACAAGGACAAACCTCCTAATAGTGCTATTCCCTGAGCCAAACATATTCAAACCACCACATTCTACTCCCTGGGACTCAGGGTTTTTCAAATACATGAATCTATGGGAGTCATACCTAGCCATATCATAATGCAAAATATAGTGGTCCAACTTCAAAAGTACCATAGTCTATAACAGTCTCAGCAATGTTAAAAGTCCAAAGATCAAAAGATCAAATCTCTTTTGAGATTCATTCAATCACTTAGCTGTAATTCCCTGTAAAATCAACATCAAAAGGTAGATCACATAACTTCAACATCAAATCATATATATATATATATATATATATATATATATAATATATATATATATATGAGTGTGTGTGTGTGTGTGTGTGTGTGTGTGCTTTGTCATGGAAATACTAGACCAAAGCAAGACCAGTTGGACCAACTCCACACTCCGCATTTCTACATCTGATGTAAAAGCACTCTTGATGTCTCCAACTCCTTTCATCTTTGTTGACTTCAACAAACTGTTTTTCTGAGCTGTTTCCATTCCCTGTTAGTAGTTTTCCTTGACTGTGGCATCTCTAACATCTTAGAGTGTCCAAGTCAGCTTCAACTTTACAGCTTCTTGTCCAAGTATATGAGACCTGCACTTGATATTTTGGGCTCCTTCAAAGGACTTGGGTCACTTCTCTATCTCTGCCCTTTTTATGACTCTAGGCTCTGGTTGATCACACTCCAGTGCTGCCACTGTTCTTGGTGATAATCCCATGTTACTTGCATCTCCAATATGTTGGGGACTTCAGCTGCATCTATGCTTCACCAGTAGCCTCTCATAGGCTCACTTCATGTTGTTAAGCCTCAAATTCTTTGCATGACCCCTTTAGTCCTGGGCCATTAACTGGAACTGAGTCTGTACTTTTACTAATAATCTGTGTTGGACTCTCACAGTTCCAAGTCTCAGCAGCTATCCATGACCCCTTCATGCCTTCAAAAACAGTACTACCTGGGTGACTCTTACAACTTTGACTGCCTCTGGAACTCAGCTCTTTGTGTTCTCAGAAAACATTTCCCAAAAGATTTCATCACAATGACACATTTTCTCCAACAATTTCACACATGCTTCAACAAGGCCATGCCTCCTAATACTGCCACTCCCTGGACCAAGCATATTCAAACCACTGAATATCTTAAGTCTAAATAGAGAACTATGGGTTACCAACAATTCATGCATGCCACTACTCTTAGGATCATTGTGGCATGTTGACTGTTAATGTGGTTCATGGGCTTCATAGCAAGGTAGAATTGTTGACCATCTCTCTCCTTTCTAACCTTACATGACATTTTCTGGTACCATGAAAAGACTCAGGGAGAAGGCAATAAGATCAGTTGAAGTGTAGGGGTTTCTGGGACCTGTTTAAGAATTGCCCTGTGTCTTCAGGTATAGGATTTTACCTTCCAGGACTGTTAGATAACTAAGGAAAACATCAATAGGCTGTATGTTTTGGAAATCTCTTGGACAATACTTCCAGCAACACAGAAATCCTCTGTGTCATACTAGGGTTTTTGTTAGGTAGTCTTTTGCTTTTTGAGGAAGCATTATCAGCTCAGTTGGGAGAAGTTTTTAAAACTATGTTTATATATACATGGAATTATGTGTAGTATGGTTTAGGGGGTTTGCTAGTTAGAACAGTTCATTGTAGCTCTTTTGGGGCATACTACCTCTATCCATCTTCTGTGTTTTTCTCCCTCCCCCGTTGTCATGGCCAGTACTGCCATGGGACATCAAACAGACATAGAAAGGAGAGCAATAGTAGACAAAGACAACTCTGCGCTCATTTCAAAAATGAACAATTTTATTTTTCCTATCCTTGGTTAAATGTAGTTTAACAAGCTGCTAGAGATGCCACAGCAAACAGACGCTGAGAAAACAGTATTGGTGACCCACTTTTGTGATTTCTTCCTGTACACATTCCTGAAAATGATATCTTTTACCTCTTTAACCATGTTCTTTCTTTTTTACTTCCTAGTACTTTTGGCTTTATTCTGCCCAAAATAATTCCTTCTAGGCTTTCTCTAATATATCTAGTTTATGTTAGTTGAGCCACATCTGAGTCAAGCAGGGTTTGTGCTTTAACAAAGATGTGTAGACCATCTGTGCCCAATAGAAACCCTCCCTTTCCATTTAACCTATTAGATCACTTCCATTTAACTTCTTTCAGATTAAAAATTTCCCCTTATTAACAGAACTCCTCTTCTTTCCTATCTCAGTTTTATTCAACTCCCCAATCTCTCTCCTAGAAATGATCCCAATTTAGATTCTTGTTTCTGGAATTTCTATAGGCTATATACTCACATTTGAAGATTTTCAGTTAGTTCAGAACTAAGGCACAAGGCACATTATGGGAGAAGGATTGAAAGATTGTAAGAGCCAGATGACAGGGAAATTTGGTGTGAGATTGTATCTCTTAGTAATATCAGAAGCTACACCTATAAAATCCCAATGATACAGCCAAGCATGTGTTGAACAAAGATGAAACCAATGGATTTGGCAAAGTGGATAGAAAAAAACTTCAAAAGGCATCAAACCTTAACAAAGAATTATAAGGTAACTGAAGAAATCTGAGTGGGAGGGATGGTCTTCTTCATGGAAAAACATGACAACTGATTGTCTAGTGTCAAATGATCAGCTCTGAACACATATATACAAGTAACTGAATATGAACTGAACAGATCCAAAAGTAGGATCTAAAATGGTATTATTTTCAGAAAGTTTGTTAGGGAGTAGAATAAAATTGAAACAGGAAGGAGGTGGAGTTCTGTTAAAAACAGAGATAGGTAAATATGAAAGAACAATTAATTTAAAAAGACACCATGAAACACATATAGAAAATACACCTGTAACATTTTCTACCTTACATTCTCAAGAAAGAAACTCCACATAATATTCTGCCCAAAACACCCTTTTGCTAATCATGGAAGGACAGAAGGGAGAGAAGAGAAGCTGACAACACTAGGACCCATCTAATTGTTCATTAGCAGGGGTATATGCAGGCTCAAATTAAGACATTTTGTGGCTCTTTCTCTAGAATGGAAGAGAGAGAGAGAGAAGAGAGAGAGAGAGAGAGAGAGAGAGAGAGAGAGAGAGAGAGAGGATGAATATGAAAGAGAACAAAACAAAGAGGTATATAGGAAAGTTTGGAGAAAGGAAATGGAAGAAAAAATGTGTAACTACTAATAATCTCAAAAAATAAAAATGTAAACATTAAATAATTAGAATTATGAACAAGTAAAAAAATTGACAGCATTAGAGTTAAGGATAGAGATATTTATTTTCTAATATAAAGCTGAGAATCAACAATCAAACATAAAGACAAGGCAACTCTTGATTTGAATAATTAACTGAATAGTGTCCTTAGAAGGCTAATCAGGTGGTTAAAATTCCTGAAATGCTATTCATTCTTTTTTGTTTCAGTTACTATGATGGAATAATAAACTATGTGCGTCTATTCACCTGAAGGCATACATTTACTTACAAAAGAAGGTTAAAACTATTTATTGAATTATCATTGGATTCCGTATATGAAAGCTAGTTGAAGAGGAGGGGGCAAAGAGCATGATGAAAGTGAACAAGTAAAAAAAAAAAATTAAATTAAATTGAAGCAATTCTTAATTGGTAAGAATAATACTAGGGAAACATTCTATAAAAAAAAAAAAAAAAAACAAATAGAGCATGTCTTTGATGTTATAAGCCTTTGATATAAAAGTAAATTCATATTCCTAACAGATGGAAATCTCTCCGTGTGTGAATAACTGCTGTTTACCTTTCTTATTTTAAATTTCGAATTCAAGCACAATGTTATAGACAATTTAATTTCATAGTACCTGTAGGAGAAAATTCTTCTTCAAGTTTTATGTGTGATAATCAAACCTTCACAAAACATTGGAAAAATTGACAGCATTCAGAAATTCTGGTCCTCATATCTCCTTTAATAAGCATATTACATGGACATTTATGGAATATACAAAAATAAAAATTCATATTTCCATATAAATTATTCTATCAGGTTTAAAATTCTGACAGTATAATGAAATTTATTCATCCTAATTCCTGGCATTCATTTGTTAAACAAAAAAATGTTATAGATGATTTTAAATGTTATAATATGGATAAACTAATATGGAAAAAATTCAGGTGTGATATGCAATGACACTTCAGATTACTCTAACCACACATTATTGCCCAATTTTCTGTAGACATACATATTCAGTCCAGAACATGAAACAATATAACTATAATTTTTATGTTAATAGTATCAGAGAAGTATCTGTCATTTTCAAAATGTACGAGTAGCTCAAATTTTTACAAGGAGAAAACATAGTTCATTTTAGGAATACCAATATAATGAGCAAGATAACATAATTAATCTGTCTTTTATATGTTTGTAAATGATAATATTTCTTTTTTAATAGATGTAATCAATTTATAAATGTATTAAGAATGAAACAAAGCAAATTCCTCTTCAATTAATTGATCAAGAATAAGCCCAAATTTGAATTTTTCTTGTATCTTCCATCTGTCTGTAGTCTGAGGTTCCTGGCCTGGTGTGTGTGTGTGTGTGTGTGTGTGTGTGTGTGTGTGTGTGTGTGGGGTGATATCTCTGTTTTTGTTCTATATCTGTCTGTTATGTTCATATGTATATTCTCTGTCTGGGTCTGTTGCATGTGTTTGTGTGTGTGTGTGTTGTGTGTGTGTGTGGTAGAGAGAGAGAGAGAGAGAGAGAGAGAGAGAGAGAGAGAGAGAGAGAGATCTTCCATTGCTGAGAAGAGATATCATGATCAAGGCAAATCTTATACGAGACAATATTTAATTGGGGCTGGCTTAAAGCTTCAGATGTTCAGTACATTATCATCATGGCAGGAAGTAGTACAACATCTAGGCAGGCATGGCAAGGAAGAAGCTGAGAATTCTACATTTTGTTCAGAAGGCAGACTGGAGAACACTGTCATGGGCAGCTACGAGGAGAGTCTCAAAGCCCACACCTGTAACAACACACTTCCTCAAACAAGTCTAAACTTACTCCAACAAGGCCACAACTCCAAATAGTGCCACTCCCTTGGAGAAGCATATTCAAACCACCTAACTGTGTGTGTGTGTGCAAGTGTGGTGTGTGCATGCTAGTATGTGTATGAATCTTGTGTTATCTTTCTTACCTGTTAATTAATAAAGGTCTTCACATTATTTTTATTGGACAAAACAAAATGTTTGGTTTGGAAAGGGAAAAGGGAATAATTTACAAAGATGTGTAACTTAGTTTTTACAGGAGAAAACATTGTTTAGTTGTTTTACTGAAAAGAAATAGCAAAAACAACAACAACAAAAAAATCCTCCACAAACAATATATACATATTGTTTCCAACCCTTGTGGGATATTTGTTCTTTAAGGTTTCTTTCAACATGTAGGATTTTTAAGTCAGATGGTTTCCACAACACACACACATACACACACACACACACACATGTACACACACTTACACACACTGTGCATGCACACAGACACACACACATGCAAAAACACACATGAACACTATTCTGATTCTGGGAAATGGAAAAGTGTATAACTTAAGATTAAAGCTATGGATTTAGTTTAGGTTGTAAGCTGATTTATAGGTAAGTCCAAGACATAGTAAGTTGGTTACATTGTTCTCCCAAAGGAAGGAAAATCTTAGAAGGCTAAGTACACAGTAGTACAGCAAGGTACATAGTCTGGAATGATCTCATCACATTATTAATTTGCCAAAGAAGTCTGGAAAATGTTAAATCTCTTTTCAATCGAAATATTTTCAGAGAAATGTATAGCTATGGTTCAAATTTTCACCTGAGTGACTTTCTTGTATTTCTTTTCCTTTCATAGCTAATTTGATGCTTTTCGTAAATACATCTATAGAATTTTTCAAGGTATACTATCCTTGGGCTAAAGGTGCATTCTATTAAGAATCTTTGACTTCTTGGACCTATTTTCGCTGATTTCTATTGGTCCCTGGGCCTTAAATAGGCTGACTAACTTTGTGAAACAACAGATAGATAATTTGGTAGCAAAACCTATTCAGATACATTATCATAAGTTAGATATGGAGGACCACAGGACTCAAGATGAGGTTGTTACTCTATCCAGGGTGTTCCAAAACCCATCCCTACCCAACCTAAAAGAGGGGACTTCTGTACTTAGACCAAGCAGAGAGGGGCCACCCAGAACCCTCTCTGGCTGGTGATCTGAATTTTTGCTTAGGCTGCGAGGCTAAGCACTGCAAGGGAATATAAATAAAAGTTAAAAATCTCTCTCTGGGTTCCCTGAGGGACAAGCTTGACTGCATAGAGGTTGATGTCAAAAGTATCCCCTCTTCAAGAAAAAGACATCGGGATGGGTATGGCCCTCATACCTAACTGGACAATGACAGGAGGACCAGAGCCCTTACAAGGTCCCCTTCAATTATTGGAGATCAAGTCTCTAACCCTGCCTTCAAAAGATTAGAATCACCACAGCCCTTCTGTACTTAGAGAAGGGAGGAGATGTCAGAGGCAGCCCTGCTTATACACTGAAGGCCTACAATCAGCCATAGGCCTAAAATCAGCAATAGGCCTGACATACATACATGCTAACACAAAGTCTTGGGTCTCTGTGGAAAAACACTGAAACAGATGGCTATAAGCTATTGTAAACAAGCAGCTTTGGTGGAAGGCTGCCAAGCCTGAGTAGTCATAGGGCTTGTAGATAGGTAGCCTTGGTGGATAGTACCAACTTAGATAAGGACAAGTGAATCATAGGCAGAGTCATAGTGAACTGTCCCCTGAACCTTCACCCAGCTGATACCCTGTTCTGAAAGATATCTGTACTCCCCATGAACACCTATGCTCTGGTGTCATCCCCTTCCCCATGTCCTATGTTTTTGTGTTTATAACCCCTGTATGAATAAGTAAAAATTACAATTTGATTTAAATAAAGAAAGAAAGAAAAAAAAAGAATCTTTGACTTATATGATTGAAAATGTG
The DNA here is from genome assembly GCA_021653895.1 of Mastomys natalensis. Classification (NCBI taxonomy): domain Eukaryota; kingdom Metazoa; phylum Chordata; class Mammalia; order Rodentia; family Muridae; genus Mastomys; species Mastomys natalensis. The sequence goes on from JAJTUV010001441.1 coordinate 43,144, forward strand.
GCTACTAATTTGCATATGATGAACACTGGGCTTAAATAGTGTCAGAAATTGAAATTTTAGGTAAATGAAGGAAGTAAAGTTTCCTTTTATTTTCCTATTAGGAAATGAAGACTTGTTTCCTTTTCGATCTCCTGTTCAAAACGAAGACTAGTTGAACTGGAATTGCTGAAGTTCAGAAAAGTTAGTCTATCACCTGGGATGTTTCCTAGGAGAGTTACATTGAAAATAACAACAAAACTTCCTTGAGTTTCTGCTCAAGGATTCCAATGTAAATATAATGAAAGAAATTAAATATCTTTACAATAATATAATTATGTTTTAGTTTATATGTAAATGTGGGTGTTTGTCTGCATTTATGTTCTCTATCTGCATGTAGTGTCTGGGAATATCAGAGGAGGGGATCAAATTGGAACCACAAATACAAGCATATGTGTGGTGCCCAGTGTGAGTGCTGTGAAGGAAACATGAGTCACCCACAGGAGGAACAAATGCTGTTTCTTTAGCATCTATGTCTTTGATCTCAGGGCAAAACTACCTGTGTAAGTTATTTGTAGCTTCAGGAAACAAATTAATTTGTGACTCAATATAACTTTAAATATTTGTTTCCTTCCATTATTTTAAAGTAGAAAGCAACAAGCTGGAGTGACATTGAACTGGGATTTTACCACATCATTAATTGATACACCAAAGTTATAGTCAGGGTAACATACTTGACTAGAAAGTTTCTACTTGTTCAAATTCATTTCCAGGCATTTCATTTGGAAAAGTATCAGAACTGGTGCTTCATTGTCTTTACTTCATGTTGAGTATAGAGTCTCAGAGGCATGATATGCAGCATGTGGCTGGGTCTTTAGTTACATCATTTTAATATATTTTTAATTTGTATTTAATTTGGGAATTTCATATACATATACTATGGAGCATGATCTTATCCACAAAACTTTTCTCTCTTCTAGGTTCACTCTTATTTCCCACATGTCATCCTCCAAACTTCTTTTCTCTATTTCTAATGATGATCCACTATGTCCAATTAGTGGGTCCATACACTGGATTATAGGAAACAAAACAGTGAACCTACTCTCAAAGTATGATTCTCTCTCCCCTTGAATCTCTATTGTCAGAACTTAGTAATGGGGGAAGATGAATATCACTTCTCCTGTCGAAGTCAGAAGGAGATTTGAATGATTGGATTTTTTAAACTTTGCCAGCAGCCACAGCTGGTGTGACTGAGTATTATAGTCATATTATATCTAAAGGACAGCAGTTCACAAACTTCTATATACTCTTTTATTTGGTCACCTGTAATTTGTCATAATCCTTAATAATGGGAGGCTTACTGTAGATGTCTCCATTAGTGTTGATCTCTAAGTTTGTTATTCACAGTAATTGGACTACCCTCTGACCAAAGTTTAAAGCATCTAAGGACTATGGAACAAAAACATCAATATTTAAAAGGAAACTGACCACATATTAGTAATAGAAGTACCTACCATAGATCCTGTGACCTCTCAAGCCATGAGTTTGTTTGTTTGTTTGTTTGTTTTTCTAATCAAAATTACAGTACCAAGTATGCAATTTCTTCCCGTGGACCAGGCTGTCGATACCCTCGTCTGACCAGCAGAATAAGGCAATGGCAACCCTGTTCTTCTTCAAGCAGTTTATTCAGACTCCCTTGTTACAGCAAGCTTGCTCCTCACTTGCTCTCTCCCCTTGCTCTCCTCTACAACAAGCTTCCTCCTACTGCCCCAGCAGTCCCTTATATGCATTGCCTTAATCCTATCAGCAGCTGCCACACCATCACTGTTCATTGGCTGTTCTATATGATGCGAGGTGGGCTGATCTGGTAGCCACACCTGGAAGCGCAAGCCTTTTCTCTTTAATGAGCCACAGCTGCGGTGCCTACTCATGATTGCTGGCTACAATGCCAAGCACCATCTTTTAATGGTGGGGAGAACTGCTTCCTACACCAGGCCTTCTCAAGTCAAATATATATGTATTAGTTACTTCATAACAGTCATGCCATTAGTATACCAGTGAACACATCAAACCTGGAAGGTTCATATTATAACTTGCAGAGTTCAGTGCTGTGTAAGACCAATGATTTCTTTTTTGCTCAGTATCCTGTATACCAGCTTATGCTATTATGAAAGGTGACCAGCAGCGAGAAAGTTTCCCAGATGATTTTAGTTTTCCTTTGTCTTGTAGTCAAAGCCTGTTCTATCTTTGGCAATAGGGTCTTAACATGTAGTTCTGACGGGTTAACAAAGGATATGGCAATATCCTGTGTGGTGTTAGAGACCTCCAGTGTCTCTTTGACAGATAATTGATTCCACTAAAGGTAATCTATGTATGCTTTGCAATGAGATTTTCACTTAACCCGTGTCTTTTCAAAGTAGGATTACCTATTCAGGAAGGCTAATTCCAGTCAACTTCTTTTTTTAAGTTATTTTTTTAATTATTAGTTTTCTGTAAGAATTTTAAAATGTATGCCTAGATTTGGCTAAACCAGTATCTTCAACTAAAACTATTAATAATATTTTACAAAATAAGAGAAATAGCTAACATGATACTTTGTGAATTAACATTGTACATTTTTCCATAAGAGATAACAATAAAGTCTATTTGAGTTGTTAAAATTAATTGCATTATAATATAAGACAATTAATACAAATTTAGTTTTCATAATTCTGAAGATTATGAAGTTCAAAGCCAAGATGCTTGCAGATTCAGTGATACTATGGAACAAAAGAGCCACAATATAGCACTAATCACATATATAAGGATAACTAACCTAAGACATTTGAAGCACCCCTCTTCCAAAAACCGTTACATTAGAGCGTAGGTGTTAACATGACTTTTGTACCAAAAGAGTCAACTGTGTATAAAATGTTTTAAATGTGTATATAACATATATAGATTATGTTTTTATATCTCTGTATAGATTATTAGGTATATATAGAGAAAGATTATAGATAAGAAAAGAGAAGTATATGCTTCTAACTTGTGAGTAAAGTCTGTGCTCATCAGAGGCCAACATAAACTATTTGAAGAATAATAAGATGGTAGTAGTCAACTGGAAAGGCAAATGTTTTCAGATTACTTGGTAAAAATGGATCATTTAAAGAAAATGGATCATTGAAAGAATGAATCATTCTTTCAAGAAAAAAATGTTGTCACTGAATATGTTTATTTTGATCACATAACTAAAATATCATCAGGAGCATAAGGTCTTTTTATCCATGTATCCATAGGGTTTAATTATTTAGTGAGAAAATATTTTGTTCCTTTAATATGAATGATAATTTTATTTAAGTTTCTAATTGTAACAGATTCTTTTGTTGTTTAAAAACAGTAGATGGATATTTAAAACTTTTGACCTGATTAATTTTTATTAAAATTTTATTCTGTCTTTATATTATTTTTATTACGATCATATGTGTGCCTGTTCATGGGTCTCATACAAACTAATAGCACATTTTATATCCATTTGAATTAAATCTAGATGTTTTGCCATTTATTATGAATAGATCAATGAAGTTTATCTAAAGAATTCTATGAGTGACAGAACAGTTTATAAGTCACACAAATGAGTTAATATTAAAAATGACAGAATTAAGTATATCCTATGGCTTCATATTTTGTTGAGTCATTGAAATAGTAAAAGATTGAAATTCTTTGGCAACTCACCTTGAAACATCACAGAAAGGTCTGAAAATTAAAATTACATAAATATGTATACCACATCATATAATATATGTTGTTTTAATATACCTTGTTGAATATATTAAATTTAGTTAGTTTATTTTACTATTTAATAAAAATCCATTTATTTAAATTGTATTTGCTTTATTTAAAATTATGTTTGATTATAGGTAGAATGCATTTTAAGAATGTAGTTAAATTATATTTTAATATGTGTAGTGATTATAGTTACAGTTTTTCATAGTACAGATTATATACTACTTTGTAATCATTGACATGCAATTGTAGTTTGTTATTTCAATGATGTGTATGTGCTTCTGTGCTGGCGGTTTAAATATCCATTTGGATAAGAAAATAACCTTAGAGTTTTATGATTTGTAAGTATATGACATTAAATAAATAGTTTTGATATAGAAAGTTTTTATTAAAATGATCCATTTGAATAGAACAAATACAGCTTTATATAAAAAATATTTGTATACACCAAGGTTATTTCTCTAGGGAAAATTTTAATATCCTGTCTTCTTGTTATGTTTTTTGTGTAATTCATCTCAACACTGACAAGCTATTCAAAATATGGCGCTAATAAAGCACAGTTTTCAGGTAGTTCACAATCAGACACCTAAAACAGTATGTTGAAAATTATTTGTCATTTGTACATATATGTATACTGGATAACTTTATTATTTTTATTCTAGAAGACTCAGCATGGTACAAAAAATCTCCTCTGCTAGAGTGGCCCTCTAACCCCATGATCCCATTTCCTATTTTAATTAACCTTTTTAAAGACCAATTACTTTTTACCTCTGGATTTGCAATGCAAATATAACTGAGTTATTTAAATTACATGTGAAGCAAGACACAGGTATGACATTTGTATTGCGAATTCATCTGCCCCATTGAAACAATGCATGTCTTCCCTGAATTAGTTGATCCTGAGATGTCAGAACCTTAATGAATGTAATGCAGGCTGAGTAGATTCCCTTGACCCTTTCAGCTATGAGGTGCTGATGGAGAGGTGCTGACTAAGACAGACTCCAGAAAAAGTGAACCATACAGGTCAGTATAAGGACATCAAGTGCTCTAAGGATGATCCAGGGATGCTGCAAGGGAGGTGAGAGGGCACTGAAAACAAACTTGGCCTGTTTCACACTATTGCCTACAGCTGTAATACATCACTGTAAATATTTCAATTGTTGATGTGTGCCTGTCATACCTGTCATTTTGACATACAGTCATTATAATTTATATCTCTTTTTCTGTATGAAACATGGGTACTGGTAGCAACATCTTCCTTTTGCTGAGTTTGATCTGTAATTTCCCATTAGGTTTTTTTTTTTTTTACTTAGAGTATTAATACCTAATTCCACAGTTAATTTTTTCCAACATAGCAGCTTTCGGGTTTTTGTTTGTTTGTTTGTTTATTTGCTATTCATCATTTACAGTTTAATGAGTCTTCATAGTTGTGGTTTATTAGAATGTGTAAAAAGAGAAAATTATAATTAAACTAAATATGAGTGATAATTTCTAAGAAAAATGCAAAATCCAAAAGAAGATATAAAGAATCCAACATTTGCCAGCTGTCATTTATGGATATAAAAAAATTGATGTGAGCTGAAGCAACATAGCACAATTAAGATATTTCTATAAAAGTATTCTAACATTTTCTACTCAGTTCAATTATACTAATCCCTACATGAAATTACATGAGACTATACCATCACTGGATTCATGTCTTTAATCTGGGTGTCACTTACTAGATGATGTACTCATTCCAATAATCTTAGAATTATAAAATAATAATCTATATAATTATAAAAATTATAATATAAATATATAATTATATATAAATTAAATATATATAATATGTATATATAAATTATAAAAATAATCTATAGTATTGTAAAATAAACTACATTTTCTGGTTGTCTAAATCTCTGATTGCTTTCCTGTAATTTTTATTTAAATAAATCTTAGCTTAAAGCCCCCTTTTTTGTTTCATTTTTAACAGAATTTTAATCAGCATATTTAAAACAGAACAACTCATCAGCATTGACTGATGGCTGTTTACCAAGAAGTTTGCTAGTGGTTCTTGTTGTTCTCCTCTTTCTACAAGCAACACACTGTTGAATCCTGAGCCCATTCCCATCTATTCCTTAAGTCCCTATTTAAGTGCAAATATCCTTTCATATTACTCTAGTACTCTTTTAGAAATATTAGGTGATTTTGTGCCTGCAGTCGCAGCAAAACTCCTAATCCATCTAGAAACTCCAAAATCACTATAGTTTTGCGAGGCCTAACAGCCAGTTATCAGAAGGGCAGATTCCAAAAGAATTTCAATTATAGGAAGAAAAGCTTGTTCTGGTTCACTTCCTCTTTCAACATGCCACTGAGTAGAGTCATAGGAACTAGTTTCAGTTAAGGGATTCTCCAGAACAAATTGGACTTTGGCCATGTCTTTAAGAGATTGTCTTAATTAGAGATTGATACTAGAGGGCCCACTGTGGGTGGCACTCTCCCTAGGCAGATAGGCCTGGATGGTGTAAGAAAAGTAGTTAAGGAAGACTAGCTAGTAAGTGACCTAAAATATGATCCAGACAGCAGAGTCACTCCATGGCTCCTGCTTTCCTTCATGCTCTGTCTTCCCTAAGTAATAGAAGTGTATAAACTAAACAAACAGGTAGGATTGAGTAAATCAAGTCACTATTCTTTGGAATCACTTAGAAGGAAAAGCAACTACTTCTGATGATGAAGCATCACCTGACAACTATGTAACTCTTTCTCTTGATTTTAGTTTCTAACTGAATTAATTTTCTTTTCCTTTAACATCCAAACTTGTACTCTCCTTACTGAGCCTGGTGTTATCTATTTCCTCCTCACATGTTTATTTAAATTACCTGGTGTTCAATACTATGTCTAGATGTACAATTGTTCATGTGATCATGATGCAGATAATGAAGAAGCAGGCATTATTCCTAATCTTATTGATCAAATAAGAAATACCCAAGAAAACTATTATTGCATTCAAGAGTTGAATTTCTGAAAAAAATATGCCTAGAAATGTTATTCTTTTGACAATATTTGCACTATATGAAAATCTGACCTTTTCAACACTATGTGTTAAACATTAGATTTAGGCATGATAAAATGAAATTTGTTTTTATTTTATTTTGAGAGTTATAACCAGACTTATATATGGGAGAATAGTCAGTTGTTAATTTATTGAAATTTCTCTGTCTGTACTCCTGAATGTTTTAGAAGAATAGGGCCAAAAGATGCCCTTTTGCAATATGTTAAAGGCAAATATAAGAATGGAAATATTAAAATGTGTTCTTTTGTTGACTCATAAAATATATAAAAATCAAAGTTATCATTTCTCATAAGCTTGGATTGGAATTAGTGATTCATGAAAATGCATCCCTGCTTCACTGTCTGATCTTTGTAGCTCAGATAATAATTGATAACAATAATTATCAGAGACAAAGGAGTTAAGACGTAGAGCTGCCTGGAATTATTAAACGGTAGTTCAGGAGGAGCGATAATGCTGGGCAAGGGTTAATTATGAAAGGACTCAACTGAGACAAAGTATTGGAGAGCTCATTAGACTAATGAGGGGTGGCTCCTCTGCCCACATTTAAGGGCATTTCCTCAGGGTCAAAATTCATACTCATGCCATTTTGTTTTGTTGTGGTTCATTGAAACTTAGTCTGGCATTTAAAATAATGGGGAGTGTAAGACCATGAATAGAAAGGGGTTATGAGCTTCCTGTCAGGAAATTAAAAAACAAAAATTAGAGGTACCACTATAATGTAGTTTAAATTTTGATAAAATTTGCTCAGATTTTTTAATAAGAAATACAAATTTTTGACAATGATCAGTAAGCGCTTGATTTTTTTCTTCCTTTGATCCCAGCGTTAAGTATGGATGACAAAAAAAATGAATTTTTTCAACTTCACTTTAAGAAGATATATGAATAAGAATATCACCACCCAGCACACCAAATATAATATCTAAATTATGTATTCTGTTCTTCTATCAGACCAATCATCTCTTTACACAGACTGTACTTAAGTACTTAAGTACTGGTAAGTGAAACTAAAAATGTATCCAACTCACCTGTCTTGGCCAGGCAAAAATGAATCAAGAGTGATTATATTTCATAGATTCCCACAACATCTTTTATTAACACACATTTTGATTTTTAAGTTATTTTTGTTATTTTGTCAGCATCGTGTAAAGAAAATCTGTAATGAATTTGCAGAACTAAGCAATGTAAGCAATTTTGACTCTGAAAAGTATGAATCTTTTGCAGTATAATCAGTAATTTGTCTCAGACAAGAATTATGTAAATGTGTTGCAGTTACTTTGTTTCCTATGAGGAAGTTTCAGTCACTTTAAAAGATTAAGTATTGTACCTACTAGGTTTATCATGATAGGAAAGCTAACTGAAATGGACGGTGTCACTGGTGTGTTCCAGACTGACATAGAGGCAGATGGCAATTTTCATCTTAAGAGGACATATTCATGACATATTTGCTTCTCTGATAATGCTAACTTCAATATATGCTTGAAACTGAAGAAATAGATTTGAAGATTACTCAGGGCATATGTTCAAATGAGAACATAATTGGAAATATGTGTTTCTACATGCTCATTACCCTCATTGTATTCTGCTCACAGGGGTACACCATTCAAATACTTGGCTTCTCTCACACAGTTTGCTATCCTCAAAATATTAGAAAAAAAGAAGTGGCTAAAGTTTAGAGTACTTCTTATACAACATCACTGGCTGGAGCACTAGCATGGTGTGTTTGGATCCATTTAGTATAACAACATTTGAGCAAAGAATACTCTGAAATTAAGTTAAGCACTTTATAATCTCTTATGTTTCATTTTTCAGTTTTTTAGTTTCACAGGTATTTGAGCATACTGAGGTAACAAAGACATGCTTTTTGTTGCTAATTCAAGAAAAGAATGAGATATGAGATATTTTTTTTCTAAGAGAAGCTCATTGCTGCTCCTTTAAAATTAACCAGTCAAACATCAGTATGTCTGTATAGGTAAGAACTCTTAGAAAAAAGCCAGGCAGCCTAAGTTTCATCCTAGAAAGAAAGATTGTAGAACCAGAGACTAGTTGTTGTTAGATAGCCACAAATGTGCCATAACATATGTGAAGACACACATTTGCACATACATGGTGGATGCACACACAGAGAGAATTACAGGATGACCATACATGCAAGTATGCCCAAACATGTATGACCATCACACACAGAGGTACACACATACACACACACACACGGGTGCACACACACACGCATACACAGAGAGAGAGACAGAGACAGAGATAGGGAGATAGAGACAGAAAGAGAGAGACACAGAGAGGAGAAAAAGAATGCATAAATATATGAAATTAATTGGCAATGAATGTTAGTTATACCTCTATATTCTGAGATTTCATGGAGTCAAAATTGTGTGTGTGTGTGTTTATAACTTACTATTTAGAAATCAAGGATTAACTTTTGTAAGTGGAATTTATGGTTTTCCCTTGTTGATACAGGTGTCCTACTATTTCTGCCAAGCTATGTACTACTGACGAGATAATCTAGGAGTATCCAGATGATTCTTTAAATATTTCTGGGATTATAGCAAGCCAGAACATTAGACTAGGTCCTGGAAATTATTCAAGTCATCAAATTTAAACAGCAAGCACCTCCATTTCTTGAGAAACTGATCAAGTCCATGATTTGATATTTTGAACTTAAATTCTGTAGTATGTTTTCTCACACCCCCATTATAAGAAGGCAAATAAAAATGCAAATAGTACAAGAAGCTGGTATCTACAGTCATGATATATACCAATTTTTCTCAGAATTGGAATCCTTCACTTTGGAGGGAAAGGATAAGATAAAGGATGTTGAAAGGGAAGTGACACAACAGCATATTATGAGAGCAGGTGAAATATTCACCACCACAGAGAAGCTTGGTAAGATCAGGAGGGAAAGAAACCAATGGCTTCAGGAATTTTAAGAATCTGGCTGGAATCATCAGGTCATTCCCTCTTCAGTCACATATATGCAGTAAGCACTACTGAGGAATACTCAGACAAGATGATCTCCCTACAAGAAGCAGAGAACAGCCAAAATTTCTGGAAAAGGCTGAGGCCATGCAACCCTCCTAGAAGTAGAGACCAAGCTGCTTGGAAGAGATCCATTCCACCCTGTTCAACTGCTTGATGGTTGTGTAATGTGATCCATGTTTCCATCTTTTATGAGTTGTCACCAGTACTGGGTAGGATATATGATGCAACTCTCTTTGAGTTATTTCTTCTCCTTTTACTAACCCTTGACTCCTATTCTTGTAAATAACACTGATAAAATTAAAGACTTTGCAAAGATGAAACTTTGGTGGTATAGTTGCTTTAATGAAGTCAGTTTCCTATATGGAGTGAGTAGATATTTGTATATGGCTCCTCAAGATTAATGCCATATAACTCAGCAAGTGGTTTATGCTTAATTGAAGTGATATTCATTTGTCCTTCCTTTGGTTCTTCTTTCTGATTTTTATTGCATAATGATAACACTTGAGTCAACTCTAGTGCAGTATCTCCAGGAACTGCCACACCTATGCAGGTGCTTTTTCTTGATGTTGAAATGACAATAGCTCCGTAATCTATATCTTCCACTGTGGTGGTGACTACATCCACAGAAATGTCAATGACATATTTAAACACAATGTGTCAATTCTTTGGTTATACACACACATACACACACAGGATCTTTACTCAATGAAACGTCAGATTATAGAGGTAAAACTAACATTCATTTCCTGGTTAATTTTATATATTTGTGCATTCCTGCCCCCTCCCTCTCTCTTTGTGTGTGTATATGTGTGTGTTTGTGTGTACATACTAAAGTTTTCATAGTCAGTTTATAGGAAATTAACTGTTTCTGATACTTAGTATCACTTGTCTCATCAATATAACACAATGTTCAGGAATCAAATTTTCAAAGCATTTTATTTTCCTTAGAGTTATTTCTGTTACCTAGAAGTGCTTGATTACATAATTTTGGTTTAGAACTTTCTGATGCTTCCTGCAGAAGCCAGTTCTTCCTAACTATGATATGGAAAGAAAAATTATTAAAAACATTTTGAAATAAAATCATATACTATATACATATATTTATATTGCTGAATATTCTAAAATATTTCCCAGAGAACATCATTAGTCTCATTCTTCATCTTAGAACTATAATTACAATTCATGGTTTCCATTAAAAATATAAAATGGACTTGGGAGATGAGTTAGTTGCTATGTGCTTGAGGATATGAGTAAAATATCCAAGAACTAGTATGAAAAACTGTATGTGGCAAGAGTTTGTAAGTCTTGTAGTTGGAAGGAGATTAGAAAATATTTGAGACTTACTGCCCAGACAATTGCTTATATTTTCTTAATTTCTGAACATTTCTCCATTTATTTATTTATGTTTTAAACATATAATTTATTTCTTCTAGGGCCTGGACAGAGACATATGAATTGGATTTAGATTATTCATAGATGGTATTGTTATTATTATTAATTATTGATCCTAGTTGGATTAAGTTTATGTTTAATGAGAAACCTTTTCATAAATAATTGGGTGAGAGTGGTTGAGGAAAAGATCAGACATCCACTCTTGGCTTCTACAGGCATGTACATAAGCACATATTATGTACACCTACACAAACAAGCACACACAAATATATATTTTAGTAATTATTTTCTAGCACATTTCTATCTGTACATTTGCTCCAACAAAAAAGCAGAGAAGATTAAAAATATAAATATTATAATATTCAGTAAATTCATCTATGCATTTGTTTATGTATATGTTTGTGTGTGTTTAAACATAGTCCTAATAATCATTAAATGGAAAATAGATAATACAAGAATGAAAAAGATGAAGTATGATAAGAGTTTTCTATTTTGCTGTATTGGTTTGATAATTTAAAATAAAAGATAAGCCCACTGGTATTTATTGCTATGTGCATTTTTCCTACAACATAAATGAAATGCAACTAATAATAGTATTATGTCAGCCATCACAGTGAAACAGGAAAGACAGAATTAATAGAAAGAGATGCCACTTATGTTTGAATGCATATTCTGTGATTGTTTACCTTGATTTCCTCTGTTAAATTACAGCAAATCTAACTCATCTATTAGCATCATTGAGTTTATCTTCTTTAAACTCATTTTATGTCTTTGTCATTAATTTATGACGCTGTAGATAATTATAAACTCAAAGTGCAATAAGATCAACTATAACATATTTTTGTTTCTTTACACTTGACATTTACCTCCAACTGATATATTTTTATTTTTCTAATAACTTCATAACAATTGATTCTCCATACCATTTTAATAACATTAAATTCCTTATTTACTTGCCAAAATAAAAGTCATGATAATTTTTATCATATCTATTTTGCTGTGAATTCTCAAATGTCTTTTATCTATTTTCTGTAAATTTGAAAATATAGATCTTACTACAAATTAAAATATAGTGTAATATTACGGATTTTAGTCCAGATGCTTGAAATACCCAAGATTCAACTCACAGACCACATAAAGCTCATGAAGAATGGAGACCAAGGCTGGGGGGGGTGGGGGGGCTTCAGTCCTTAGAAGGAGTAACAAAATACTCAAGGGAGCAAATATGGATACAAAGTGCAGGACAGAAACTGAAGGAGGTGCTGTCTGCAGACCATTCCACCTGGGTATCCATTCCATGTGCAGTCACCAAAGTTAGACGTTGATGTGGATGTCAGGAAGTACATGCTGACAGGAGCCTGATATAGCTGTCTCCTTAGAGGTCTGCAAGAGTCTGACATATTCTGAGACAGATGCCCACAGATAACCATTAAACTGATTATGGAGTTCCCAATAGAGGAGTTAGAGAGAAGACTGAAGGAGTTGAGAGGATTCTCGACACCATGAGGAAAGCAACAATACCAACCAACTAGAGCCCCGAGGGTCTAAACCACCAGCCTGGGAGAGCTTAGGGAGAGACCCATGGCTCCAGCTATATAAGCAAGGGTGTTATAGGTGGGAGAAGCGATCCTTGGTCCAATGAAGGCTGGACGTCGTTGGGGGGGGGTTGAATTCGAGGATGGGAAGGTGAGGTGCGGGGGCGGGGGAGGCTAGGTGAGGGTACACCCTCATAGAAGCAGGAGGAGGGGGGATGGGATAGGGAGTTCCTGGGAGGGAGGGGGGAAGGGTAAGTGGAGAACATCTGAAATGTTAATAAAATGTCCAATAAAAAATATTTAAAGTGGCTTTTAAAGAAGACTACATGTTTATATTTTTTATAATTCTAATTTTATATCATGAATTTTTTTGTGTGTGTGGTTCTAAGGATGAAACCCTCGACCTTAGAAATCGTGAAGACACACTACAACTGAGCAAAAATTTTAATAGAATGACTTTCTGAATGAATTTATCATTATATGGTATTGCACATGTTTCAAAAGTGACATCTAATTGAGGGGCAGACAAAGTGATGAATCAGAGAAATATTTGACTGAATGTGTCAGAGAGAAAATATGCCCAAATCTCATGAAAACAGATAGGAGAGAGAGCAACACAAACACATATGGAGGGATAGGGGGAGAGTTTTACTGTGACAGTTTTACAGATATAGGTTGCAGGTGAAAAGACAGAATGAGCCAGAGAACAAGAAGGAGCCAGTAGATTAGAACAGGTGGACAGATTCAGTTTGAGAACATGTAGAGGAATTCAGTGACTGAGACAAGTCAGTTTGAATCAATAAGTTTGGAGAGCTTGAACCAGAACAACTAAGTTGAAACAGCCATCCAATGTTTAAAAACACCCATCCAATGTTTAAAAAGAGCTAGAACAGGTGAGCTTACTAAGTAGTAAACCTCCAAGATAACTATCACATCTGATGAATAAAAGTTACATTTATAAGAAATGATACTTAATAGGCAGGATACATAACTACCTAACAGATTGGGTGTTGGGCCCCATTTTAGCCCTGGTTTGGGCATTATGGACAAACCGGATCCTGGCTCGAGTTTTGAGACCTATCTCAATCACTTCTGTATCAGGGTGACTCAGCCATACCTGTTTGGCCCTGCCTCTACCCAAATGGTGCTAATATAGAGCTTTGCCATTGGCCCTGTCAGGCACCCCATAGCCTTGATCACCCTTCTCCGCCTCTTACATCATCTCACCCCAACAAAAATCCCCCTCCCTATGCTCCGAGTTTATATAATCAAGAGGCTGATGGAATAAAGTTGAGTTTCTGCTTCGACAATATTCCTGGGCCAGTGTATCTCTTTTGGGCCTTACACACTCACCAACCTGCTCAGCCCTAGAGAGACCAGGTGAGACTGAGACTGCTCTCCTCTCACCTGGATCTGCCCGCAAGGAGCAGACAGTTGGGTATCTGGATTTCACAAGAACCAGAAAGGAAGGGACAGTCTCTATGCACAGCTGTGTTGTGTGGTGTGATATAGTATGGTATAGTATCTGTGTTTCTCTCTCTCGCTCTCTCTCTCTCTCTCTCTCTCTCTCTCTCTCTCTCTCTCTCTCTTTCTCTTGTCTCTCTCCCCCTCTTTCTCTGAGGTATGTGTGTGTGTGTGTGCATGCATGTATAAGTTTGTGTAGTGTGTTTCTTCTCAGCATGTTTCTATTTTAATTTATTGTCATGCTCAGAACATTCAACTCCAGAATATTCAGGATTTGGACATTTGAAATTATTTTTCAATAGGAGAGCAAAGATACATAGTAATCTACCTGGTGAATAGAAATGTATCATAGTTTTCTCTTGTTCAATATTTTTGAATATTTGGGTTGAGTTAATTTTGCTATTTTTCCAATATGTAAATGACAATTTTACAAGTTGTTAACTAATTTTATTGTTGAGCCATGTGTGTGTCCAGGTGGTCTACAGTGTAGAACCTCTTGGTACTATCTTGCTGACTGATATCTTAATAAAATATACTACTTTTTCTAATGTGTATGAATGTCTTTCATTTTCCTGAAAGAGTGAAAATTTGTTTTTACAGAATTTTCCATCTTAGAAAATAACTTAATAACCTTCAAAACTTTTGCTACCAATTTCTTGCTTTCAGATTTGAATTGGAGCATTAGCTAAACTCAGTATGTTAACTATTCTTTGAACTAGAATGAATGTTTTTGGGTTTCCAGATAGCTATCTAATGAGGCATATTTAAGGATCACAATTTGTATGAGCTAATTTAATTATATGAAATGTATCCTACTCACATGTGTTCTGATTACCCCAGAACAAGAGTAAACAGCAAGTAGTGGTATGAGTCACCGTCAATTTGTGTAGTTAAAATAGTAACGGAGTACTTTGTTTGAGTTCATATCAGATACTAAGATATTAAGAGCTAGTAAACCTTGTATAATAGTTATCAATTATGATAAAGGTACTGAGAATCAAAGAACAGTAGGAGGGCTAAATATCTTTCAAGCAAAACTTTCATCCTTGTGAGAATATTTTAGTTTCTCTAAGTTCAATCTGCTATCAGAATATCTTATTTGTGAATAGAACTATGATATTGTCTGTAAATTGTTGTCAGAAGAACTATTTCTTATTAAGGTTAATTTAAAAAAAAAATGGGAGATAGGATAGTTCACAGAAAAAGCAGATGAAGTATTTGTCCACCTCAATGGACAAGATATTTATTTTTTCTGTAAGTTCATTAGAGTGTTGTTGGGCACATGGGTCATGTCACCAGAGAAGTTGGCTTGCAAATCTCAGAATTTGAGACCAGCAGGAATAGAGCTAGTTCCTTCTTTTTCTCAGTCCAGCCTCAGAGCATGTGCCCAGAGACTTCCCACCAGATTCTCACAGGCAGTCAGGCATGTCCGAACCTAGAATGCTATCCATGCTAATGAGGCATTTCAGTAGCCTTAGCCTTCAGTCCAATGACCTTTGCCTCCCTGTATTCTCATGCCCTTACTTCAAAAACTATATTCTTGGTTCACTCAGAATAAAGCATATGCATTCAAACCCAACCCCAATAAAGAAATACAAATAAATTAAGACAGTCTTGAAAAGCTGCTTCATTAAAGATTGTTGAAAAGGCTTTCGCTTAAAGGTGCATTAACCCTAAGATTCTCAAAAAGGGCCTTCCCCTTCCTAAACTCACTCTTAACCTGACTAGGATCCTACTCACCTCAGACTCAGTTTCACCTCCATCTGGCCTGGTGAGCAATGGTGACTGATGCCCTGGAGAGAAGAGGCATACTGTAGACCCCAACCATATGTCCCAGAATCATTCCATCCTCTCCTCCCAAAGTTGGTGTACCATTGGCACTTGGATACCTTGAGAAGATAGATGGAAAACCCAGTACAACAGAGTAGTGAAAGGATACATTGTAGAGTAATTTTAATCCAGCAATATGGCTGCTCCCGCAAGGAATCACATCCAAGATCTGTGGAAGATATCTTCTATTATCTTTTTGACCACTGTTTGTGCCTTCTCATGTTTGGTGGAGAAAGTCTCAGTCTACCCTGAAAAGTGTCTACAAATACTAATAAATATCTATATTCATATTTTCCTAGTTTTACCTCAGTGAAGTCTATTTCACATTGGACACCTAATCTTGTGCCTCTCTGTCAGGAGTCTCTTTCATTGTGTTGGTAGTTCACATTGGTGAGTTTGTAGGTGAGGCATTTAAAGGCAATTTGCTCCACTAAAGATCTTAGGTGAATAATCTTCAAGTCTGCATGTTGAATAAGATCCTCCATTTTCTCTTACCACGATATGGTAGTCTGAATATGTAGGAGCAATTTCTTAGCCAGGTCTTTATGCAGGATCAATTTACCATCTCTAGTGAGCCATCAGTCTCCAGGCTTGTGAGACATAGGCAGTTTACTTTTGATGTAAACAATATCCTCCTTACAATATTTAGTTTTTTTCTGGTTCAGTAGGTGCCACAGGATCTGGTAGTCTGAGGGCCAGGATTGGCAGAGGATTAAGGGTAGTGGCCTATGCTGCTGCATCTGCCTTCTGATTGCCTCTGGCCTCCTTGGTGTTCCATTTTGGTGACCAGTGCAATGAATAATTTCCAACATTTTGCATAACCATAGGGCTTGCAAAAACTCTAAAATTTTTTGTGTTGTTTTTGATAGCCTTTCTCTCTGCCTTAAGTAGTTCTCCTCTTGATAGATGGCCCATGAACATGTGCAGTGGCAAAGGCATATCTGCTATCAGTATAAATATTAACCAGCTTATCTTTTCCCAAGTTGAGGGCTTTTGTCAGAAAAATCAACTCTGATCATTTGGCTGAAGTGTCAGAGATTAGGGCTGAGTCCCAGAATCAGACACTGACACTGCCCCTGCACACCTCTCACTTAGATGCTACTGCCAGTGTACCATGTGACCTCAGCAACTCATATCTGGTATAGATTGGTCAGACCTTGGTCAAGTCCTTCCTGAGGCCACATACTTAGTTCAAGATCCCAGCACAGTCATAGAGAGGTGCCTTGAGATCTGGGTCCAGGAGTAAGGAGGCTAGGTTTACAACAGTATTTGGTGGAAAGCATATATGCAGGTGATTAAGCAGTAAATGCTGATGAGGAATCATACGGGTATTGCTTAGCCATCAGTCTCAGGGTTGTTTAAGGACCCTTTCAATGGCATGGAGAATGGTGATATACAGTTCTTGTCCCAGTGTTAATTTGTCTATGTCTTTGACTAGCAGAGCAGTGGCTGCAATGATCTACAAGTATGGTGGCCATGCAAAGCTACTAGACCTAATTTCTTTTATAGGTTGGCCACAGACCTGTTCTATGGGACTAACAACTGAGCTATGACTCCTTAGGCTATCCCTTTCTCTCATTCACATCCCGGTGGAAAGGCTTAGTCACATCAGGCAGTATTAAGGTGAGAGCCGTCAGCAAAGACTCTTTGAGTTTATTAAAAACGTCCTTTTACCGGGCGGTGGTGGCGCAACCCTTTAATCCCAGCACTTGGGAGGCAGAGGCAGGCGGATTTCTGAGTTCGAGGCCAGCCTGGTCTACAGAGTGAGTTCCAGGACAGCCAGGACTATACAGAGAAACCCTGTCTCGAAAAAACAAAAAACAAAACAAAAACAAAAAAACAAAAAAAAGAGTCCTCTTGAGCCTTAGTCCATTTAAAAGTCTCTTTTCCTTTGGTGACTTCATAGAGGGGCTTATCCAGTTGTACAAAGTTGGGAATCCACACTTGGCAAAACCCTGTTGACCTGAAAAACTCTCAGATCTCCAGTTTGGTGGTTGCAGTTGGGATTTTCAGAATCTTTTCAGGCCTCTGACAGCCAGTATTGCCCACACTCTAAAGAATGTAGCCCAAGTATGCTATCCTCAGTTCACATAGCTGAGCCTTTTTGGCTGGTGCTTGATTCCTCTGAGCATCTAGAGCTGCCAATAAGTTTTCTGTGCTATGCTGGCATTCTTCCATGGTCTCTGCAAGATAACATGAGGTCATCTAAATTTTGTAGAAGGGTAGTCTGGGGTTGTTTCCATTAGTACTCACCCAGGTCCTCGTGTAGGCCCTCATCTAAGATGGTGGGTGACATTATGCCACAAGAGGACGTGCTCCACTATGTTCATAGTGGCCTTGTTTGTGATAGGAAGAAGCTGGATACAACCCAAATGTCCCACAACAGAAGAATGGATACAGAAAATGTAGTTCACTTACACAATGGAATACTACTCAGCTATTAAGAACGAGGACATCATGTGTTTTGCAGGAAAATGGATGGAACTAGAAAATATCATACTGAGTGAGATAACTCAGACCCCAAAGGACATCCATGGTATGTATTCACTAATAAGCAGATATTACTCAAAAAAGTACAGAACACTCAGGATACAATCCACAGAGTTCAAGAACGTTAACAAATTCAAGAGCCCAAGTGAGGATGCTTTAATCCCACTTAGGAGACAAGAAGGGTATCATAGGGGAGAGGGGGAGGAAGGGACCTGGGTGGGAGAAGGGATGGGAGGGAAAAATGGGGTGATAGGTTTTGGGGGGCAGGAGTGAAATCCTGAGGGCCAGCAGAATGAATGGAAATATGCAACCACAGGAGGTGGAAGGTGGTAGGGACCCTCTAGAATGTACCAGAAACTTGGGATGTGAGAGACTCTCAGGACTCAAAGGGAGGGACCTTAAATGAAATTCCCAACAGTGGAGAGAAGGAACTAGTAGAGTCCACCTCCAGCAGAAAGACAGGCATCAAGTGGAGGGATAGGATTGCCATTCCATAGTCAAAAACTCTGACTCAGAATTGTTCCTGTCTAGAAGAACTGCAGGGGCAAAAATAGAGAACATCCTGAAGAAAGGGAGTTCCAGTGACAGGCCCAAGTTGAGATCCATCTCAAGGGGAGTCTTCAAGACCTAATAATCATTATTAGTGATGCTTACAGATGGGAGCCTAGCATGGCTATCATGGTTGTCCTCAGAGTTCCAACAAGCAGGTGACTAAGAACGAAGCAGATTTTTACACTCAACCAATGGACTGAAGTCTAGGGCCCCTATGGTTGAATTAGGGAAGGTGAGGAGGAGGGCAACCCCATAGGAAAACCATCAGTTTCAACTAATCCAGATTCCTGAGATCCCTCAGACACTGAGCCCCCTAAAGTAGGCAGAATACTTGAGCTGGTCAGAGGTCTCTGACACATACACAGCAGAGGACTGCCGGGTCTGGCCTTAGTAAGAGAAGATACACTTAACCCTTGAGAGACTTGAGGCCTCAGGCTGTGGGGAAGCCTGGTAGGGTGGGGTGGAGGGGGTCAGGGCGTGAGGATATCCTTTTGGAGACAGAGTGGATGAGGAATGGGATGAGGAACTGTTGGAGGGCAGACGGAGCATAACAACTGGCCTGTAAAAAATGATTAAAGATAAATATTTTATTTTTTAAAAAGTCTAATGCTTAATTTAAAAAATGAGAGAGAGAGAGAGAGAGAGAGAGAGAGAGAACGCAAATTCTTGAATACTTGGAGTAGGTGGGTCCTTTGTAAGTAGTTCATGAAATTCTTTGTCAAGATCATGCCTTTCAAAGGCTAATAGGGGCTAACTATTAGGTACTAGAGGTAGACTAAGGAAATCATCTTTAAAGTCCTATATGGTATACCAGATTTGGGAAACTTCCAGAGAACAGAGTTTTGGGATTAGGCACTGCAGGGTGGATGTCCAGCATGGGCCTATTATTGTCATTGGAGTTGGACATCTAAAGGGGCAGGAACAGGGTGTTTCATGAGGATTAGCAGGGTATAAGAATCTCCAAGTCTCTGAGTCTTCTGAAATGAAGGGTAATCTTCTTAGTTTCTTGTGTCCTCAGATATTGCTTAACCTGGGTAGGGTTGGCCTCTGCTTTTGATTCTATCCAAATAGAACCTTGATGAGCCTCTAGTCCCATTGCTTCAAATCTCTGCCAAGCTGAAGGGAACAATAACAACCATGTAGAGATTTCCTCTCTAAAGGTCTCAATTCTTTGGTGGAGTCTATCTGTATTCATCTTCTAAAGATAAAGTGAGGACATGTATTGGCCACTCATCTTGACTCATGATGAAAATCCTCTCAGTGTCAAAAGTAACTTGAGCCCCATGTTTATCTAGCAAGTTTCTTACTAATGAGGGGTAATGACATTCAGGCATGATCCTCCAAGGTACATCATTCTTTGAGTAGTCCATGCATCTTGGTTCATGCCTATAGCTCCTTGTACCCATGACCTTTTGTTTGGCAATTTTCCGTGGGCCTCTTTGAAGACTGAGTGTTGAGTTCCTGTATTTACCAGAAACTTGACAGGTTTTTCCCCCACTTTAATGGTTAACCCTAGGTTCAGAGAGGGGGCCCGAACCCTGTCTGCCCCTAGTCACTTAATTTTTCTATTTTGTACATTTTCCCTTCTGATTTGTGGAGATGTTCTTGAAATAATCTTTGACCCAATATCTTGTCTTTACAATATGCACATTTTTTTTTTTTGGAGCCAGAGCTTATCTCTTTTTGATGTTCTCTTATCATTGTTGCCCTAGGATGTCACAGTTGCTGCTGTTTCTTTGCCTTTGTATTAGCCATGACGGACAATAAGATTTTAACCAAATCCCTCATTTGTTTGACATTTGAACAGATCTGTTTGTCCTCTGGAGACTGTCAGTTATTGTGCACTTTCTCCAAAACTGTCAACATTTCCTGTAGCAAATTTTCCTGCATCCTATCTCCTCTTTATAACTTATGTTTCATGTCTTGTGGTGCTTGGTTGACATAGGCCATTGTTACTGCTGAATTGTTCTCTGTTGACTCTGTATCTAGTGGGATATACGTCTGGAATGCTGTCATAATTCTCTCTAGACAGGCTGCAGGAGACTTCCTATCTTCCTGTCTAACATCTCCTATCTTAGCCAAATTAGTGAGGTGGTGTTCAGCTGCTCAGAGCCCTCCTCACCCCCCATTAAAGTCTCGTGGTAGACATGGAGCCTCTCCTTATCTTCAGTCATGGTGAGGTCCCAATTGGGCCTGGCAAAAGAACAAGGGGTGCCAATAATCAACTGATTTTTATTAGAAATCTCACTCTCACACAGAACTAATTTCTGAGCTTCATCAATAATTCTTCCTCTTTAGTGGTAAAGAGAATTTGTAACAATTGCTGAGAATTATCCCAAGTAGGTTGGTGGGTAAAAAGTGCTAAATCTAGAAGATCTATAAGCGCTCTCGGCCTCTCAAAAATTTGGGGTTATGTATCTTTCACTTATATAAATCAGTGGTAGAGAAATGCCAGTGCTGCATGGGTTGGTTCCCCTGGTCATCTCGGGGTCCTGTGGACCTAAGGAGATGGACCATTGTGATGTCAGGCATCTGGTGGCTGAAACCTGACCCCTGGTATGTTGGTATGTGGACAACTAATTAAGGGCATAGTTTACCTTCTCCCCCCAACCCCCAGGTTGCCACAGCTTCAGCCCCCTCCAGTGCTGACTGTGGGTTGTCTGCAGCCAGCTGATGGTTTTGGTAGAGGGTAGAAGGGGAGAGACAAAAATCTGTATCCCTGTTATCCTGCAAAACCAGAGTACAAAGGGATGGGGAGCAGTTGGTTTAGGTTTTTCTGTCTTGTATTCTTTGATTGCAAGGATGTGTCTCAGAATGATTAGTGGCTGCATCCAGGCTTGTGAGTTGTCTATGAACTCTTGCCATGTGATGATATAGGGGATTTGGTCTGGGTGGCCACTCCAGCTACAGATGGCCTTCTTGACTTTCCATATCCTGACAGCATCCTAGGTCCCCTCAGGTGGTCATCCAACGTGGAAGACCAGCTATTCTGATCTGCAAAGAGTAGTTAGCTTGTCCTTCCTGACTTCTAGTCCTAATTCTTTAGCCTTAATCCTAACATCCTTACATCCTTCTCAAAAAAGTGCAAAGGAGGTCAACTGGGTCTGTCCCATTATTCTAAGTTCAAAAATAAGAATTAAATACAATAAAACAGATGAAAGAACCACAGACACACGAATGCAATACAATGTGAAAAACGAAAGTGAGAAGATGGCTCATTGCCTTAGGGCAGGCACAAACCATTACTTGTCTTCAAAGAAACAAAAGGAACCCAGTCCCCTATTTGAGTGTCAGGGAAGTCTCCTGGCCCCTGTTGCCTTGGGGTTCTAGCATGTCCCCTTGGGTCCAATGTGTACAGAACTAAATTACTAGTTTACTGGTATACAGATTTATTAAAACAAGAAATGGCTGGAAATTCAAACATCATCCACAGCACACTTACCAATCTGTCTTCAAATCCACTGGTTAGGGGTCAAAGTGGAAAGTCATGGAGATCTCAGGTAAGCCCTCAGATGATATCTCCAGATTTTGTGGTCCCCACTGACCACCAGAGATCACTAGGAGGCCAACTCATGTGCAAAAGCACAGAGTCTTTATTTAAGCTTGAGCTCTGACCCTCCAACCTCCCTAACACAGTGGAAGGTATAGAAGGTACTGAGCTGGTGCAAGCTGTGCCTATTTATTGTGTGGTTGTTGTAGCAGGGTAGGGGACTTTCTAGCTTACCAGTAACATGATTGGTTGACATTTGCTACTGACTAGTAATGACTTCAGTTTGGTATGAACAAAGATAGCTTAATCAATCTACCTTAGACATCAGGTGATTTCCCCTTAAGAAGTGATTGGTTGTTAGAATGGGTGGACAGCAATTTACTCAGGAGAATTGTGTTTGTTACCAGGGTAATATGGTACCCCAAACAATTTATGGTTTTTCCAGTAGCTGAGTTCATTTTCAGAGGTGAAGTTAATTATAAAATGGAGTCTGAAAGCAAAATGGAGTTTGTAGTGTAATGCTGAGCCATTCAAAGAGAATTAAGCATATATCTATAAGCAGTTTTATTTCCAATTCATAATTTATTTTGAATGTAAAGTGTTGGGCAACCATATTCAACCTGAGAAATGTAACCTTTTTATCATTTAAACACTAAATATAATTATTGAAATATATTAGTAAAAATGTATTTGTGAAAAATCATATTCTTTTAGCAGTGTAGCTATTCTTAAGTATTCTTTGTGACAAGTACTAAAATATTCAAGTACTACTCATCTCCAAAGAAAAGCTGCTTATCCAGAGACCTATATGTTTTTCATTAATATTAAGGTGCCATCTAACTGTGAATTTTGATTGGGTGTTTGTTTTGCTTTTTTCTGCATGCATGTCTGTTGGCTCTCTTGGGATCTATCTAGCAGCTGATTTTAAGGGAAGTTGACATTTTAATAGCTTCTTCTGTGTGCACTATAATGAAATTTCACAGGTAGAAATGCACTGAAACTTATGATCTGTATAAGTGAATATACTGTACTTGCCATATTCCAATACTCATTCTATTTTGTTGTACATTTAACCCATCAATCATCACTGATTTTAGTATGCTTACTTCTACTCTATAATGATTAATTATTTGTGAAACAAATTCAAATTATTCAACAATAAACTTCAAAAAGAAATGCATGTGCTCTAATATATGCCTATAAGACTCACATAGAATATTATAGAAGTATATATATTTATCTTAAAATTTTAAGGAAAACATTAGAATTTAGATAATGAAGAGAAGATGATAACTAAGCATCATCTAGTGTTTTGGCAATTAAAAAGAGAAAATAGCTTATTTGTTTATAAAGATTAAATAGATGGAAATGCATCATAATTACAATTAAAACCTGTACCTAATGCAAGAAAAACCTGTAACTGATGGGCTAAATATACAAATTTTAATTCACATAAAATCTAATTAAATTCCAATTATAGAAAACAGTATTTGATAAGAAAGTTGAAATATTATCTATATTGCCAGGTTATAACAGATGAAAATTTAGAGGTTATAGCCAATATTCATTACTTTATTACCACTGAGACATTCTTAAATATTCATATAAGGTGAAATAAATAATTCAATAAAGATATTTTTATATTTGATTTCCAAATACTTTACTACAAAAGTAAGTTGTCTTGTTTTTTAAAATACATTTCTTTGAATTTTAATGAAGGGTGCTTTTAAATCTAGATGGTAATTTTGTTTTCCTCACATTGAAAGTTTTTTAGTTTTAGAAATTATATTATAATTGCATCATTTCTACACTTCCTCTCATCCTTCCAACCCTTTCCATGCCCATCCACATTGCTTCATCTCAAATTCATGCTATTTACATACATATGTGTGTGTGTGTGTGTGTTTGCATAAATATAAAATACATCTTATTCAACCAGGTTCCTCTGTTTTATCTCATTTGTATATATATAATTTCAGTACTGACAACTTGATATTGAGTGACCAATTAGGGCACTCATTCCTAGGCAAAATATTTCTCCAACTTTCCATATTTCTTAATTTTCTGTACTGTTTCTTCAGGAGTAGGGTTCTGTGTGTAAGATTTTTTTTCTTTCCGTATTAATATGCCTATTGATCTTGGTAAGGACAGACAGATTGTTGACACTCATGGGTCAAGCTTCCTTGTGATTTCCAGCAGACACAATCACATGACATATATCCTGGTCCTCTGGATCTTAAAATATTTTTACCCCATACTCCTATACATTTCCTGAATGGGGATATAGATGTATATATTAGGTCTAGGTACTACAAGATCAGTAATTCTCTACATTTTGACGATCTTTTCTTTTGCATAATGATCTCTATTTATTGCAAAGAGAAATGTTTTGATTAGGGGTAAGAGGTACTTTTATTTGTGGATATACTTACATATGTGTTGAATACAGTTAGGAATTATGGTGTTTTAGTAAAAACTATACTCACAAAAGTTTCTCCTCAATATCTATGATTTCTCTATCATTGAGAAGTTAGATAGGTTTCCAGTACTAGACACAATTTTCTTCCTGTTAAATTGGTCTTCAGTGAAATTAGACAGCTATTGGTTACTCCAAACATGGGTACCACTGCTGTACCCATTGCGATTCCTTGGCATGGATGATCACTGTTTAGATTATTTTCCTGTGGGGGAAACAGTATGCTGCATATGAATATATTGTATACATGTAAATAAAAATCCCTTTTATTCAATAAATATTGACAGAAATTTTACAATAATTTACTTGTTAACTATATGTTTATTTTTGTCTAAATGTGTGTCCAATTTAATTATTTAATTTTAATTAAATCTTCTAATGTTATATATACAGATTAAGCTACCTTTGCTTGAGGACCACAGAGTTGTGAAATACCTTTAGCTGGTGAAAGTCATTTTCTATTCAAGAAGCAATTAAGAGACAAAGGAATAATTTGAAAGTATTTAGGCTCTTTAACTTTTAAGCCAGTTTATACAGAGTGAGTCATAAGCTCTTCAAAAGACCTGGAAGCTTTGGTTATACATCAAATCACTTAGCTGTAGGGTTTGTATTGCAACAAATAGCTCAGCTATATTTAGCCAAGTTTATATCTTGGGGGAACATCATGAACACAACAACAGAAACTTCCCTTGCTCAGATCTAATGTCATATTGAAGAATGAGTTCTGATACTGCCTTTATATCACTGAGTGTAAAAGATGACTAAATCATCCAATTCAGCTTACCAAAAAGGAGAAAACTATTGTCTGGAACATGCAATATTTACTTCAATTATAATTTCTGAACAAATTTAATTTATGCATTTAGGAGTGTGCATGCATGTGTTTATGTATGTGTGTGTATTGTGTCTGTTTACACAAATAACTTTTTGAAGAGAGCATTAATTTAAGAGAGAAAAGGGTACTTATGGGAAGAGTTCTGTACAGAAAATGAAATGGTAGATAAAATGTAATTATATATTATATAATATTATACTTTGAAAAATGCAAATATTATTAAAAATAAGATTTAATATAAATGAAGAAAATGAACAAGATAATTTCATCCATCAATAGAAAAACATGAATATGGATGAGGTAGATATAACATTAGTAAATCTATATAAATCAGATAAATGAAATAAATATAAACTGAACCAAACAATTCAAAGATAACTGTTCTTCTACAGAATTGTCTAAAACTTAATTCTACACAAATCCACACAGCTAAACTCTAAAATTATAAATCTCTTACATAGAAAGCTCTGTGGATTTATATTAAGCAAAGATTTTATGGAGGATCTAAATTCAAATTTTATTTAAAGTGCTCAGGTTTTGTAAATTTAAGGACATTCTTCAGAAGAGATGGAAGGAAATGTGCTACACTTATATTTGATACATGGATTACTTTCACAGAAAAGAGCATCCAAACTTCACTTGTAAAATGTGTCAACAACAATCAGGAAAAAAAATGTGTGAACAGTCATTTAAGTAATGTTTCTTTGTTGTTAAATGAAGACAAGAAAATATATCTAGTAATGAAAAAATATCCACATTTCAGTCTATAACATAATTTAAGTCTTATCAACAGAACCCCAAAGGATTCTGTTTGTCTTCCTGTGGATTATCTGTCCTCTTCTGGTAGTTCAGTTCTTCTCCCAGCTCTTCCATAAGGCTCCCCAGCTCCATCTAATATTGGCTGTGGGTCTTTGCATTTTTTTCATTGGCTGTGGCATGGAGCCTCTCAGAGGATACTTCTGGTAGGTTCCTGTCTGCAAGCATAACAGTATCATTAATAGTGTCAGAGATTGGTTCTTATCCATGGGAAGGGTCTCAATTTGGGTCAGTCATTGATTGGCCAATGGTTACCCTTGTTCTCAGGTATATTTTTGTCCCTTAATTTCTTGTAGGCAGGACACACTTAGGGTTGAAGATTTTGTGGGCGAATTACTGTCCTTATTCCTCCACTGGGAGTTCTGCCTGGCTAGAGGGAGTGGTCACTTCCAGATCCATATCTACCACTGCTAGTCCTAGCAAGAGTTTCCTCCATATAGCCCCTGAGGTCACTACCCATCACAGGTCTCTGGCACATCCTGGAGACTGCTCCATGCTCCTACCACTCTCCTTTCTCTTTCCTCTGGTTTCCCTACACCTCATTCCCATCCCCACCCCCTCCTCATCCCCTCTGCCACCCAGTTTCCTCCTTCTATCCACCTCTGACACTTACTTGTTTCTCTTTCTAAGAAAAATTCAGCCATCTTCCCTCTTTGTTTTTCAGCTTCTCAGAGTCTGTTGATCATCCTGTACTTTTTGGCTAATATCCACTTATGATTTAATACATACCATACATGTTCCTTTGAGTCTGTGTTATCTCACTCAGTTCAACACTGGATTTTAGCATGTTAACTATGTTATGACCACCATAAATCATCCTTAGTCATAATTAGAAGCCAACTCATTATACATATCTTTTAAATTCAGCCCTCAAAAAGAAGTTAAATGATACAATCTAGAAAAATTAAGTCAGTGGAGCTCAATAGTATTATCTATATCATTTAAGAACATTTTTATGTAGTTGGAACAAAAATGTGACCCTTTAATGTATCTGAATGAAAAAAAATAAAACAATTTCCATTTATTTTCTATTTGTTTAAAAGTATAATTTAGTCTGTGGCTTAACTAAGATTGCATAATCCAAGTGCAGGATATTAAGCCAGGAACCAAAGCATATAACATGATACATAGGCAAAGCAAAAGACAAAGTAAGATAATATAAGCAATTGGATAAGACAGAAAGAAAAAAAAAGTACATAAGAGAAAGTGAAATTGCAATTACACAGTACATACACAACTGAGCACAATTATCTCCCACCGCCATTCTCAAAAATGAATCAGTATCTATAAT
The DNA here is from genome assembly GCA_021653895.1 of Mastomys natalensis. Lineage (NCBI taxonomy): Eukaryota > Metazoa > Chordata > Mammalia > Rodentia > Muridae > Mastomys > Mastomys natalensis. Next base: position 71,099 of record JAJTUV010001441.1, read on the forward strand.
TCAGCAAGGAAAAAGAGGGAACTGCTCTCCTATGCTTTCCTGATAAGTGACAGGCACATTCCTCTGCAGAGCCAGATACACATTCACAGCCTTGTAAGTTCATGACTTCAATGGCACTGCTTTTGAAAAAAATAACTAAAACATTTAAGATATAGTGGATATTATAAACTGCAATGAAGTGTTTTAAGACTAGAGCACTATTGTAGTGCCAGCAAAGTGCTAGTGAACCCCAGAATATCGTCTGTATTTAAATCACAATAGGGCCTTTATTTGAGCTAGCTTGGGCCTCTCAGCCCACTGCAGACACTCAAGAAGGTTTTGATGGAGAGGAGAACCCAGCATCTCTTAGGGTAAGGCTTTGTAGAAGGCAACAAGCAGGAAGTGAACATTTATAGCCTGGCAAGCATATAATTGGAGAGCAATTATGGCCTTTATCCTAACTGGCTGGTACTATGAGTAAAATCATAACCTTAACTTTGAACTCTATTAATTATCAACAAGGAAGCTGTAGGGCTTCCCATTTACTTTTAGGGTTACGTTTGGTTTGGGGAGGGGATCTAAAGCCTGTCTACCCTATTCTTTTTTCTATCTTTTAAGGACAGGGTTTGGATAGGCTCCTTTTTGGTGACCTTTTCCTTATAATAAGTACATTGATTTAAGTGGGGGCATTTAGGGTCCCCCTTATCTCTTTTTCTAGAAGCCATTTGTTTCAGACATCTCTTACACACAGGTAAGCCACTGACCCAGTATCATAGCCTGAGTAATGTCATTGGTTTCTAGGAGCAATTTGTTGGAGACATCTCTTGTAGCCCTGTTTTGGAAGTGGCTGCCAACAGGATCTTTGCTAGGTCGCGAGACTGTTGTCTCTGTCCTTTCATCTGCTTCTCTTTTGCCACTATCACTAACAGTAAGTCCCTCATACTCTATTTTAAGCTCTCTCTATGTAATGTCATATACTTTGGCCAGATTTGTAGGCTGTCGTTTAACTGCTCTGAGACCTGTCTGCAGAATCTGACAAAAAAACAAGAATCTCTTTTACCTTAAGACCCAATCTGGGTGAATCAGGCGCACGCAAGCATCAACAGCTACTTGGTTTTTGGCAGGGATTCTCCCCTGTGGGCCATGAACCAGCTTCCTGGCCTGTTCTGTGGTGAAGGGAACCTGTAGAATGGGGTAGGGGTAGTTTGTCCCATGTCAATATGTCTGTCAAATCCATCTCGTAATGAGAAACACAAATATAAAATATAAAAACACAAATGTAACCTCCCTCTATATTGGGGAGAAACAAGAAATAACTAGAAAGTGACACTTGTTAAAAAAAAAAAAAAAAAGACTTCTCCGTGACACACAAAATAATAAGTCTCCAACCTATCCTCTCTACCAGGCAGAAACAAGAAACAACCAGAAAGTAGCACACACAAGATAAGAATCAGATTGGTGGGCATCTCTCTGCTCTCCGAGCCCACAACTGCCCCAGATGGAGACTCAGGACTTTTCCTAGCACCGCCTTGGTCACAGCTCCCAGACATGTCTTTCCTAACCCCAACCAGCCATGGACATAAATTTAAGGCCTTTTTTTTCGGGAACAGAATTGTAGATTATACATCTGGTACCCCTCAGAGACTGTGAACAGAGAAAGATACAGCCAGAAGCAAAAACCAATCAGAACAGAGATATAGCCGGCAGTAACACGAAGCAACCAGAAGGTGATGCTCACACACACGTTTCTGCGCCACCCAGCAGGTCAAGAAACCAGGTGCAGGCACTCAAACTACTCGGGAGCAAGGCACACAGCTGGCAGTGCTGCATAGATGTTCAACCCCAAAATCCCCTCAGCAGCACTCAGACACACAAGTTTCACACTGCCTTGAAGACATTTACCTGTGCTGCGCAGTCACACACCTCTGTGGCACTTTGCAAACATAAACCTGCCATGTGCAGAGACACACACTTCTGAGCCACTGTGCACGCACTCTCCTGAACCGACCAGCAGACCACACAGACAAATTTATAATATAGACAGGCAGGAACTTGATCATAGTGCTATAAACATACACACACATAGACAACGCTAGACTAGATTTGCTGGCATCAAGACCCTCCAAATCGGTTTTCTTGTATGCCATGGGGAACTTCCTGGCCAATGCAACAAAATATAGTGCCAGGGAAGTGTTAGTGAACCCACCAAAACAGGCAGGACTGATCAAGATAAATCACAACAGGACTTTTATTTGAGCTAGCTGGGTCCCCTCAGCCCACCACCACTGACACATAGGACAGTTGTGGTGGAGAGGAATTCTCAACATCAGTCGCGGTAAGGCTTTATACAAAGCAACAAACAGGGAGTGAACTTTTCCAGCCTAGCAAACATCTAATTGGAAAGCTCTTAGAATAATTGGCTGGTGTTGGGAGTCAAACCATAAACTTAACTTCTATTTTTCTCTGTATCAATGATCATCAGACAGGAAGCAGGCTTGTTGAGAATTAACCTAGAAATGCTGGGTTGTTTGGGGAAATTAACCTGGAGTCTGAACTTAAAACATTTGGTCTCTCACTATAAGAAATCGAAATATTGATTTCAGAGCGATTTTACTTTTAGTTAAAAATCTGAATAATTCACATTGGAAAACAAAATAAAATGATTTATGGAGCACTGAGTGGTTAGTATACCAAATGAATATTATGGATGGAAAAGAAAACAACAGACCCCTCAACTAAAAAGAAAGAGTGTAAAATTCTATACTATCTTACTTGAGGACTAAAACTTTAAATAAAACTTTAACGCATGCAAACAATAATAGAAAAGGGGGGAAAAAACCACAACCCTGTAAAAATGTTGGAATGTAGAAATGTCTTTTAACTCAAATTGAGTTTTTCATTTTAATGTTTCTCTGTAGTAAGAGATAGTATGCTATGTTTTGAAAAGAAAGCAAGCCTTAGAGATCACAAACAACCAATTTCACACTACAAGCAGTCATAAATAGAGCTAAATTCCCTTTAGTAATACACTATTTATCTATGTGCTTCACTGAATTCAAAGAAAAGCATTTTTCAGTGTGTAAGCAATTAACTTCTCATTTTTTCCTAATTCAGAAAGGACATTATCAGAAAAGCACCGGATTAGGAAACTATCAGAGTTACTCTTAGTGTATGAAATTTCAATTTAGTGAGACATGTAAAACCCTGAAGGCAGTGAGGGCCAAGAGAAGGAGATCCATTTTGTTTTCACAGTATATTTACTTCATGTCTTTGCTAACCCTACTGATTTTCTGCTGAATTCAAGTGAAAATGTGTAAGAATTAGGAATTATTCCATGTTATATACTGTGCTTATTGAATAGCCCAGGAAACAAAGGTATGGAAAAAAAGGAGGTGAAATCATTTTCTACAGAAGTCTTTAATGAATATACAAAGATGCTACTTTATTGACCCTGAAGACTGGGAATAGAACAAAGAACATCAAACATTATCAACCTACATACAAATATAAACCAACAGACATGATGGATTTTTTTGAAAGATTGCTTTTAACTTATTGGGTGCTTTCAGCATACACACTTATATCACAACATACAAGCATACATTCCTCGAACTCTACGCAATTTTCTTACAGAAGAGTACATAGTTTCAGATTAATTCTATTTTTTAGCTTAAGTTGTTAAAGATAATTTTATGGGAAGTGAAAAAACAGTACAGTAAATCACTTACATTATTTTCTTAAAAGCAAGTTAAACAGGTTGAATACACAGGAGGCTTGAATAAATTGAATAAAGCAAATTGAATAAATAGCTTTAAATGATTTTAAGGTATATTTTCAACTTGATTGCAAGGTAAAGTGAGGTTACTGAAGACAAGAGAAATTTTTGAGAAAAAAAAATCCCATAAAACCAAAACCTATAGACAATTACATAATAGGAGAGAGAGAAAAAAACCTCCATAAAATTTAACATATTTATCAACAAAGCATAGACATAGCATTGAATTTACTAGTCAAATATTAGGTTGTTAATATACTCTAATGAATGATATTCTCTTTAATATCGATTGACTTAACACTAGGTAGAGACAAGGTTTACATCCTTCATTTTTATTGATTTAAATCTACTGAAGAGTAATTAAAAAGGGGAAATATGATAAACCATGGGCTGAGCGTGTACAAGGAAATCGACTACTTAATTTATCTCAGCCTTATAAAGAAATTTAATAGCTTCTTCTTAACAGTTATCACTCCTGAAGACTCTACAACTCTCAGTGTTAAACAGATGAATATGAAAATAACTTACTGGATTCTTCTAAACTCAGGAATGCCAAATGGTCCCAATATGGCATTGCATCTGTATTCTGTCAGCTAAGCCTTCCAACCACAGATACATATTCATTCTTCAGGAGATGGGTCTCAGTTTGTCCCAGTGTTATTGGTAAATTCTGATTCATTTGTATGGAATGACATGTATAGTGAAGACTAATTCTTCTCATTAAAGACTGTTAGAGACAATGGTGTTATCTTGGGAGATATTGGCTCAAGTGTTCAAGTTATCATTAGCAAGTAGCAAGTAGCTAGTCTCAGAGGCAATTAAGAAAAATTACATCTTTACACAGACAGAGAGTTGTTGATAAAGTAAACACCTCACCCTTAAAAATCTACCCGCCACTTATTACTCTATCAGAATCTTCTGAGAAAATGCTGTAGTTGTACCTTACACTGGTGGTACAACTGTAGATTTTGTTCATCACTTGAATTTTCTGTTTTTCTTTATGTCTTCTTTTAGAAAGATTATGGTTTTTAAAAATTTAACTATAGCTTTAAATTTTCTGAATGTTAATGAGAAAGGAACAACAGTATGCAGCTGAGATACACTGATTTATAAAATAAATATGGGATTAAATCAACCTATATACTATAAGGAATCATTAATATCAGAATGGAAGCCTGCATAAGTTTTGTACTGAAGACATAGGTTTGTTTATGTTTCCACAGGAAATAAAAAATTATGAATATCATCAAAATTGATCAAGATTGGAACTGAGCAGGAGAAGTCTCCTAAAATCCTTGACGACTGACCTAAAAAGTACTTATTTTATTGAAAATGTCTCTGGCCTGCGCCGGGACCCTGGTCCTTTGGCCTGGGGCAGACCTGCAGCTGGTCTGCTCTTGTGGAAACACCGGATCCTGAGACATCCTAGAGGGACCCACTGCACCCAGAGCAGAGGAGCAGAGGACACTTAGCTGGTTTGCGCCTGTGGAAACATCTGATCCTGAGACATCCTAAAAGACCTACTGCATCCAGAGCAGAGGGAGCTTAGGATCACAGGAACACAGAGACATCTGGAATCTGAGGAGATCTGACACAAGCAAGATAACTGGAAAGACAGACTCCAGTCAGACACAGTGAGCACAGGTAACACTAGAGCCAACCAGATGGCGAAAGGCAAGCGCAAGAACACAAGCAACAGAAACCAAAGTTACCTGACATCATCAGAACCCAGTTCTCCCACAATAGCAAGCCCTGGATACTCCATCACACAGGAAAAACAGGACTCAGAATTAAAATCACTTCTCATGATTATGATGGAGGATTTTTAAGAAGGACATAAGTAACTCCATTAAAGAAATACAGGAGAACACAGGTAAACAGGTAGAAGCCCTCAAAGAGGAAACACAAAAATCCTTGAAAGAATTGAAAGAGAACACAGGTAAACAGGTAGAAGCCCTTAAAGAGGAAACGCAAAAATCCTTTAAAGAATTTCAAGAAAACACAATCAAACAGGTGAAGGAATTGAACAAAACCATCCAGGATCTAAAACTGGAAATAGAAACAATAAAGAAATCTCAAAGGGACACTACTCTGGAGATAGAAAACGTAAGAAAGAGATCAGGAGTCATAGATGCAAGCATTACCAACAGAATACAAGAGATAGAAGAGAGAATCTCATGCACAGAAGATACCATGGAAAACCTCGACACAACAGTCAAAGAAAATGCAAAATGCAAAAAGCTCCTAACACAGAACATTCAGGAAATCCAAGATGCAATGAGAAGACCAAACCTAAGGATAATAGGTATAGATGAGAGTGAAGATTCCCAATCTAAAGGGCCAGTAAATATCTTCAACAAAATTATAGAGGAAAATTTCCCCAACCTAAAGTACAAGACACCCATAAACATACAAGAAGCCTACAGAACACCAAACAGACTAGACCAGAAAAGAAATACCTCCCTTCACATAATAATCAAAACACCAAATGCACAAAACAAAGAAAAAATACTAAAAGCAGTAAGGGAAAAAGGTCAAGTAACATATAAAGGCAGACCTATAAGAATTACACCAGACTTTTCACCAGAGACTATAAAAGCCAGAAGATCCTGGTCTGATATCATACAGACCCTAAGGGAACACAAATGCCAGCCCAGACTGCTATACCCAGCAAAACTCTCAATCACTATAGATGGAGAAACCAAGATATTCCATGACAAAACCAAATTTGCACAATATCTTCCCACAAACCCAGCACTTCAAAGGATAATTGATGGAAAACGCCAACACAAGGAAGGAAACTACAACCTAGAAAAAGCATGGAAGTAACCTTCCAACAACCCCAAAAGAAGATAGCTAAACAAACATAATTCCACCTCTAATAACAAAAATAATAGGAAACAACAATCATTTTTCCTTAATATCTCTTAACATCAATGGACTCAATTCTCCAATAAAAGGATGTAGGCTATCAGACTGGATACATAAACAGGACCCAGAATTTTGTTGCATACAAGAAAAGCACCTCAGTGACAAAGACAGACATTACCTCAGAGTAAAAGGCTGGAAAAACAATTTTCCAAGCAAACGGTCCCAAGAAACAAGCTGAGTAGCCATTCTAATATCAAATAAAATCGACTTTCAACCAAAGTAATCAAAAAGATAAGGAAGGACACTTCATACTCATTAAAGGAAAAATCTACCAAGATGAACTCTCAATTCTGAACATCTATGCTCCAAATGCAAGGGCACCTACACACATAAAAGAAACTTTACTAAAGCTCAAAGCACACATTGCACCTCACACAATAATAGTGGGGGATTTTAACACCCTGCTCTCTCCAATGGGCAGATCGTGGAAACAGAAACTAAACAAAGACACATTGAAATTAGCAGAAGTTATGGACCAAATGGATTTAACAGATATCTATAGAACATTTCATCCTAAAGTAAAAGAATATACCTTTTTCTCAGCACCTCATGGTACCTTCTCCAAAATAGACCATATAATTGGTCACAAAACAGTCCTCAACAGATACAAAAAGATTGAAATAATCCCCTGCATCCTATCAGATCACCACGGACTAAGGCTGGTCTTTAATAATGACAGAACCAAGGGAAAACCCACATCCATGTGGAAACTGAACAATGCTCTACTCAATGATGACTTTCTCAAGGAAGAAATAAAGAAAGAAATTAAAGACTTTCTAGAATTTAATGAAAATGAGGAAACATCATACCAGAACTTGTGGGACTCCATGAAAGCAGTGCTAAGAGGAAAACTCATAGCTCTAAGTGCCTACAAAAAGAAATTGGAGAGAGCACACATTAACAACTTGACAGCACACCTGAAAACTCCAGAACAAAAAGAAGCAAATACACCCAAGAGGAGTAGGCATCAGGAAATAATCAAACTCAGGGCTGAAATCAACCGAGTAGAAACAGAAAGAACTATACAAAATATCAACAAAACCAGGAGTTGGTTCTTTGAGAAAATCAACAAGATAGATAAACCCTTAGCCAGATTAACCAGAGGGCACAGAGACAGTACCCAAATTAATAAAATCAGATCTGAAAAGGGAGACATAACAACAGAAACTGAGGAAATTCAAAAAATCATCAGATCCTACTACAAAGGCCTATACTCAACAAAACTGGAAAATCTGGATGAAATGGACAATTTTCTAGACAGATACCAGGTACCAAAGTTAAATGAGGAGGAAATAAACCATCTAAACAGTCCCATAACCCCTAAAGAAATACCAGCAGTCATTAAAAGTCTCCCCACCAAAAAAAGCCCAGGACCAGATGGTTTTAGTGCAGAATTCTATCAGACCTTCAAGGAAGACCTAATACCAATTCTCTTCAAACTATTCCACAAAATAGAAACAGAAGGAACACTACCCAATTCGTTCTATGAAGCTACAATCACACTCATACCTAAACCTCACAAAGACCCAACAAAGAAAGAGAACTTCAGACCAATCTCTCTTATGAATATCGATGCAAAAATACTCAATAAAATTCTAGCAAACTGAATCCAAGAACACATCAAAACAATCATTCATCATGATCAAGTGGGCTTTATCCCAGGAATGCAGGGATGGTTCAATATTCGGAAATCCATCAATGTAATCCACTATATAAACAAACTCAAAGAAAAAAACCACATGATCATCTCATTAGATGCTGAGAAAGCATTTGACAAAATCCCACATCCCTTCATGGTAAAAGTCTTGGAAAGATCAGGAATTCAAGGACCATACCTAAACATAGTAAAAGCAATATACAGCAAACCAGTAGCTAACATCAAACTAAATGGAGAGAAACTTGAAGCATTCCCACTAAAATCAGGGACTAGACAAGGCTGCCCACTCTCTCCCTACCTATTCAATATAGTACTGGAAGTCCTAGCCAGAGCAATCAGACAACAAAAAGAAATCAAAGGAATACAAATAGGAAAGGAAGAAGTCAAAATATCACTATTTGCAGATGATATGATAGTATACTTAAGTGACCCCAAAAACTCCACCAGAGAACTCCTAAAACTGATAAACAACTTTAGCAAGGTGGCAGGTTATAAAATCAACTCGAACAAATCAGTAGCCTTCCTCTACATGAAAGATAAACAGGCTGAAAAAGAAATTAGGGAAATGACACCCTTCACAATAGTCACACATAATATAAAATACCTCGGGGTGAATCTAACCAAGCAAGTGAAAGATCTGTATGACAAGAACTTCAAGTCTCTGAAGAAAGAAATTGAAGAAGATCTCAGGAAATGGAAAGATCTCCCATGCTCATGGATTGGCAGGATTAATATATTAAAAATGGCCATCTTGCCAAAGCAATCTACAGATTCAATGCAATCCCATTAAAATACCAACTCAATTCTTTACAGAACTAGAAAGAGAAATTCTGAAATTTTTTGGAACAACAAAAAACCCAGGATAGCGAAAACCATTCTCAACAATAAAAGAACTTCTGGAGGAATCGCCATCCCTGACCTCAAGCTGTACTACAGAGCAGTAGTGATAAAAACGGCCTGGTATTGGTACAGAGACAGGCAGGAAGATCAGTGGAATAAAGTTGAAGACCCAGAAATGAACCCACACAACTATGGTCATTTAATCTTGACAAGGGAGCTAAAACCATCCAGTGGAACAAGGACAGCATTTTCAACAAATGGTGCTGGTTCAACTGGAGGACAGCATGCAGAAGAATGCAAATCGATCCATTCCTATCTCCTTGTACAAAGCTCAAGTCCAAGTGGATAAAGGACCTTCACATAAAACCAGACACACTGAAACTAATAGAAGAGAAAGTGGGGAAGACCCTCGAATACCTAGGCACAGGGGGAAAGTTCCTGAACAGAACGCCAATGGCCTATGCTCTAAGATCAAGAATTGACAAATGGGGCCTCATAAAATTGCAAAGTTTCTGTAAGGCAAAGGACACTGTCAATAGGACAAAACGGCAACCAACAGATTGGGAAAAGATCTTTACCAATCCCACATCCGATAGAGGACTAATATCCAATATATACAAAGAACTCAAGAAATTAGACTCTAGCCAACCAAATAACCCTATTAAAAAATGGAGTAAAGAGCTAAACAAAGAATTCTCAACTGAGGAAATGCGAATGGCCGAGAAGCACCTAAAGAAATGTTCAGCATCCTTGGTCATCAGGGAAATGCAAATCAAAACAACCCTGAGATTCCACTTCACACAAGTCAGAATGGCTAAAATAAAAAACTCAGGTGATAGCAGATGCTGGCGAGGATGTGGAGAAAGAGGAACACTCCTCCATTGTTGGTGGGATTGCAAGATGGTGCAACCACTATGGAAATCAGTCTGGTGGTTCCTCAGAAAATTGGACATACCACTCCTGGGTATATATCCAGAAGATGCTCTAACACATAACAAGGACATATGCTCCACTATGTTCATAGCAGCATTATTTATATTAGCCAGAAACTGGAAAGAACCCAGATGCCCTTCAACAGAGGAATGGATACAAAAAATGTGGTATATTTATACAATGGAATATTACTCAGCTATTAAAAACAATGAATTTGATAAATTCATATATAAATGGATGGAACAAGAAAATATCATCCTGAGTGAAGTAACCCAATCCCAAAAGAACATACATGGTATTCACTCACTGATTATTGGATTTTAGCCCAGAAGCCTGAAATACCCAAGATTCAACTCACAGACCACATAAAGCTCATGAAGAATGATGACCAAATAGGGGAGCCTTCAGTCCTTCTTAGAAGGAGTAACAAAATACTCAAGGGTGCAAATATGGAGACACAGTGCAGGACAGAAACTGAAGGAGGGACCGTCTACAGACCATTCCACCTGGATATCCATCCTATGTGCAGTCACCAAAGGTAGAGGTTGATGTGGATGCAGGATGTACACGCTGACAGGAGCCTGATATAGCTGTCTCCTTAGAGGTCTGCAAGAGTCTGACATACTCAGAGGCAGATGCTCACAGCTAACCTTATTAAACTGATCATGGGGTTCCCAATGGAGAAGATAGAGTGAAGGCTGAAGGAGTTGAGAGGATTTGAGACACCATGAGGAAAGCAACAATCCCAACCAACCAAAGCCCCCAGGGTCTAAACCACCAGCCTGGGATCGCTTAGGGTGGGACCCATGGCTCCAGCTATATATGCAAGGGAGCTATATATAAGTGGGAGAATAGATCCTTGGTCCCATGAAGGCTGGACGTCGTGGGGGGGGGGGATACTCGAGGGTGGGGAGGTGAGGTACAGGGGAGGGTGGAAGGGGGTACACCAACGTGGAGGCAGGAGGAGGGCGGAAGGGATAGTGAGTTCCTGGGAGGGAGGGGGGAATGGGGTAAGGAGAGAACATCTGAAATGTAAAAAAAAATTTCCAATAAAAAATTTCCAATTAAAAAAAAAGAAAGAGGAACGCATATTAAAACCAAAAAAAAAAAAACCAAACAAACAAACAAACAAAAACAAAAACAAAACAAAAAAAAAGAAAATATCTCTGTTAATAAATTTTTCCTTAAACACAGCACAATTAATGGCTTAAAGAAAAAAAAAAAACAGAAATTTTTTAAGACTGTGTTTTTGTTTTAATTTCAGGTGTGGGATATGAGACTACTTCAGATTATCCACAGCTGTTGACTATGAGTTGCCTCATACTCAAGCAGGGACATAATTTTTTTTTTTTTTTTTTTTTTTTTTTTTTTTGGTTTTTCGAGGCAGGGTTTCTCTGTATAGCCTGGTTGTCCTGGAACTCACTCTGTAGACCAGGCTGGCCTTGAACTCAGAAATCTGCCTGCCTCTGCTTCCCTAGTGCTGGGATTAAAGGCGTGCGCCACCACCGCCCAGCGGCAGGGACATAATTTTGACAACTGCAAATAGTTTTTACAAGTGTGTGACATTTGGAATTCAGAAGATACATAAATGCTAGACAGGAGTGGTTTGTCATTTGGTGGTTGGATGCTATTGGTTGGATGTTGTTTGATGGCAAAGATCAAATTTTCCCGAAAGAACTCAATGCCCCTAAGCAGCAGGAAGTAGTCTAATGACATCATTGCCTCCTTTCTTCTCTGTTTCTTTTTTTTCTCTCTCTCTTACAGAGTATTAGGGGATTTAAAGAGAAGAAGAGGAGGGGTGGAGAAGGATAGAAGACAAAGGAACCACAAATTAGCCAAAAGTTCAGCTTGGGTTCTCTCATATTACATTGACTCATGTATTACATTCTAACTACAGTTTTTCTTCCCTCCCTCTGCCCTCAATCCTGACATGCTCCCACCCCCCCATCTAGTCCCTCCACATCTAGTCTTCTACCACTTCCCTTCAGAAAGGGTCAGGCCTCCCAGAGATATCAACCAAACATGGCAAGTCAAGTTGCAATAAGATTAGGCACCTTCCCTCATATTAAGGCTGGAGTAGGCAACCCTGTAGGAGTACAAGGTTTCCAAAAGCAGACAAAACATCAGCAACAGTCTCCTCTCCCTCTGTTGGGAGTCCCACAAAACAAAAACAAAAACAAAACAAAAGCTATGCAACTATAACATTTATAACTGATAACATAGGTTACACACATGCAGGCTCCCTGATTGTCAGTTCAGTCTTCATGAGTTCCTATGAGCCCAAGTTTGTTGATTCTGTGGGGTTTCTTGTGGTGACTTTGACCTCTCTGGCTCCTACAATCCTTCCTCCCTCTCTTCAGCAGTATCCTCTGAGCGTTGCCTAATGTTTGGCTGTGGATCTCTGCATCTGTTTCTATTAGTTGCTGGATGAAAACTCTCTGATGGCAATTGGGTTAGGCACTGATCTATGAGTATAGGGGAATATCATTAGGCATGTTTTGTTGTTGTTGTTGTTGTTGCTTTTGCTTCCTCCCCTACCCCAATTGTGTTTGATTTTATCCTAAGTCTCTGGGTCATCTGGCCTTTGTTATCTGATCCTTCTTAGGGCTCCCTTTTATAGAATAGGTCTGAAGCTAGACCAGTCATTAGCCACACCCACAAATTTTATGCTACCTTTATCCCAGTAAATCTTGTAGGCAAGACAAATTATATTTCAGAGGTTTTGTGCTTGTGTTAATGTCTCAGTCTCTCCACTGGAAGTCTTGCCTGGTTACAGGAGGTGGCCAGTTCAGGCTCTGTATCCCCCAGTACTAGGAGTTTTAGGTAAGGTCACCATAATAGGTATCTGGGAGTTGCACTAGGTGTCTACCTTGCCCCTGAATTGCCCATACCCCATTTCTGGTTGTCTCTCCCAGTAAACTCTCTCTATCCATTGTAGAAGAATTTTAATCTAGCAACACAGCTGCTCTGGCAAGAGCTCACATCCAAATATATGATCCACTTGGAATGCAGACACTCCCTGGATTACAGTATGATCTGGGTGGAATACAGACATGGCCTTAGTACACACCTTTAATCTCAAACAATAAAGTTAAGTTTAGTTTGTAGAAGGAAGAAGGAAGCTGCTATGTTTGAAAGAGATGTCTACTTTAGGGGCAGACAAAATGATGAATCAGAAAAAGATTTGACAGCATAAGTCAGAGACAGGATATACCCAACTCTCAGGAAAAAGTATAGAAAGAAGAGAGTACTGAGAGAAAAAGAATGGTGTGGTTTATGTGGTACGTGTGAAGGGCCCAGCCTAGATAATTCTATTTTTTTTTTTTTTTTGTTCAAACTCTATCTATATCCAGCTTGTTCTCAATTTGAACTTGGTAACTGGAAAAACTAAGGCTTGTTCCAGGAACCATGGCACTCACTTCGAAAAAGCTACTCCACCCTTGATAACAGGAAATACCCAGTGTCATACACCAGGCAAATGACTCATGTTAACCACAATTTTATATATATATATATATATATAATTATATACATATACTTTTATATATTGAAGTTTATGATGCTAGCTGAAATTTTTATGCAAGATGACATTTCTGAAATGTCAACCAATCATGTAACTGTCAAGTTGGAAAGCCCCTTACCCAGCTTAAAATGTATAAAAGGCAAGGCTGATACAATCTCAGCAAATTCCACACCCGGGCACTGCGTTGGAGAGGTTGGAGAGGTCCAAACTCTAGCTCGAATAAAGACTCTTTGGTGGTCTATAGGGATCCTGAGGTCTGTCCATAACAGTGTGATGGGTGTGTGGCAATTTTACAAGGAAAGTTGTACAGAGAGAACAAGCGAGACACAGGTGAAGACAGAATGAGCAAGAAAATGATAAGGAGCCAAAAGATTAAAACATATTGCCAAATTTAGTATAACGCCAAGCAGTTCAATCCAGGAATATGTAGAGACAAGCAAGATTGAATCAGTTAGTTTGGAACATTAGATTGTACAAAATCTAGAAGCTTCCAAGCCTAGGCCTAGGCATAGTTGAAACGGAGAAAGAAACACTCTGGGCTCAGCCTGAGCTGTATATTTATACAGCTGTGGTATGGATCACATTTCTACCATTCATCTGCAGAAATAAAACCTACATTTACCCCCTATCTTCTCTGTATCTTATCTCTTTCTTTTAAGCCCCACTTGCCACAAGTTCACTCACAATATCTATTATATTTCTACTTCCAGGGAGATGCATTAATTCCTGCTTAAGTCTTCCTCACTTGTCAGAATGATAAAAAAAAAAAAATACACAATGACAGCTATATAGTGAGGATCTGCAGTATGGGAAACACCACTCCATTGCTGATGAGAGTTCCAATTTGTCCTGCCACTTTAGATAATAACATGTAAATTTCTCAGAAAATTGGGAATCAATTTGCCTTAAGACCAAGCTATACCACTCCTGGACATTCCCAGAACACACTTCACCCTTACCAGAAAGACACCTGCTCAACTATGTTCATAAGAACTCTATTTGTAACAGTCAGAAACTGGAAGTAACCTAGATGTCTCTCGACCGAGTAATGGATAATGAAAATATGGTACATTTACACAGTGGAGTATTACTCAGGCATTAAAGACAATGATATGAAGTTTACAGGTATATGGAGGGATCTAGGAAAAAAATCATCCTGAGTGAGGTAATCCAGACCCAGAAATGCCAACATGTCATGTACTGACTAATAAGTGGATGTTAATTGAGAAGTAATGAGTAATCATGCTGATTATTTACTTTTAGGATAATTTTTATCAATTATTTGAGAAATTTGTACAACGATTTTTATGTTCACCACATTGCTGCCTGTATCTACTTCCATATCCACTACATATCCCTACCAAACCAACTTTATGTATTCTTTGGGTCATTTTTTGTAACCCATTGAATCTAATGTGTGCTTTCTATGTATGGGGGCATCCACTGAAATATGCTATAGCCTAAAAGAAAATTGACTTTCTCCTGTGAGGTCTCAACTGTCCATATATCCTCAGTTAGGGGCATGGATTCAAGAGCTCCTTCTCTATCCATGCTAAAATGTTGGCTGGTTTTCTCTTGTGCACTCAAAAATGGGTGCCATGGTGTTATACATAAATGTAATGGTCCTGTTCAGTCCAATAGATACTATTTCACCTTACCTTACCTCTGGCTTTATTTGCTCCTTAGAAATATGAGGAAGGTGTTATTCAAATCTAATTTGTGACTGAGTATCCCACTGAGACTTTACTTAAATCAGATGCAAGTTTAAGCAGTACCTACTGTGTAGTACACAAATAAACTGATTAGATCTGAAAGCTCTCGTATTTTAAAGATGTGGAGAATTCCATTTTAGAGGGCAATTTGATACAACATCCATCTATCAGAGTAACAGAAGTAGGTTCACCTTTGTAGTGGGCTCCACAACCATGACTTCTTGGCTAGATACTAGGCTTTCAACCTTGGAGTAGGCTTTTAATACAACCAGAAAATGATTGGTTTCTTTAATAGAATTTATGACATTATAGAACCAGGAAACATACTTTGAAAGGCAGGTTGATACTGTAATCCATAGGACTCACAGATCGGTAAGATGTCCAATGATATCTTTATGCCCCCAGAAGTCTACATAACAGTTTCCAGCATGAAGCTAACTGTTAATCTTCCTGGTGAGTTCAAACTTGATTTCTCCATGTCTGGTCATCAATGTGTGTTGTATCTTCAACAGTAAAGTTTTAATAGTAAGAGTTGTAGCAATAACTTATATTGTTCTGGAGATCTCAGCAGTGCCGAGTTCTCTCGACAGCTCAAGGGAAAAACCTCACACTAGGCGCCTGTCTTGTTCTTTGGCGACCTGTAGTTTTTGCTAGAATTATTTTCCCATATGTAGGTTAGCTCGAAATAAACATATCGACAAAATAGTTGCTTCTCTATTGCTGTCATAAGCCCCACGACAAAGTCAATTTATAGAAGAGAAAGTTTAAACAGTTTTCAGGGGATGAGCCTCTGTCAAAGGGGCAAAAGGAGGAAGCAAGCAGCATACACCACAGCTACAGCAGAAGCTGAGGCCTTCCATCCTGAACTGTAATCAGGAATCAGAGAGTGGATTGGGATGAAACAAGGTTTGTATAACTTCAGTTCACAAACATATTTTCAGTTCACAGTGCCGTACTTTCTTCAATAAAAGCACACATTCTAAACCAATCCAAACAGTCCCACCAACTGGGAATCAAGGATTCAGACACCTGAGACTACAAGCGGGCATTCTCATTCAAACCAGCAGAATATTTTATACTATGTAGGTTTCAATATGAATTTTTCAAACATCCTTCACTTTAGCTCTTTGTGCTGAGTAGTTTTATGTCTATGTGACACAGTTTAATGTCATCTGAAATAAGAAAATATCAATTAAGAAAATGCCTCCATAAGATTGGGCTGTAGGTTGATTAAATAGTGATTGACCAGGGAAGTCCCAGCCAATTTTGGATGGTGCCATCCCAGGGTTAATGATCCTGGTTTTTGCAAGAAAGTAAGCTGAGAAAGACATGAGGAGCAAGCCAGTAAGCAGCACCTCTCCATGGTCTCTACATCAGTTTCTGTTTCCAGATGCCTGCTCTGTTTGAATTCCTGTACTGATATTCTTCAGTGATTAGCAGTGATTTGGAAGCATAAGACCAATAAACCTTTTCATTCCCAAATTACTTTGGTTATGGTGTTACATGACAACAAGAGCGAACCTAATTAGGACACTATTCTCTCCAGGTTCTTCTCAGTCTTACTCTTCTATTTATATCCTTAACTACTTCTTCCACCATTGGAGAATAGCTAAGAAGATGTCAAAGAAAATCAATTAATTAAAACAGTACCCAAACATTTATGAAAAAGACAAGTGACCCAAAGCTGATAATATTATTCATACTCTTTTTTTCCTTTGGAATTCATCTTTTAATCCTACAATTCAGGGAGCTTGTGTTATTTGTTTGATACAGCACCTCAATTTGTTTCTTTATTCACTATGATATAATCCTTCAGCATAACCTTCTATGAGCAAGTGGGAAAGTTATTAGAGTTAGTATATGGGATAAAATCATTTATTCTGGTAATATTAATAATATATCAAAACAAAATTACAGAGAATATAAAGAAATATGATATGAAAGGACAAGGTCAAGGAGGGCATGCATGGAGAGATTAAAAACATCAAATGACTTCTGAAAATGTCATATGAAAACTACTACTGTTAACATGTCCAAAACCATAAACATATATATATATATATATATATATATATATATATATATATATATATATATAAAGAACATAGAGTTACCGTATAAGGATCAATAAGCCCCTACTCACAGCATGGATTAACAAATAGACAGCCCAAGCACATCACTGAGTTAACTCTATTGGAGTTGCTGGACCATGAAGGTCCCATAGAATCATGAATATTATAGGGTATCGCTAATGCTCTTGGCTTGGAAAGATCTTGAGCATAAGGTCCTATTGATGAAACCATCATATAACTGAGCCATAGAACATTAAGAAATCAAGATCATATTTACTTAAAACTTCATCTCGACTGCTTAGCTTTTTATAGTACTGGAAGGTAGTATTCATACACTAGAAGAGAAAAGTAACCTTCAATCTAATTCATTTGTGAACTCTGCAAGCTACCATAATGACCTGCCTGGGCAGGTCTGCTCACTGCTGTAATAGCATGGCTGTGGATAGATAAGCTGCAGGCCCTAGAGGAGCACTTAATATAATTACTCTGCTAATTGACATAGTGGGAAATTGACTGCTAATTGTTTCTGCTTATACCCATACATTAGTGCATTTTTCAAATGTCATCAGGGAGGCTTACTTTTTGTACTAGATTAGCTCAGAGACTCCCTAACGGTCAAGGTGCAGGGAATACATTATTACAATGGAATCAACTTTAAAAGGAATATTTATATCACATAACTTCTCCACAAAACTCCTGGATCATTACAGAAGGAGTGCAAAAATACCCTGTAATATCCAGAAGTGGTAGATAACAATATAGGAAGTGTTTTCTGGACACTATAGCAAGTTGCATGTATAAACCCAGAGCTACTATGGCAACATGCATAAGAACTGCTTAAGTTTAAGCCATATCAAGTCCTAGCATAATATGAGACTTGTTATGAGATGTCCCATATCTAAATTAGTAGATATTTTTAATTTATCGCATCTATGAGAGGGGAAACTTGATATTGAAAGGTGTGGCTCCTGGAAATTTGAACATGTTCCAGAGGTTAGCTACTTGCCTATGAGTACATAGACAGCTCTAATGAAACTCAGTGGGTTTAAGAAAAATGAGCGCACAAAGTTGTGTGGGGAGGAACTAGAGAGTGGATCTGAGAGGAGATTGGAGAGGAAGATGGATATAGCCAAAATAAACAACGAAATTCTCAAAGAATTAATACATGTGTAAAAAATTCGATAGCATTAATAGATATTTTAAATTACATTAAACTAGTTTATTTAGTTTACGTTAAATAAAAAATAAATTGAAATGGGAATATTATTAACTAAGAGACAGTATTTTTTACTATCTAAATTTATCTAGTAAATACTTGAAGGATAAAATGCAAAACTATCAGTATGTTTCCCATTTAAGAGAGTAAGTACTCATTAATATTGAAATATTGGCTGGCGCCCTGATACAGACAACAAACTAAATCAGTTTACATAGCATTAGAATTAATACTTTTTGTATAATTTAGCATATTACTCTTTTAATTTATGACAATTTGGACAAGCTAATACTAGACTTATCATGCATCATTCTTAACCAAAACTCAGAAAAGGAATGGCAGAGGACTGTACAAAGCAGACCTTCACCTGATGATCATAATGTCCATTGCACTCTTGATTATTGGGCATATAATGTATATACTCATCAAAATATGTCTAATTTTGTACTTTGTAAAAAAATGAATATAAAATTTTCAATAGAACTGATAAAAAATATAAATGTATCCTTTTTTCCTAGTAAGAGTCTTTGATATGAGACATGATTAAAGTGAATAAATAGGGGCATATTAACTTACTATATATATATATATGTATATGTATAATTGATATATATAATAAAATTAATATATAATAAAATTATATATTATATTTATAATAAAATTATATATTTAATATATATATATTATTAATATATATATATATTATATATAATAAAATTAATGTGGAATTTACAGTAAGAACATAGGAAAACTTACAAATTGTTGGTAGATTTGGTGGTACATACCTTTATTAAATACTTAGGAAGCAGAAGTAGGTGCAAATCTCTGTGAATTCCGGGTCAGCCTGATTTATGTAGCAAGTTCCAGGCTACCTAGGGCTATGTAGTAACATCCTATTTTAAAAAACAAACAAGCAAACAAACAAGGAAATAAGCATAAGCAAATGAACAAACAACAGAAATTGGATCTCTAATATAGATAAATGCAGGCTGTCGTGAGCTGTTGTTTTCCGGATATGAGATCTGGGAAATCAATTCAGGTCTTCTAGAAATGGACTATACACATTTATCTACTGAGCCATCTCCCTAGTCATATATTGAGATAGAATTGTAAAACAAGGATAATTAATATAAATAACCAATGATATATGCAGACACATGTCAAAATATTACTATACTGAAAGACAGTCCCATGTCTTTATGGAGGAGTAGGGTGGACAACACTTAGCATAGGATCTGCTGACTTTAATTGTTTTTTGAAAGAGCTTTGTAAATGTATCATATACCTCCCTTGTGGTTCCACAGTTTGAGAGAATGTAAGGTCCCTTGGAACTGGAGTTACAAATAGCTGTAAATCATGCAGGCATTTGTGCCTTTTTAAAATATTTAAGTTGAAAACACAAGTTTCAGCAGTTAGGTTTTATGATAAAGGTCTTATGGATGCACTCTACACATTGGCAAGTTTCTTTCTGTAATGGCCATGTCTGTGTTCAAGAAGTTCATGGATAATGTTGTCATAGCAACAAGGATTGAGTACATACATGAATCATCAATAGGACATTACACTTACAATGAACTCTTTGATTAGAACCATTGTTGATTAGAAAACCATTAAAAGCAGAGATCACCAATGACCAATCAATATGACACCATTCTGATGGTGGCAAGTGGTAGGTCAATTATAGAGACCATTTCCATTATCATCAAGAAGACAGTTCTATGGTATGTATTCCCTTTCTTTGCACTTAACTGCTTTGGCACAAAGCATTGAAGGACAGATAAAGTATCTTGCTTATTATAATCATGGCCTTCTGACAAAGGTACAAAATAGATTTTACACTGAATGAGCTGTGGTAACCAACTCATGCCTATGTGTTTCATATTGTGCATAATTTTGTGTGATTTAACTAGAAAATGGATCTATTTAAATAAGCTTTTACATTTAGATTTTAGACTAGCAAAAGTATTATGTCTACATTTTACATGTACAGAAAAGTTTAAAATATATTACAGAGCCTTCCTTTATAAACTTTATTTAGTTTATTCTGAATTTCTTGGGTTTTTTTTGTCAAATGATGATATTTTGTTTCCTAGCATTCAATGGAGGAATCTTGTTGGAGTAATTGCCATGCCTCCTTTATTTTTACTTTCACCTGTGGCACTTTTGTTTTTCTTGTCTCATAACGTTGACACCAATAGAGGTGTTGGTCAATGATTTTTTTCTTTATCTGAGTTTACCTGACGATCTGACAGACTAGACAGGGGGCATGGGCTTATAGAGTTTTCCAGAACTGAGTTCCCCTTGTCTTCACATTATGTCAGGTGATCTGTGATATCTGTATGACATAATTGAGAATACCAATCTCCATATTCCAGTTTATGCCTACCTAAATAAAAGCATGTGAAGGATTTGGCTTCTTTTCCTAAAGGATAGTGTCTCAAATTTGGAATTCTTCAGTAAGGACCTGAAGACTTTTTCTCATTGTCCATTTATTTATTCACTCAAGCCATTTTTTTATTTATCTATTTATAGCATAAACATGCACATTCATGTCGTTTTTGAGTTCTAAATGAGCACTGTTTACTGTGTTGCTCTATGTCACAAATTGGTTCACTGAGGACACTTTCTACTTGACACTGGGTTTCTGTAGCTTCTATTCCATTGAAATTTGTACTTTTTTGTTTTTCTGGTACTACAAGATGCTTTAAGCTCTTCTTGTATTTTCTTTGACCCAGATCTAGACTGAGGCATAAAATAGGTTTCAAAAGCTTAGTTCCTTCAGAGGCTAGGTTAATAAACGTTTCTAGAGAAGTAAAAAGTGAATCTGTATGTTCTTTTGGAAGGAGGTTTATGGTGTTTTTAGATGTCCAAGGGGAGTTGTATCATAATAATGGTGAGTGGAACATTTATTTGTCCCTAAAGGGAAGTGTCTTGGTAAAAGGTATCCTTAGACGGCAAATGAATAATGTAGTGTGTTAAATGTGAAGCATCTTTAAATAAACCTAAAATTTCCAGGCAACAACTTTTCTACACACTTAAGAATACATTACAGTTATAAAAAACACTAGTTGAATCAGGTGGGAAATTTAATTTGCCTGAGATATCCCTGTGGTCTGTGAGTGGCTACAACTAGTGCATATAGCTCATCTACTGGCTTACTCACTTAGAAGGTGGCAGCTCCTCAATTCTCACTGTAGATAGCCCATGTAATCTGAAGGCAGCAAAACAGACTACTGGCTTTTTTCCATCCTGCTATATCATTGCTTTCTGTTTCAAGTATATTTATTAATATAGGTGAATGTCAATCTCTGTCACAGCATCTGGGAAAGAAGCACTGCTTATCTCTGTAACTGGATCATAACTTACTTTGAGATCACAATAACTCATTACTTTTTATCTTATCTTCTTTTGTCATGATTGTGTATAGCCAAATCTGTCCAGAGAAGCTATATATGGAATCTGAGATCATTCCTTCAAGTAGTGTATTTCCTGTTGAAGCTATGGTGCATCTCTGCATCCTATACACTGCTTCATTCAAATAGTAAGTGGTAGAAAAAAAGCATTTAAATACATGCTCTCTGAAGAAGAGCTTAGACCTTTATCACTGTATTAGAGAAATAAAACATTTTCTTTTCATAAATAGGTTAAGCATATATTAAATAAATTGTATGCAGCCTTTTAATTTATGTATTTAATTTTAAAAACCCATTAATAATCCTAATAGAACAATATGCAAAGGTTAATTATA
This sequence comes from Mastomys natalensis, assembly GCA_021653895.1. Lineage (NCBI taxonomy): Eukaryota > Metazoa > Chordata > Mammalia > Rodentia > Muridae > Mastomys > Mastomys natalensis. Next base: position 93,485 of record JAJTUV010001441.1, read on the forward strand.
ATATTGATTCTATATTATGGAAGATATATAAGTAAAATCAGAAATAATATACATAGGCTATTCTAAGGTTTTTTTGCACTTTTTAAAAAACAAAAGAAATTCATGGGCATGTAAATAACATACATAGGAGTATGAATAAAATATTAATTCCATTATAACCATGGTAATCTGTGAACAATTTAAAGAGTGTAGTCAATATGACTACAAATATAGTATTTCTGAGGAGAATATGGTTTTGCATAAATACGTTGATGCACATGTGTGTAAAATTATGTTGTTCTTCAAAAAATAAAGAAAAAATTATCAATAAATTATCACATTGGGAAAGAGCCAAATGAAAACCCTTGAGCTTATTATTATGTGCTGGACCTTGTTTTAACTCATTCCTAGTTATTTTTGGAGCTATTGATTCTAAATGCCACCAACATTGATCTTTCAGAAATACTTGAATCACTTTAAATTAATATTTTCTCTCTTTCTTTCTGAATGATAGATTCAAGATAAAGATCTCTTCTGGCTATCTAAAGTCAAGCTTCACAGAACAGAAAAATTTATTGATTGATTTATACTTGTAAAGTCTAGTATCAAATTTTAAGGCGTACATGAATGATAAGACCTAAAACAATAACTTGAAATATTTTCATCTCTTTTAAATTTTTATCTGTTGTTTATTTTAAATAACTTGATGTAGAAGACATCTTTGGTTGAACAATGTTGGTGGAGTAGCATACTTTATGCATAATGTCAATTAAGGGGTTGTATGTGAAAATTCAAACCAGGATACTAGCTTATATTCTAAGTAAAGCCATGTTATATGTTAGGCATCTTCTGGATATATACCCAGGAGTGGTATAGCTGGGTCCTCAGGTAGTGATATGTCCAATTTTCTGAGGAACCGCCAGACTGATTTCCATAGTGGTTGCACCATCTTGCAATCCCACCAACAATGGAGGAGTGTTCCTCTTTCTCCACATCCTCGCCAGCATCTGCTATCACCTGAGTTTTTTATTTTAGCCATTCTGACTTGTGTGAAGTGGAAATGTCATTTTTGCAGCTCAAGCACAAGGTGTATATATGAAATTGTCTTGTTATATTGGCAGGTTTACCTAAACACCGAACAGAACATTGAGGATCATTTGTCTTTTTCTTGGCCTGGTGAATGCTAGGATTTCACACTTGTATATCCACATCTAAAAGTTTTTATATCAATTCATTACAATACCACAATCTTCCTTTCCTAAATATGGAGCTTGGGAGTTTTTGCCAAATTGTCACAGTGCATAATAAGCAATAAATAAGAACAAAGTGTAATAATAATAATAACAAGCAATTAACAATATGGTATATAATTTTATTACCATGAATTCTTCAACATGAGAGCTGGATATAGGGAATAACAGAACAAAAATATAGGGAAAGGTATATTCAAAACTATATGAGAGAATAGAAGATAATTTGTTCAGAATGATTATAGACATATGTACCATTAAAAGGAGAGATAAGCCAGGTTGCTTTGTATCAACTCTACACAAATGGGTGGATCAATTAGAGATTGATTTCAATTGAGAGAAAAAGTTCTACAAAATTTTTCCTGCTTTGAGATGTTTCTGATGACCTTTTGGCTATTTTCTTAACTTCTGAATCTGTTATGATTACTTCATTCTATAATGTACACAAATTACGCAAGTTCTGCTTAGAAACCTTATCTTGCTTTGAAGTAACAAGTGAGAGTTTGAGAGTTTTGAGGAGAGTAATACAGACATAGAAAATGTTTCTTTATAAAAATTTTTAATTATATTTTAATAAATTTTTCTAGCTCAAAATTAATAGAACAACTTTATGAAATTTAATTAAACAGATATAATTGTGTAAAGCTTACAGATGTTTTGTATAGAATTTATGTCAAAATATTTCAGCTTTCTAGTTAAGGCATGCTTTTGTGAGAATAAAAAATTAAAAACATCTTGAGACATAGAGCAAGGAATTCATGGTCAGCAGAGACCACCAACAACTTGTTAAGATTAGCCATAATAATAATAATTTTGAGCCTCTTCAGGGGCAGAGTGACCAAAAACGAAAAAGAAACAAGGACGCAAAGGCATACAAGTCTAAACAAGCAAATGAGTAATGGGTCATCTGGTACTCTTGAGTCCGAGGATTCATGGTCAAAAATAAATAGTCTATGCAAATTGCTGATGTTTAAAATATCCAATCATGTGTAACCGTGCCAAATCTCCCCTCTCTTCCCATCCCTACCTATAAAAGTTCCAAACTTTCTGGGGTCTTTGTCTAATCCTCTGTCCCCCGTGTGGGATGTGTTTCGAACCGAGGGGCCCCTCGCTATTAAACTGCCTTTTTGCTAATTGTATCAAGACCGGTCTCTCGTGTATCCTTGGGTGGTGAGCTTATTCCCAGATCAGCGTGAGGGACTCCCCCTTGTGAGGTCCTTTCACTTTGTGTAATTTTTGATGAAACCATAAAAAGGAAACAAGGATATTGTTAAATTAAATGATATCCATGTATTTTATTTATGTGTGTTTTTAACAGGTTTGGGACTGGGATATATTTGAGTTTTAGAGTGCTTTATAACATTGTCCAGGACCTGGGTCAATTTGAAGGACCATAAGAAAAGAAGATCAAGCCAGGCGGTGGTGGCTCACGCCTTTAATCCCAGCACTTGGGAGGCAGAGGCAGGCAGATTTCTGAGTTCAAGGCCAGCCTAGTCTACAGAGTGAGTTCCAGGACAGCTAGGACTACACAGAGAAACCCTGTCTCGAAAAACCAAAAAAAAAAAAAAAAAAAAAAAAAAGAAAAGAAGATCAAAAGACATTAACATAAAATATTTCCTCAGGTAAGCAGAACACCTAAGAGTTTAATAATCTCTGAGAAACAAAAACTAAAACAAAAGCACATTTAATAGTCTGCCCAAGTTTTGCATTTTCTGTCATTTCCCTTAATTTTGGATATGTTTATTAATTTAGAAATTAACTCAGTAACTTTGTATTACCTTACTGAAATAATCATAAAAAAGATGAAATTCATACTGCTCCTTCAGTTTAGAAAGAACATTTTAACTTAAACATCTTTGCATTCAAGAATAGAAACTTTATTTTTTTATTTTTTCTTTATTAATATTTAATTATATTATTTATTGTTGGTTTGAAGATGAGTTTCACACATATATGCTACTACACATTCTTCCTGTCTGTCATCTTGCTCCAATGCCATCCCTAGTAATCATTGCTCTTTTTTGTTACTTGCCTCCTCCCTTTCTCTCAGACAGCCTTCCCTCTTGCCTTCATGTCATAGGTACTCCAACACTCTCATTAACTTGACTTTCTGTTATTTCACATCATAAACGTTTCTAAAATGTTTATGTAGCTTATTGTAGAACAAAATTAATCTTATTTTACTTGGCAAGAAGTCGATGTATCATTTAATAAGATCTTTCCACTTTTGCTTCGAATCAACAAGGAATACTTACCAGGTAGTCTGTTTTGGAAAATAAAACTTCATATGAATAAACAGATTTCATTGCAATCTATTAAATCAAATAATGTGGCAAACAGCAAAATATTTTTCTTTTCCATATTTTGAAAGACTGTATTTTGACAAAATCTTAAAGTTTAAGATATTTTTTTTTAAAATTTGTGTCTTCATTTAGTTACCAAATAGTTCAAGGTGTCTATGGCTAAAGTTTAACAAAAGAATAACTGAACAATATAACTTAAGAAATTTAATAAAGAAGAATTTATAACTCTCTTTTTGAGTACTGTCTGAGTACTGTTTATAAAAGACCTACCTTCATACAATAAAAGTGATAATTAATACCTGTTAAATAGGAATTGAATGATACCATATTCTTGTCTTTTGAAAATTTATTTTTTCTTACAATATATTTTAATAAGCGTTTTCCCTTTCCCAATTCCTTCCAGATCCTCCCTATCTCCTAACCCACACAATATATACAGAAACGTATTTCTGTAATAGGGTATGAGTCCTTATATTATGTCATTTAAATACAGATAAAGGGTTATTTCTTTTAGAGGATTTTGATTTTTATTCACAGTATTCACACCTTTTATTTTTTTCCTTGTCTAATTATATTGAGAATCTCCTCTATTATTAACTAGCAATTGAAGATTTTAGTTAGAGATGAGAGTATATATTTATTTGTAGTGGTTTGTTTGAGAATGTACTTCTTGAGTCAATATTCGAACACATGGTGCTGGCATTGGAGAGTTACAGGGGTGTGACCTTGCTCGAGAAAATGTGCAACTGAGCAGAAGCTTTGAGAAGTGAAAGCCTGTATGTACCACTCTCAATTCATGCTTCTGTCTGGGTTTGTGTTGAGATTTTACTCCACCCATTTCTGATCTTGTCGCCATGATTACCACTTGCTGTATGCCTCCCAGTCCTGATAGACTCAGATTACTTTGGAACTATAAGCAGAAGTAAAATCCATTTCATATAGCTTACTTGGTAAAGTAGTCTATTCCTGTAACAGGAAAGTAAATAATATAGAAGTTGGGGAGTAGGTTAATTGGTCTTTTACTGTTACTTTAAACAAATTTAGGTTCTGAAATTTTCATTTTTTTTTTGTTTCATTATTTTTTGGTAAAAACCAGATTAAGAATTTTTTGTTCTTATTTTATTCTCTTGTTGTTGTTGTCATTGTTTTATTTGTTGTTGTAGTTTAGAGAATGTCTCATTATACTGCCTTGGATACCCTTGGAATGTTGATTCTAGTGTCTATACTTTCTGAATACTGAAATGATAGGCCAATCCCTCCATGCAATACATCTTTGTTAAGATATTTATAATAGGTAAATGTTGAACTTTATTAGAGAAATGTTCTGCAACTACATGATTTATTTCTTTTTATTTTTTACTGTGATGAATTTATTCATTGATTTTTAAGTACTAAACTTCTTGACATGAATTAAATTAATTATGAAACATTATTTTGACTTTTTACATAATAATGGATTTAATATATATACATATACACAAATATTCATACCACTCTCACATATGTTTATGAACAGTATTATTTAACTATATACGGACATACCCAGTACAGTATAATGCTTGTTTCAGATACACTTGATTTATTGTCGGGACTACAAAATGAAGAGTTTTAACTAATTCTATCATTTTACCATGAGCTTCAATCTATACCTGCATGCTTCTTCTCCACAGAGATGTGTTCATTCTCAGGTCTTGTTCTCAATGTCATACTGCTCTTGTTTTTCACTGGTACTCTCTGGCTGCATTGAAGGAGAAGATAGTGATTTCTGTCAATTTATATTGTATGCAGGGCCTTTGCCGCTATGCCTTTATATTGGGAATTGCATCCTGTTCTCCAGTGCCCTGTCCAAATGAGCAAGTTCTTATATCCAATATCACCTTAATTGGATTCATCCTTATTTCAATTTCAGGATAGATTGCTTCCTGTGACCTTCTCACTCCAAACTGTAAAGAAAATTCGTTATTTCCCACAGATTCAATTTTTTTGTGTGTGTATGTTTAATTTTGAAAGGAAAAAATGCAATTTCTAGATAATAAATACTCTTAATATCTCAATAGAGAAAATTCTATTTACTATCAAGGCTTGAAAATTATAAATGCAAATCATTCCAATTGTTAAAAATCATTAGTTCTCAGCTATGTAATACTCATAATCATGTTTTGTATACCCATACATTAAATACCTTGTGAATGACTGTATAATTGGCAATTTTCATATGTTTATTGTATTAGAAAATAATACTGTGTGGAAAGTGAGTAAATACAAACTTGTTTTACATGAAAAATTATGTACATACTTTACAAAATTATCCTTTCATGTATCTTATAAGTTTGAATATATTTATCATATTGAATAAATGTTATAAGATTTTGATATCTATCTTGAATAGTTTTTGTTTTCTACTTATATTCTATGTTCAGAATAATGAACCTGAAACAAAGTAGATATAATAGTTATTTGAATTTAACTTTTTAATGAAATCACAGTAGTTGAAAAATAGGACATTTTAAACCATAATTTTAGTGTTATTCTAATTACTTTCAATTCTTGGATGACACCTTATTAGTCAAGAATTTAAAGCTGATGTAATGATAGATGAACATAAACAATATGAAAATTGGAGCCAAAAAATGAAAATGGCGCAATAGAGCATTTAAGGATTCTGAGGACAAATGACAGCGTTTAATAGACTATGTACTTATAAGCGATAAACATACGGAGCAGGTGGACTTGGGATCAACCTCTTTATAATCCTAAAGCTTAGTATTAAGTGCTGCACAGACATTAACTTAAAGATAAATTTAGAAGCATTTATAAGATAGCTTAATATTTCTATTTTTTGTAAGGCTTTATATTTTTGCTATCTGTCTGCTTTTTGTTTCACTAATGGTCCTCTAAAAGAAACACTGAAGACATAAGTTTGTGATTGGGAATTAAGGGCACTTGAACAAACAGAAAAAAAAAAACCTGCTAAAGATGTTTTAAATATCTGAATGCCAAAACATGAACAAGATTTTTAGCTTAAGTCTCTATTACAAAACTCTAAAACATCTTGAGAAATTGAGTCTACAGTAATGCAGGTCTGTAAGGGCCCTATGCAGCGTCGAGATAGATTTAATACCTTGAAGATCAAGTTATGAGAATACAGAAGGATTTGAAGTCTTTTTCCACCTCACGAGCATACTGGAAATGGTGAAACACAAGTTACACTATGCATAACTGTTATGCGTAAATCTCCACTGTTCCTCAATTTACTAATTTGAAGTTCCTAGATTTTGTACGTTAGCATTTATAGAATGACTATGATAAAATATAAAAATGCTCATTCCTTAACACAGGAATGATAATTTAGAATCCAGATAAATTCTACTTTTAAAATAAAGTTTCATCTGAGCACAATCAACTGCCTTTCATGATACAATGAGAAATCTGTGTAGGTGGAAGGTAGACAATTTACCTAAAATTATTTCTTAATTTATGCTGTTTCTTTTCTTTTCCAAAAAAAAATCTTGTGTTAACCTTCCTAATTTTTCCCCTGTGGCACATGGCACCATAAGTAACCAACTAGTAACAAAGCAGGAGACAACTCCCTCCAGGGTACCTGACATCTGAAATAAGGAATTGCCTGCAGTAGGCCAGGATGGAGTCATCTCAGTAGCCAGTGGCAGCTCTTTGTAAAAAACAGTTATTCCCGTTTCGCTTAAACTTAGCACTGGACAGTGATTGTGTAGATTTTATTTGTATATGACTGCTTTTCAGTTGGTCTTGATGTTCATAATTATTTTACTACATCTGATTTTCTTACTTCTTTCTCCTTCTGCTCTGGTGAATTATGTGAAATTAGATGTTCTTTGATATAATGATTCTTAAACTACTAAAAACTGAGGCATAGCAGCACAGCACAGCACAGTCCTAATGGCCCAGGTGCATGCTGTATTCTCATCTTGGAAACAATGCAATAACTGCACAATGGTAGTTCTAGATTAATGCTTGACTTGCAAAGAAAGTTTGAAGAAATTATTAGAAAATGAATTAGAGCCAACACTGGGACTCCAAGAGAAGAAAAAAAAACTATTGAAGTTATGAAATAAGTTTTGCACAACATTTGAGAGTGGTTGCTAGATAAGAAAGTACAGAATATATAAAATATATATACTAGTAAAACTATGTCAAAACACTGGGACTCTTAGGAGAGTCATTGTGTGCAAAGAGCAGAAGAAGAAAGCTAGGGGAAACTACTGAGTTAAGGGTTAACTTGATTCTTTCTGTACACTGTCTGGCAGCTTTGCCCATGTCATTTATCTTTAGAGCTTCACAAGAAAATGCAAGTAGCTTAACTCAGAGCTCTGAAGTGTAATAAGTCAAAAGTTAAAGTTTAAATAATGGTAGGTTTGCAATTATTGTTATTTTGGCTACAGGCCTAAAAATAGGGGAAGCTTGAAACTTTCGTGAACAATTGTAATTCTTTCTTCTTTGTGGGATATGATTATTCTTTTGAATTTGATTTAGCAATGAATATACAATGTCTTTTTTTTTCTACCTGCTTTTTGAGTATCAATAAAAGACTGGGGTAAGAGAAAGGCTAGTGAGCATGTGAAGATCGAGTGGAGAGCATGTGAAGAGAGGATGTGAAGAGAGAGTGTGAGGTGTGTATAGAGTGTATGTGTGAGTGAAAGGAGAGTGCACGTGGTGTGTGTGTGATGTGTGTGATGTGTGTGTGACAAGTGTGTGTGCGAGTGAAAGGGGAAGGCACAGAGGTGTGTAGAAGTGTGGGCGTTTGAAAGAAAAGTACATAGGAGAAAAGCAGAGTGTGCAAGAGAATGCAGATTGTGTACAGCCTTGAGCTGAGAGCCAGTGAGAGAGAAAGAGCAGAGTGAGAATGTGTGTGTTGTGTGTGTGTGTGTGTGTGAGAGAGAGAGAGAGGAGAGAGAGAGAGAGAGAGAGAGAGAGAGAAGAGAGAGTAGCTTTAAGCGTTGAAAAATTGCCTGTCAGTTTCAGTTTCTACCTGAAAAGTAGTCAAGGCTGGATCCCAACATACACACACACACACACACACACACACACACACACACACACATACAGTACGCAGAAAGCTTAGAGTTAAGTTATAATGTGAGGAAATTCATTGTGCATGCATTATATCTATTAGTATATATTTCAATGTTATTTGAAGTATATCATAGTACTTTCAATGATGATTAATTTTTAATAAAATGTTCTCTTGAGGACCTTCCTCAAAATTTACTTCAGATATTTTCTGGAAAGGCCAAAATAAGGTAAACTGTAGCTGAGTTGTTTTCAGAGTTTATTATGGGTAAACTTAGAATGGATAATGCACCTAAAATCTTACCCCTTGATACTACAATGACTAGCACATTTATAGATTCCCCTGTAGACATGTGTATACATATATTGCTATACACAGCTCTTTATTTTCAGCTTTAAGGATAATACTTCCCAATGGGAGAATTTCATCCTTTATTCTAACTTTCTTTTAAAAAGACATGCCACAAAACACATCCTCCCGGAAGACATGCAATTGTAAAATCAAACTGGAGTCAAAAACCAATGATCCCTTTCCACAGGGTATTTAATTTCCAAGACAGAAAGCTGTTTTTAATTTTGGTGTGAGATTCAGATACTCAAGTGAATTTGACTCTGATCTTCAGAGTTTACTGTGATCGTGGATGTCTGAAATGCTGTGTGTTTAAGTGGATCTGAGTTCTGTAATGAAAATTTGGACACTGTTCTCAGAGGAAACATTTGCTGGCCGTGCATCAAGGGATGCCAGTGATTGTTGGGAGATTAGAAATTCTGACCATATCAGGTTTTCATCATTCTGTAGAATAGGCTTTATGTCTATGCTGTGTTGAAAAGAGTGAGAATTCTGTAGCTGAAATTGGAGATGGAGGAGACTGTTTGCTTTAAAAATACTGATATGCTAGGGATTTTAAGACATCAGGTATAACAATGTAATTGAAAATATTGTGGGTTTTTTTTTATCCATTTTGTATTTTATCAAGGTAATATATGCTACTTTTATTCATCATTTAATCACAATCATATGATAAACTTTTTGAAAAGTTGATAAAATCATCACTGGGTCTGGTTCTTTGTTTTGTTTTCCTATCTTCTCATAACTTGGAGAATTATGTGGTAACTCAGGGAAAAAAGAAAATACTCTAAACCAATTCATTACAAAGTACTACGGTTTAGACAAAGACTATGTGACTATATTTAAATCACACAAGCCCTCAAGAGAAAGCGTATATTCCTTATAGCTCTTTATCTGTTAGCAGCATGGTTTCCGGATTACTCAGCCTATCATGCTATAATTCTACTCATGTTGCTTTCAATGGTGGAAGTCAATTAAGATTAAGTGATCTGATTTTTGGAGATTTCATTATCTGAATAATTAATTATTCCATTGATCTTTCTACCTCTGACATACAGTCATTTGCTAGTCCTTGGCATTACAAAACAGGTAAAGAACTCATAGGAGAGATCTTGATACATTTAAACAAGCTTACAATAGTACTGTTTCCTTTTGCTATAGCAAAACACCTGACCCACCACAAGTGATATCCACAATTGGTCAAAACACAAAGTTCACCTGAATGCAGTGCCTCTCACCAGTTTATAGTTCTACAACACAACACCTACACAAAAGTGTCGGAAAATATTGTAAAAGAAAGGAGGGTATGTCACATATGATGATTGCCTCATTTGACTGTGTTTTGAAGCAAAGATAAGCAATGTAGCTTTTTCTAAATGCATTATTTATTATTTAATACCAAATAGTTTTGATTGCCAGGGTTTGAGTACATAGTTTGAAACAATGAAACAAAAACTGAACCGGAGGAATCTGAAAGTAACTCTAATATATTAGTGTGGTTTTTTTTAATACAAAATGTTCATCTAGATCTTGTCATAAGACATGGCTGCCTTCTCTGGAGTTCAGTCCGAGGTATTCGGTGATACATGTTGAGTAAGTAAAGGCGTAGCTCAAATAAACATAATTTTTAAATTGGTGTTACAATTATTATAGGAATATATCTATACTAGCAAACAAAGCACTGGTGTTTCCTATACTTACATTTTCTAATATAATTATTATGGTGTTTTTATTTTTTGAGTACTCTCAGAATGTTTTTCATTATAAATGGTGATATTTGATATTATCACTCTCATTTGATGATGTTATTGTTTAGATTCTCATATGGTTTAAATGGTTTAAATATGATTTGTTTTCTCTAAAGTCCATGTTGAGACTTGTTTTGGAACCTTGAAATAGTCGGGGGTGCAGTCGATGAGAGGTGATGAAGCTTTGGAGTTGCTGCCATGGTGTTGGCATAGTGATATAGGAATGAGTTGTATTGATCCTTATACTCTACATATGTCATTTGATGTGTTGCTCTCTCCCATGCACACAAGCAGCAGTAAGTAGTCTTAGACTTACTTTCTTTGAAGTTTTCTTTTTTTATTTATTTAGTTATTTAAATCACATTGTAATTTACTTATTTACACAGAGGTTATAAACACAAAAAGGCAGGATGTGGGGAAAGGAATGGCACTGGAGCATAGGTGTTCAGGGGGAGTACAGATACCTTTCAGAACAGGGTATCAGCTGGGTGTAGGTTCAGGGGACAGGTCACTATGACTCTGCCTATGATTCACTTGTCCTTATCTGCATCTGGAGACACAATAAGTTTTCAAATATATTAATCCCTTGAGAATTTCCTACAAAGTGTTTGATTATATTCATCCCTCCTACATTCCTTCCTACCCCCATTCACCTTTTTTGCAGAGGACACTCTTGCAGTTCATGTCCTGGTTCTCTGGCTGTTAGAATATTTTGCTCCCTTTTTTTTTTACAATATTCCCTGACCCTTTCGTGTAGGTGTTGTGTGACATATTCAGAGAACTTCATGTAATAGCATTTTAATTTCTGTGATTCAAAATGTGTCAAAATGTTTGCTCCTAACATGATACACTCTTTTTTTTTTTTTTTTTTTTTTTGGGTTTTCGAGACAGGGTTTCTCTGTGTAGCCCTGGCTGTCCTGGAAATCACTCTGTAGACCAAGCTGGCCTCGAACTCAGAAATCCGCCTGCCTCTGCCTCCCAAGTGCCGGGATTAAAGATGTGCACCACCACCACCCAGCGATACACTCTCTTAACTAGTGCAGTACTATTCTTTCATTTTTTACTGAAAGTTAAATTTATTATTTTAACCACCACAAATAACATTTACTTCAATAAATATTATCAATATTATGTTTAATGTATTTCTATATAATGTTGATCTTTGTAAATGATATATTTTACTAACTTCTATTTTGGTTGGAAAAACAGGAGATGTTGGTTGAATATTAAATCTAAATTTTTTTTAGCATGTTATATAAATATTGTTGGAAGTAATTGCTGGTGTTCTGTTTTTCAATAAGAGTTACAGTAAAAGTCTTATGGCCTAACACAGCATGATAGCTAAACTAAATTTACTATCTATGGATGATGCTGTTTTTTTCAGTTTATATAGTATAGACTTTTTAACCACTAAAATGAATACAAAATAAATATTACAGCTTAGTAAATATTTTAATTAACTTGACAATCATAAATAATCCTTCCTTTAATTTGTAGGAAATGTTTTATGTTATGTTTATATCCAATAACTGATATATTTTAATGTTGTCATAAACTATCACTGTGTATTCTTTATTATATATCTACCCATTTACCTATACTCCACTATCTATCTGTCTCTGCACTTTTGACTTCTTAAATATGTATTTTCTTTGGGTTTCTATTACTGTGTTAATAGATCTTGAATATAAACAATTAGAGAAGAATTTATTTCAGCTTCCAGTTTCAATTCACAATCCATTACTGAGGAAAGTTGAGGCAGGAATTCAGGCAGGGTAGGAAAATGGAGGCAAGAGCTGATGCAGAAGCCGCAGAGCACTGCTGCTAACTTGTTTGCTCTTCATGGCTTACTCTGCCTGCTTTCTATAGTACCCAGGATGAGCATCCTTTGGATGGCAACCACCCACAGAGAACCTGGCCCTCCCATGTCAATCATTACAAAGAAAATGCATCTCAGGTTTCAGTACAGCCAATCATTGAGACATTTTCTTCATTGAGTCTTCCTTTTGTAAAGTGAGTCTCAGTTGTGTCAAACTATCATGAAACTAATCAGCACATGTATAATGAATGAAAGAAAAAGAGGCAATTTGTATTTTTATGTATGCTAATTTCTTACTATCATTTAAATTTAGAAACCTGCTATAAATGGCCTTGTTGAAATATTCAGCTAGAAAACTGTCTGCAAATGGTCAAAACATGTCTTTTAGCCTTTAAAATTAGTCATATGGGCATCTAAACCAAATTTTCTATCAAATCTATGTGTAAATACTGACAGGTAATAGTGACAATTCTGACAATTGAGAATTTTAATTTAAGTTTTGCCTTTCTATAAAAGAGATAAAAATTGTAGTATCAGAAGCGTTCTTAAATCCTCAAAGACCAATCAGGAGCAATCTGATGTAAGCACACTAGGGTCTTTATTCATAAGCTGGAGCTTGGGCTTAACTCACTGCTGAACTACAGAATGGATTCGGTGGAGAAGCCTTGACCTCTCATCCAGACAAGGTTTAAAGAAAATGGCAAGACAGGGGTGACTGTTTCTAGCCTGGCAACCATCTAGTTGGAGCGGCTACTGTGGCCTTTAACTGGTGCTGGGAAACCTTCTGTTTTCCTCCTGATGAGTGGTTATTAGGAAGTGAAGTGCCAGAGGTAAACTTGTAACCTGGATATGCAGATTTGTTGGTGAATAACATGAATACTGGTGCTAGACAGAGGTTTTTTTTAGGGAAGGGGTACCCTGGAGATGCAGGTCTTATTTGGGATAGCCTGGAAGCTGGTGCTAGGTACTGGCCTGTTAGTTAACTTGAGTTCAACCTTAGGTCAGGTTCTCTAAGATGGATTCTAAACCAAAAAAATAAAAATAAAATAAAATAAAAATTGTTCTCTCAAAATAATATTCAAAGAAAAACTGTGCTCATAAGGTTATATTTTTAAGAGATCAATAAAATGCTTGAATAACAAAAATTAACTAAGAGAATTTAAATACAGGATTGTGAAAATAAAACCAAAATGAAAATCCCTAGGATGCTACACACTAAAGGATCATTAAGTATTTTATTATTAGGATTAGTAGGTAATTTACAAAGTCCTCAATAAGACTTGAAATATTCCATGGGCATTGAGGATTTGATTTACTGTGAAACCATTGCTGCGTTTCTATTGTGCCCCCTACTTTACATAACTAATGAATATTTCAATGATGAAATTGTTCACCTGGCAGTGGTGGCACATGCCTTTAATCCCAACACTTGGGAGGCAGAGGCAGGTGGATTTCTGAGGGCAGCCTGGTCTACAGGACAGCCAGGGCTATACAGAGAAACCCTGTCTGGAAAAACCAAAAAGAAAAAAAAAAGATAGAAAGAAATTGTTCTAAACTGACAGGTCCTTGGGTTTTTTACTTTAAAGTATACAAATGTTTTTAAAAAGCATAAATGTTGCATGTTGAAGTGACTTTCTTTGTGAAAAACAAATCATGTTTTCTGTTTGAAGCCATTACTCATTAAAGCAGATGTATCACTAGAAAGGGAATAAATTACCTTATGACTATGTCAGTTGCCAATCAGTTATTATGTATTATGCAAAGAAAAACAGAACAAATCGTTCCCCTAAATACACAATTTTATTCCCTTAAGAATTTAGTAAATATCATATCATTGATTGTCTTATACTGTTAACTGTATAGGTAATATTTTTCAACTTTCTGCAGTGAAAAAAATATTCCATATTTTTAAACAATGGTTAGGAGAGTTTGAAACCTGAAATGGTATAAAGCCTTAAAAATGATGCACGTAGACATTTCAACCTACTATAAAAATTATGATATTGCATGACAATATATTTGAGTAATTCTTGCATTTCAAATGTCCAATGTTCTCAAATATATAATTTTATCAAAACATTTTAAAATATAAGAGCATAAAACAGTATCATAAATGCCAAATTTAAATAATACTAATTTCTTTAGTTGGTCCAGGTAAAAGTTGAAAAGAAATATGTTTTGGATTTACATTAATATTCTTTTAGAAAATTGAATAAAAATAGTATAGAAAATATTTTCCATGTCTTCTACTACTATTATTAACATAAGAGAAACAGAACTCATACAGTTAGTAATGAAAATTCAACAACACCATTTTAAATAATGTCCTGTCTCTATCAATAGAAATATGATATCCAATGAATTGAATTTCTAAAGTATATGTGCCTACCTTTAAAGAGTAAAATGGGACAGAAAATATATTAGTGTATAGCAAAAACTTATATAACAAATTAAGTTTTTTAATTTAAAAAACATAGTAAAATATATACATTATAGTTTACTTTTCTATGTGAAATAACTACCTACTTATCTTCCTATCTTTCCAAATATAATTTAAATTTGCCCTTTAATTTAAAAAAAAATCCTGAATTACATGTGATTTGTAGATTCATACTGCAGAAGGAACTTGATAACTAAGGTATTGCAAATACCTACATTTTCTGAATTAATTGGGTTATAGTATCATTTTTCTTAAACTCTTTATCTACTTTTCCCTCATACCATCTAGCATGCTTATTGCTCTGTGATTTGTCTCCACTGGATTTATAATATCCTTAAGAAATGTATTTGTAGGTCCATGAGTGATTTTGCAGAGAATTTTCTTAGATTGATAATATTACTGGTAATACTTTTCAGTGTTGTTTATGTCGTTTATTGAGTTATCATTTCAAAGCTTTCATTGCTTGCTGACATCTTTTTCCATATTGTTTAGATTTTCCTGCTTGTGACTATGTTTTTTTTCATCCATTTTGTTGACATTTCCTGGTTTGTTGATTTTCTACTCGAGGCCTGATTTTAACTCATCTCTATAGATCATATCCTTGACCTGCAGAGTTTTGGTAATGAATGGCAGGTATGTGTCAGCATAGCTTGATCTGCTCACTGAATTTAGTTTAAGGGTTAATAGAATTATTTCCAGTTGATAATTTTTCCTTGACCTGAGGAATTACTCTTTTCCATTGCACTTGATGTCCTGAGCCAGGCTTCTTTTTCTCCTCAGTTATTGCTTTATCAGCATTTGTAAATCCACGGTTATCTTTTTGACTACTTTGTTACTGTTGTCTATTTTCTTTCTGCATGTTTTACGTGTACTATTACCATGGATGAATTTGATCTAATTATTGTATGTTGTTAGTCTTCTATTTTTTATTCTGGATTTTCCTTTCACACAATCATATAGAGGCAGCGTCTAGCCTAGCATGTTTATCCAGTCTATGGATTTTAAAAATCATGTTACAGCCATGTTTTCTCATACTATGTAAGTGAAGTCATGCATTTTTTCCTCTAATTCCTTGCTTCTTTTGATTTTCTATATTATTCTTCCATCATTTAAAATGCTGTATGTAAAATTCTTTATATATATATTATCTGTATGCTCCAGGCAGAATATTAAACTAAATGATTTCAGATTCCCAAATACTCAATAAGCAACAAGGATATTCAATAAGCAAAAACTTCCAATTTTCTGTCATGTCATAGCCCGTATTTGTTTAACCTTGTAAATGAATGTCTGAATGACTAAACATAGAAAGCAGATTAAGTGCAGTTAAGTTGGCATATGCAGTATGTAAAGAAATGGGAGTAGTCAACCAACGTCTGATTTGACTAAGGCCCATCCACGAGAAGAAACCCATGCCCCACATTGCTTGGATAACCAAGAAGCAGAGACTTAGAACAGAGATCTAGAGTAGAAACAAAACTTACTGGTCTGAAAAAAAAGGACCCCAAGTGTCAACTAGCCCAGCTCCCCTGGGAGCTCCCAGAGACTAAGATACCACCCAAAAAGCATACAGGGACTGATCTGTGGCCCTGACACAGATGTAGCAGAGGACTGTCTTGTTACATCTTAGTGGGAGATGATGTGCCTAATCCTGTAGAAAGTTGATGCCCCAAGGAAGGGGAAAGCCCAGGGAAAGAGGGGTGATGTGCAGTGGGAAGGGTGGGTAGGGGAACACCCTCTCAGAAGCAAATGGGGATGGGAATAATTAGAAGAATACTGGGAAGGGGTACTGGGATGGGAGACAACATTTGGAATGTAAATAAAATAAGTAATAATAATAATAATAATAATAATAATAATAATAGAAGTAAATAGGCACTAATCAGCTAGGGTGCATGTTGAAATACATGATGTAGATTGGTTGAAAGATATTAAATTACAAAACAGAATAGAGCACAAACTTTTATGCTAACATTTCTACATAAAGTGGTAGGAGGAAAACAGATTGCACTCACAGTCTAAGAAAAAGAGGTTTTCCAAGGGGCAAAGTTGTGTAAGGTTAGCTCCTGGGGTAGCTGTCCCAGTTGTGACAGCTGGTGGTTGCTAAAGGAGGAAATTTATTTGGGATGTGGTCCACTTAAGCAAGTCCTAGCCACTGTTTTTTTTTAATTGTTTTCCAGCTGTTAATGTGTAGTTATTTTATTTTTAAATGTTGATGCTCTGGAACTTGAGGCTGTCTTTGTTTCATTTCTCAAACTCTACTGATTTTTATAAATAAAAAATTTACCTTGTACTTTTTGTACATTATCGGTATTGTTTTGTTATGTTTTACACCAAAGTACATAAACAATGAAGAACATGATTCTAATTATCAATCCAGTTCACCTTTTTAATATAATTTATTTTGACAGTTCATTACATTTTATTTTCTAGTACTAGTATCAATGAATAAGATATTTTTCATGTAAAATATTTAATGATTATTAGTTTTCCTATAAAAACACCAAGTTCTGACACTGATACAGAAGATTCTTATAAATGATGGTTAAGCTGCCATGTAATTTCCTTCTCTAGTCATCTATAGCTATATCACAGTTAACATTTATTAAGTATTCAGGTGTAACAGATGTGCTATAAACATTTAACATGATGAACGGCCTTTTATATCTAAGCTTGATTGTTCAAATTTGTCATAGATTGTTTTAAGTTACTGTCTCAAAGTCACATAGTCAATATGAAAATAGGAATTTAATTCTGTCATCTGGCTTAATATTTTGTTCTTATAAAAACTAATGTAGTTTTATAGATACTATTACTACATGCAAAATATATTGAAATTATAGAGCAATGGTACTTTATACAAAATGCATAGTATTTAATTTCCTATACTTCTCAAATCACCTTTCTTTATTAGTACACCATTTTATCTATTGTAATACTCAATAAGGCTCTAACTATAGTCTATTTTACCATTCATTGAATGAATTATTGGCTGTTTCTAAGCTTTCACCATATGCTCTTACTATGACTATATCTGTAATGGATGAAGACACCTGGATAATATGGTAAACTCTCTCAAAGGAATTGAAGCTGCTCTCATATAGACACACACACACACACACACACACACACACACACCTATTACCATTACTGAAGTTTTTCAATTTTTAGATAACTGTAAAATGCACAAAGTAGCTGGGCATTCCACCACTGGATTTAATCATATTCCCTAAAATTCTGATATCTGTAGAACCAACCTTTTGTTCATAGCATCTTCACATTCAGCAAGGAACTCCATTCTATTTTCTATATCTGGCAAAGGAAATTGGCAGAGCTGCTGTGAAGTTTTGGTGCATGGACTCAACTTTCATTATAACACATTGCCTTTTAACGCATTTAAAAGCTCCAAAAAGGAATATTTTCCTTTGTGTTCTAAATAACTGGACTATATGAGGATGTAATAATCATACAAATTCTAGGAGCAGTCTCTTAAAATTTTCCTGTTTATCAACACTTGTATACTAATATTGTGTTTTTTTACACCCTCCAGTTTTTTGGTTTTTGCTGAGTTTTTTCATTGAACAAACTATCTTATATCAAGGGTTAGTTTGTAATATTTGGAAATGCTTGAAAAAGTACAAGACAGGCAGTCAATTATCAACTTTTCAAAATAAAAACATATTGCTAATGTTATTTTGTGAAAAACACCTTTAAATGTGGAAGTTTAATAAACCTTATAAATATAAATATATTATAAAATTTATAATATATTTAAAATATAAAAGACTTATAATATAAAGCCTTTCTTTTGGATAGATAATTAATATATTTGTAAAAAGCCTCTGCTTGCTTCAGGTACTTTATGTAAGTTCTAGTTCTAATATAATCTTTATAATATTTAGTTTGTTTAATATTTTAGAAAATGTTATTTTTAAAATACATGAATTTTCTTGACCAAATGAAAGGCTGTTTACCATACAAATAATTAAAAGTTGAGCAATTGTATTGCTTCTAATTAAGATATTGGATTACCAGTACATGAAACTTAGCAAGAGCTTTTTAAGTAGTGTAAGCTATATTTTCTTACGAATATCTGTGATCTGAGACTGGGAACAAATGAACATTTTTTTAAAAAAACTGATACATGATATTGACTTGCAGAAAAATATTAATTATTGAGATTTTAGTTGAAAATGATGAGTATGTTTTATAATGCTAAGGGTCGATTATAGGTTTTATATTTTTATAAGGAGAATCGAAACAGATCTGCTTTTATCACATGCAAATATCAACTATAAATAAATTAGGGACTTTTATGTAAGACATGAAACTAAATAACCACAACAAAAATAGAAAGAATAGCTCTCTTGAATAATACTTTTAAAACACAGGTAACAAACAAAGTTAACAGACAAGTGCATTTTAGCTAAGAATATTGTAGAGTAACAGAAGTCGACATAATGGTAAGATAGCTCATTGACTGGGAGAAAGGTTACTTTTGATTACTGAATTCATAAATTTAACTGCATTATTTTGGGGCCTCTGCATTATTTTACTTCTTGGTATTTTGGTTTTTCACTCCTTTTTATATTCTAGATCTGAATTCTACATCAGAAAATAGTTGGTGAAAAGTTCAGCCATTTTGTAGGCCCATTTCTTTACTCAAATGATAGTATTCTATTCTGTACAGATATTTTGTGTCTAATCAGTTCCTACTTTTTAATTGTTGGTTTTAATTACTGTACTGTTAGGTTCTATTCAGAGAGTTGTTTCTTACAAGTTGGGTTCAGTTTTGGGTTTTATTCTATCCTCTATTAGATGCAGGCTCTCTAGCCTAATGTTGAAATCCTTGATCTTTTTGAAAATGAATTTGTTCAGGGTGAGAGCGAAGCATCTCATTTTATTCCCCTACATGCTGTTTCCCAGTTTGTTCAGCACCATTTGTTGAAAATTCTATTTCTTCTTCAGCGTACATTTTTAGCCTCTTTTTCAATACCAAGTGGCTGTGAGAATAAGGGATTATATTGGAGTCCTCAGTTCTATTCCATTGTTCCATGTTTCTGTTTAAATGCCAGTATCAAGTTGATGCTATTACTGTAGCTCTATGGTATCATTTGAAAGTATGGATAGTGATCCTGCCAGTAATGTTTTTTGTTAAATAAAATTCTTGGCTAACCTGAGTCTCTTGTGTGTTCATAAAATTATAAGATTTTGAGATTGAATAAATTACCATACACCTACAATTTATAGAATTATTGTAGTAGATCTATATGGGATGCTATAAATGCTGCATATTATCGGTTAAGTCTTTTAGGATACCTCTAGTTATACCTCTTCCTTATCATGTTTCAATGCCATTCTTTAAGTGAGTAAGTAATTCTTCCTGGATTCACACATATATTTTGAAGCATCAACCTCATTGGCCTTGCTACGATTAGAAATTGCCCTTATTCATTCTTTTTGTGTTAAGTTAGGTTAATGGATAGAAAAGTGGATACCCATGGTTTTTATGTAAAATAGATGCCGACATCTAATGCATGTGTGATGTATCTGGTACTGTTTAGCTGAGGTTGATGTGAAGAAACCACAGTAAAATGATCAAATGTACATAGAATCAAAACACCAAAACCAAACAAGTGGAGAAAGGCTCTTACTAAGTTTGTTCAAATACAGTAAAGGTTGCAATACACATCTAGTCAATAATTAGTCTTCCCTCATGGTTAGTGTGTACACAGTTATTATTCTTCATTGTCAGTGTTATTCTATCAGATGTATAAAATTTATCACTGAACAGTTAAATGCACAACCATTGAAAGATGCTTAGTTATAACTCGTGCAGCCACCTAACATGCTATATGAAGAATCATATAAAAGTTATGCACATAAACAAAAAATGTAGGCATGGTAATCGATTGTTAACAAGTATCCGATGCATTTATGTATCTAGTTATTCAATACTTAGTTTGAACGATTATAACATGGAGCTAACTTATTTTTAATTTCTTCATTTTGTGTGTGAGATTAAATTTTGTGCTAGATAAACATTTCCTACCTACCTACTACACTAAGTACAAGATTAAATATTAATGTTCATTAAATTGTATATAAATAAGATAGTAAAATATTTATGTAAATTGTTATAGCAATTCCACCTTTATTTGAAATAAGTGCATATTGAATATCCATATTTGGTAGATCAAAACCCATGAAATATTATTAGATTTTAAAGGTGTTACAACCAGGTACAGGCATCCACTTTTAACACTATTTAAATATTTCTAAATCCAAAATGAGACTATGGAAAGTCTTAATATATTCACATGAAAATATTTCAGTAAGATAAGATATGAATTGTAATAATATACATTTTCGTGTTCATATGGTATTTAGTTTTAGGAACAACTAATTGTAAGAATGATAAAGCTGGAATGTTTTATCACACATTGATACAATATAAGATGTTTATAAAATTATAAAATGGGAGATATAAGTTTCAGTTCAATGCATAGACATGGTTAATGATATTTTAAATAAAAATTGTCTATAAGTATTTCCAAACAAATTTTAATACTTGCTGTATATTCAATGCATGAGAATATAAAAGAGAATCTTCCTTGTAGTAGATATGTCAGTGTATAAATCATTCTTAGTGAAAGCATATAAATTCTGAGGAAGCACAGCAAACATAAAAATAACTTTGAATATAGATGCATAATAATAATAAATAACACTCATCTTAGCTGCAAACCTTTCTTTTCAAAGTTATGCATAACAATGTGATAGTATCTGTCTACCCAACTGCTTTTAAACAACTTTTAGTTCCTTTTCTTCTTGCTATGATAAATTATCTACAAAAAGTAACTTAAAGAAGGCACACAATTTTGTTTTTAGACTCCTGATTTAAAGAATCTGGCTCATCTGTTTGAAGAATGAATGTCTACTAATGTGACTGTGTGATCTGAAGGAGTTGGGGGATGGAAAACTGTGACCAGGATATATTGTATAAAAACTTATTTTTCAATACAAAACAAAAGAGAGGAAAGAAAGTTCAAGTGACTGTAGCTGCTAGGTAGCAGGGTGAGACAGCTGATGACATTGTATCTACTGTAAGAAAGCAGAGAGGAGTAAACTTTACTAAAACTGATTTCTACTTGACTCATCTTTGACCTTGTTCAATGGGATATGATCCACATTCACAATAGTTTTCCCTCCTCAGTTAAACTCTTCAAATGTCCTCATAAGCATGTCCAAAATTATGCCTCCTGCATGACTCTAATTATAGTCAAGTTGGAAATGATGATTATATAATATATGGATTGATTTGTATGACAATATTACATAGAGATAAAAAATTAACCTTCTACTAAAGTCTTAAATACTCCTTTCTTAGTCTAGGATTTCAGTGCCACAAACTAGAAATAGAAAATCTTCCTGAACAATAAAGTCCTTTTATGAAACAGTTTCTTATGACACAGATATTCATTCCCAGTTGAAACATTTCATACCCAGGAGCAGCTTGTTATGTATCCAGAAGTTCAGATGATTCAGATAATAAAAAATTTACAAGTCCCGGGAAGCCTTAATATGTGCCTAATGCACACGGAGATCCTTTGTTGCATAAGGTTATGTAAGAGGATTGATGACAAGAGGAAAAAGTCCCTCCTGTCCATTAACTTTCAAGTCATTCAGAGAACTCAGAGTTCTACTTTTCGTGAGTTAACATGAAAAAAAAAATGGGGTGGACATTCTATGGTGCAATTGGCTTTGAGTTATCCATGCTTCATGAATTAAAAAATGAATGAACTCATTGATTAACCAAGGTGGGTCTTGATGATACCCCTACTTGGTGTGTCATTGGTTCCTGTCTATGTTGAGTAGTCACCCAACAAAATTGGGTACATCAGATTCGTGAAGGGATAGAGACAGTAAATTCTGTAGACAATAGAAATGATTGCTAGATTGTCTTTACCTGAATAGGAGTTGAGCAATCTACATAGGCATTTGCAAAATAGAAAGTCACAAAACAATTAGATTATTAATATTAAGTATATAGACAAAGAGCCAATATGTTACTAGGATCAATTGCTGAACTTAAAGAAGCTGCCTGCAATGAGGAATCTCCGTTTTTCACAATCATGCCAGTATTTTTTGCCCCAGTGCTTTTGTGTATCATGTACCATTCTCATTATGGTGAGATGGATTCTCAGAGTTGTGTGAATTTGTATTTCCCTAATTGCTAAAGAAAATGGATATGTTTATTGAGGGACTTCTTAGCCATTTTTATTTCTTCTATTGATATCTGTCTATTTAAATATATAACCATTTTAGTTTTATTGTAGTATTTGTTTCCTTGACTTTGATTTTTTTCTTTTTTTGAGTTCTTTTTATATTCTGACGGTTAATCCGCCATTAGATATATACTCGAAAATTATCTCTCATTATATGTGTTTCTTCACATGATTGAATGCTCCATTAGTGTCACAAAGCTTTTTGGTTCTACAAGGTCACAACTGTCATTAGATATAAATCCTTAATAAATAAACTCCTATTAAGTAAACCATTTCCAATACTTGCAACTTCTATCTTTGTAATTGACTATGTTTTCTTCTATCTGCTTGATTATTTTGGGTTCCAAATTGTTTTATTTGGGGGTACCTTTTGTTCAAAGCAATTAATATAGGTCTAATTTCACTTTTCTGATTGTAGGTATTCAATTATGCCAGCAATATTTTTCAAAGATGCTGCCTTTCTCTGGTGTATATTTTTGACGTCTTTGTCAAATATCAGATGACTGCAATATTGTTGACTTATATTGGTCTTCTGTTTTATGCAGTTGATCTATTCATCTGTTTTTGTGTCAGTATCATAGTGTTTTTATTCATACAACTCTATAATATACAATTTGAGTCTGGAATAGCCATCTCCCCAATATTATTTTTTTCTCAGGATTACATTGGCTACCAGGGTTGTTTACTGATGTTCACAAGAACTTGGAAATAGAAAGATAATTTAAAGTACTTCAACAGATGAATAGGTAATACAAATGTGGTACAAATACACAATGAACTATTGTTCGGTGTAAATAAAAGTGAAATCATAAAATTTGAAGATAAATGAATGGACCTAGAAAATATTATATTTAGATAGTTAACCCATACACAGAAAGAAAGATCTTGAATGTTTTTCTCATGTTTGATTCCTAACCCCAAATCTTCATAGTGAGTATTCAATGAGCACAGTGATGCCAAGTAGATACCGAAAGAATGTGTGAATGTGTTGGGAGATGTCTTGAGATAAGAATCTCAGAAAACAGATAAAATGAAGATATTAAGGGAGAAATATATTACGAGGGAGGGAGCTCTAAAGGGGAAAGAAAATGTAGACCAATATAAAAAGATAAAGAGGTAGGAAAGACAATAATGCCAAGGTTGATTAATAAACTCTCAAGATATCTTATATTTACCTATGTTTATAGTATATACATACACAGAGTCACACTTTTGCCACTTTCAATAACAATGGTTTCCATAAGAACTGTAGATTAATTAAATCTCCATTACCATCATGAGAATTTCCTTTTGAGTGTTTTGTAGGTGGAATCCAATGCCTCTGCAAACAATATAGGCTGTTTCTGTTGCCCTTGTATGTGTCTCAGAGTTTGAAGGTAAGCCACTATTCCTAAAAACAGCATTCTTGTACCTGAGAACTGGGAGGTAAGAGACTCTCAGGACTCAAAGGGAAGAACCTCAGATGAAATGCCCACCAGTGTGGAGAGCAACCTTGTAGAGTCTACCTCCAATAGAAAGACAGGTCATCCAGCAGAGGGATTAGGTTGCCACCACACACTATCAAAAATTCTGACTCAGAATTGTTCCTATTTAAAAGAACTTCAAGGACAAAATTAAGAAGAAACTGAATGAAAGTAAGTCCAGTTACTGGCCCAAATTGGGATCTATCTCAAGGGAAGACTCCAAGGCCTGACACTATTACTGATGTTATGGTGTGCTTACAGAGAGGAGCCTAGCATGAGTGCCCTCTGAGAGGCCCAAAAAGCAGCTGATTGAGAAAGACCAATACGTGCCCCATCAAATAGTGACCAATCCATTAGAGATCAATATAAGTAACAGCATAAATGGGATAATTGCTACAAGGGGCTTAAGTCAAAGCTTTTTATGGGATAAAGCATTTCATAAAGCAGATACTTACACCAAGAAATGGACAAAAGCCAGAGTTGAATTAGGGAAAGGCTGGAAGAAACTAAGGAGAAGGGCGACTCCATAGGAAGACCAGCAGTCTTAACAAACCTGGATCCCTGAGATCTCTCAGACACTGAGCCACCTACCAGGCAGCACTAACTGATGAGGTCCCCAACACATATTCAGTAGAAGACTGCCTGGACTGGCTTCAGTGAGAGAAGATGCACCTAACTCTGGAGAGACTTGAGGCCCCAGGAAGTAGGAAGGCCTGGTGGGGTGGGGATAGGAGTGGGGACATCCTCTTGGAGTAGGAGAAAAGGGATAATGAACTAAGAGAGAGTGGACCAGGAGGGGGATAAAAAATAGACTGTAAAAAAAAAGATTAAAAACAATTAAAAAAACAAACCCAAAACCAAATCAAAGAAACAAACAAAACAACATTCTTAGGATATGGGGCTGCTTTTGTTTTTATTTTTGATTTTGTTTTGTTTGTTTTTTTGAGAACATTATGCAAGCTGCCATGAAATGACTTGTATATATTTTCATAAGATAATATTCAATACTTTTTCTGTGATATATGTAACAAATAGTCAAAGTATTTCTTCTTCATCTCTCCTCATCTATACATTAAACTCACTTGAAACATTTATTGAAGACACATATGGTTGCTTTTCTAATGTCCATTCTAATTTCTGTATTATTGAAACTACATTTTTCAATGTGACAACGTGCCCATCAAATAGTGACCAATCCATTAGAGATCAATATAAGTAACAGCATACATGGAATAATTGCTGCAAGGGCTTAAATAAAAGCTTTTTATGGGATAAAGCATTTCATTTGAAATGACAAAACGTTTGTAAAACTCATC
Source organism: Mastomys natalensis (assembly GCA_021653895.1). Classification (NCBI taxonomy): domain Eukaryota; kingdom Metazoa; phylum Chordata; class Mammalia; order Rodentia; family Muridae; genus Mastomys; species Mastomys natalensis. The sequence goes on from JAJTUV010001441.1 coordinate 119,486, forward strand.
TTTACTCTTAGCATAGAAATAAGCATTTTATCATATATGGTGATTTCAAAGAAAAATGAAAACTATTATTTTGTTGCAGGAAAAGTAGAAAAGTCTCACTCCTAGTAAAAAGCATATCAAAAGAACATTGTGAAATTATATCATTTACACTGTTATTTTCATTTTTATTAAAGGTCTAGGTGTGGGAACTCCAGCTTCTTCTATAAATGCATTCCAGAATCTACAATTAATTTCACAAGGGTATAAAGATCATTCCACTGGATTCTTTAGCCACCAGCATGGCGACTAAATTAATGGATGCATCTTCCCTCAAAGTTCGCTGTTGGCGAGAATAATAGCCAATGGTACATTGCCTTCCCATTAGAGTTAGTAACCTCCAGAGAGAGTGGGAAGGCAAAGAGCATTCTAGAGAGCTGCTATTTGACAAGGGTCATTGGTGAGTCTATGGAGTTTCTTCTATGTGATTTCAGAGGGAGAATTTACAAAACCTTATAACCGTTTCTATGCTGTCAAGAGAGGCTGAGCTGGAGTTTTCATTTATGGATATACAATAAGCTCACACCACTGTCTGGCAGCTGATGTATTTTAAGATTTAAGGAAGAAAATGGCTGAGAACCCAGTCCTACCCAGGGGAATACTACCTATTGTGTGGGCTCATTACCTGAGTGAATAACAGGAAATTGTTCACTTTCTGTACTAAATTTGATAATACAGCCCATTTATTTTGAAAATTCACATGCATATGATACACTACAGCATGTTCCAATAAGGACCATAAGAGCATTTGAAAAACTACGCTCATAAGCTGAAAAGTTTTGCATATTTCAGATGACACTTTAGGTGATGAATCACACTTAGAAACAGAGAGCTATACAGCTATCTTAATGCTGTTGTTACCTGGGTGTCCTCATACAAGACAGTAATGATCATTTGTAGGTAAAGGCTATGGAGATAAACTACTCTAGAGGTGGTTTCAGGAAACAATGTCTGCTTTATCATTCATGGATAGCTGCTTATATAGTGGAAGCCTATCAGCTGTGATTGGTTAGCACATTACCTCGGATTGGATAGTGAGTGCTCTTACGACCAGGGTCACTATTCAGAAGAAGCACATTTAAGGAGACATGGAGAATGTGGAAGAATGCAGGCAAGCTACATGCTACACATGCTATGTTAGAATCAGTGTTCTGAGTTCTGGGATATAGTGTGCCATGCTTCTTATTTAGAAGTGCAGTATGCCAATTAAGCTGGCCACCAGGTCATGTTGGTATTTTTCATGTGCCCTAAAATCTAAGACATTTAGTGGTGTCTAGTTTTGTTTAATCTTGAACCCTGATAGCACTTTGAAAGCCTTTTCAGAACTTGAGAATATATCTATATAAGGATGTAGTCAATGAAGAATTCAACAAATATTTCATGTCCCTTTAATGACAGTAATTGAAACAATAGAAATAATTTCTGTAATAATGTACTTTAATAGGATACTTTCAAAAATAAGTTTTTATTGAGGTAACTAGCATGTACTTGTAGTATTATTATTTATACATAATTAATTGAATCAAGTTTTCCTAACTTATTTTATAAATGCATCCATTATCCCTAACATCAAATCTCTTGGAAGCTGAGAAATATTAGCCATAATAATTTATCTATTTATAACCATGTAAAATTAGAAAGCAAATGATTTTGTGTTAACTGTTCAAGAATTATTAAATCTCATGAAAGTATCTCATTAAATACTTTATAGAAACTATATATTCTTTCAATAAGTCTGTTAAATTCCTAGTTAGTTTGACACATTGTTACAAAATGTAAAGTATACATCTGGAAATTGTCTTGAATATAATCAAAGAGTAGAATTTGGTCTCTGCCTTTGAATCAATCATTCGAGACATTTAATCAGCTGTATTATAATCTAATTTTTTACAAAAAGAAGGTGAACACAGTAAAGTAGAACTGTTAAAAATAGTTCTAGAACCCATAGAATATTCATAAATGCTTCTGGTTTTGAAAGATGACTTTATCCTGTTTACACACCACTGTATGTAACTAAATCCTTTGGCGTTTGGGAGGTAAAGAGTGTCCAAAGATCTTAAATGAATATTCAAGAAGTTCTTCCATATCCATTTCTATCATAAAACACCTGTCATAAAGAATGATCTATTGAGTAATCCTTCTCTGTATCTTATATTGCTATTGCCTTTTATTAACAGTAATGACATCTATGGAACTGAAGCAAATGTTAGAAGTAAAAACTGCTGAGTAAATTATTCTAAAGAATATTGAAATCTTTGCTATAAACAAAAGCAACTTGTTCTTGCTCATGGTGAATTCTATGGTTAGCTCCCAAAGTAGGGGTACATTTAAAGTACTGTGTTTCAAAATATAACTCTTGGAGTTAGTGTATAGCTAGATATATGACTTTCTTTTATTTATAAATTTTCATTATGTAATTTCATAAGGCTGAAAGACTACAAAGAAACATTGAAAAGATTAGAAATGAAAGAATGTTTTTATTTTACATTTTAGAAGTAGGATATTATAACTACAATGACCCACTAAGTGTACAAATAAAGAAAAAATAAAGACAAGGGTAAGAAAGGGACTCCATATGACTAGTGTTGGTTTGATTTCAAATGTCCAGTAACACTGCAGTACTTAGCAAAGAACACTAACATAAACTTGAATATTACTGATTTGTGCCAAGCTTTATTTAATTTTGTAATGACATTACTCATAAAGGAACCTACAAAAATAATAAACTTATTTCTATAAATAAGAAATGCTGACTCATTAAATCTATTATTCTACTTAAGTATAAAAAGCAAAGGAAAATGTTTTCTAAGATATATTATTTTAAATTCATTGCTGTAAATGCATACTGCTATTAAAAAGAATAATGCTATACAACTTGAGAAGCACAGTGTGTTTATGAAAAAGAAATTACTATTAAGGCAAGAATTTGGAAATTGTATCTTTGCCCTTACAATAAAATATAGGTATGTAATAAGGCTTCTAATCAATTAATAAATTTGTAGCCATTCCTAGGTCTATGATAGGGTTTGGATCTCATTAAATTTCCCCTCAAATAAAGGGATTAAACTCCACTTCATATATCTTAAACACATACTCCTGAGGTCAGGGTGTCACTGTACATTTATTTATATTCCTAATACAATTTGTTAAAAAAATAAGTGCTCTTTTTCATTAACCCAAAGATTTTTTTGATAGCCCCTTTAGCTATCAAGATATTATTTAATTTACTGAAGCAGTTCTTTCTAAATAGTCAGTAAAATGCTGCCTATTTGGCAGCTAACTATCTATGAAAATAGCACCTGCTGTTATAGGTCACTAGGATAGGATGAAGGAAGTGTCTGTGCCAGTTCATTGAATTGTCCTTTAGTCCTGAAGGATATTCAGCCTGCATGATTCCTGATTTATAACTAGAGAATTCTGTACATCTCAACTCTGTCTATACAGTTGAGGGTTTGAGATTGTACTTCAATACTAGACACTGTTGGAGACACTTCAGTTTTACAAGATAATGATCCAGGATTTCAGGGAAAGTTTAAAATATAGCTGTATAGAGACAAAAACTGTTTTATTTTCCTGGTTCTCTTGCAATAGCTAAATTGTAAGATGTTGTACAATAGTTTTGGCAGTAATATTCACAACATGCTGCTGCATGTATCCTAATAATAGCAAAGATAACAACTTACTAAAATTATATAATGCACTTTGAATTAACTTAAGTTGTGTCTAAAATGGAGCTTTGAAGGATGATATGTTTTTAATGTGTCTGTGTCTTCCATACCATGCTATATGAAATTGATTCTTCTTTGTGGTACATAAAATACTAATAAGTGATGATTTAATGAGAGTACATATAGCTGAGAAATTATCTCTTGACTGCATATTAATGTTTTTTCACAATCTTCCTGGGAGTCTGAACCAGCTTATGCATCACTTTGCAACTGTGTGATTAGTGGAAAGTATTGGTGTCCCAAAACGTTTGTGGAAGGGAAAGTCACTACGTCAGTTTCATGGCCACAGTGTATACACATGGAGGTTCAAGAAGCTTCTTATCTAGGTATAATTCGTAAGCAATGTTTTGTTTGATCTAAGATTCTTTGTCTGGAACATGTAATTCCATGATTAAAAGTACAGTCAACAGCAGCTATCATTAATGAGAAATCTAGCAGAATTTTAAATTGTTTATGAACACTGTGTTTCTACTATAAACCGTATAAGGTAGACATTATAATGAAGGCACTGATATAAGGAAGATGTCAAAGCACTAATAAAGAAATGATAGCTGAGGATTATACTGTTTGTTGTTAGAGCAGCCATAATCCAGCTCCTGCCTTCTTGCCTAAGTATATCTATTTGTAACTAAAGTATATACCAGTCATTTATTTGCTCAGGTATAGAATAACATAGAAAGTAAGTGTTTTGGAGTTGTATGCACATACTTTGCTATCCTCTTTACAGATAAAACACAGCAAATAAGGAGATTGAAGAACAAGAATTTTCTGCAAATGGTAAGTGTAGAGAAATAGTTGGAGTTCTAAAAAATGAATTCTGTTCTTTTAAAATAGCATGAAATAGAAATTTTGTCAAGTCCTCCATAAGCTCAATTTGCTTTCGTAAAAATTAAAATGCAAGAAGGTGCCCCCAGGACATCCCCTTTCCCTGGTGCATCAAGTCTCTACAGGATTAGATACATCCTCTCCCACTGAGGCAAGATAGGGTAGTCCACTGCTGCATAAGTGACAGAGGCCTAGGACCACCTCTTTGGTTGGAAGCTAGTCTCTTAGCTCACAGGAGTCTGAGTTAGTTCAGTCTCTGCTCCATTTTTTTCCATATATCTTTTAGATAGGAGTAATTCTGAGTCAAAAATTTTGAAGGTGAGTTGGTTTCCCCATCTCTCCACTGGTGGTCATGTCTGTCTACTGGAGGTGGTCTCTTCAGGTTCCATCCCCTCACTGTTTGGCATTTCAGCCAAGGTCATCCACATTGATTCCTACAAGCCTCTTACATCCTAGTTCTCTGATACTTTCTAGAGATTTCCACATCTCTCCCCTTCCTGCTCCCAAGTAGCCACAGACTTCTGTTCATTCTTCTGGCCCTCTGAGCTTCTCTTCTGTTTCCCTTATATCTGATCCTATCCCTCTTTTCCCCTCCCCCCACTCTCCCACCTAGGTCCCTCCTTTTCTCCGCCTTCCATGATTATTTTGTCTCCTCTTTAAGTGGGATTGAGGCATCATTACTTGGCCTTACTTCTTGTTTAATAAACAACTTCTTTTTCTTCTTCTTCTTCTTTTTTCTTCTTCTTCTTCTTCTTCTTCTTCTTCTTCTTCTTCTTCTTCTTCTTCTTTTTTGATTTGACTCTTTTTTATTTGTATTTTATTTATTTATATTTCAGATGTTATCCCCTTTTCTCTCACCCCACATTAATCCTCTATCCCATCCTTCCTCCTCCTTTTTTGCTTTTATATCATTTAAATTACATGCAAGTATTAAGATCAGTTCTAGTTGAGGAACTAGCAATACAATAGATGCTAATAGTCAAGAACAAGCAAGACAATATACCCAGATAGTCAAAGATCACACAGGACAATAAACAGAATCCTGTGATCATTATTTCTAAGGGCTTATCAGGATGACCAAAATATCTGAACCTACTAGACTTCCCTGTCCTAGCCCAAAGTAATTTTCATGCCTGAAGCCTATTCTTGGTTCTAGCTTAAGTTTTAGATTCCTGCCTGAATTACTTCTTTTTTCTAGCCTAGGATTTATATTTCTGCCTGAGGTTACTTCTTTGTTCTAGCCTAATGTCAGAATCCTACCTGCATTCCTTTTCCTTGTCCTTGGCCTATGACAGATTCCTTCCAGGTAGCCCATTTCCTTGTCTTTGACCAATGTCAGATTCCTGCCAAGCAGCTCCGAAAGCTCTCCACATCTCCCTTTTTTTATTGCATAAACCAGACTGAGCCTATCTTAGGTTATTCTGACAAAAATGTCTTCCTTATTTGTCATGGAATATGCATTATCAAAAGCAATGCACTACTGTCTTAGGTTGGTAAGACTGTGCAGAATCTTAACTGTTCTTGGATTGCCAGCCTGTTAAATAAATAGCTATGTCTGGGGATCCATTTTAGGTTTCACGTCATGTACTCTGGTTGCCAACCTGTTGATGTAGTTAGAGACAAGCTTTAACACAATGGGCAGGAATAAAAGAATTCCCAGGACAAAAGGCTAGCCCAATCAAGTTTATATATGTCATTACTGAGGTTTAACCAAATATGGAAATACTGACCTCAAGTCATGGATAATTTTTATTAGCATTATCTGCAGCATCAAAGCTCAACAGAGCAGCTTTCTTAAGTTCATAATCTCATTATGCAAAGTTTAAAGCATCCAGAGAGGTATTGGATTATGCCAAATACCCTACATGTGTCTTTAAACTTTTTTCTAATTATAACGATTATCATGTAAATTTTAGAAGTAACATCATTCCAATGGTATTTGTCATGACACTCAAGACGGTTCCTAACTCTTAAACCTTGAACCTCCTTCTGATAATTTGAATAGGGTATAGAGCATCAATCTGTAGTTCCAAAACCTATATAAATCTTCTTGTATACTCAAACATTAGTAAATATTTTTTTGCTAGATGATTAACAAAAGTAGTTGTCTTAACTTCTTGTATCAAAACTATTGCAGAAGCAGTGGTGCTAGAAGTTAATGTAATTAAAGCTGTTATACCCAAACAATAATCAAGTCCACTACCCTCTTGCTTTGCTTAAAGCCTAACTCACTTCTTCCATCACTTTACAGCTTTTTTTTTTCAGAGAATTAAGATTTTCTAATACTCAGGGCAGCTATAAAAAGCTGGTTGATAGACACCTGTAACAGACATGCCAGGTTTCAACACAGTAACAGAATTAGAAAGTATACAGTCAATGCAGCTTACAATTACTGCTGTAGAAGAGACTAAACCAATTTCAGCTTGACAATTATAAGAGCCTTAACACATACACTAACCCTTGTTTGAAATCCAGATCCTGTCCCAACTTTATCTATTGCTATCATAACATCACAAAGAACTGCATCTAACTTCCAAATATGTCCTGAAAATGACCAGATCCCACCTTCCAAATGAAGACTATTATTTCCAATATTGGATAGATTTCTAGACCAGTACATAATTGAGACTAAATAACTGTTCCCCTTTAAGAAAAATATAAGAGTCATTATAATTTCTCTCTTTGATTCCCTGTCCCAAAAGATCTAAAAACTTGAGGGCAAGGCAGCTTGTCCCATCTGGGATATAGGCAAGAAAAGGTGTTTCAGGAACATGTGTTCATACAACAAGACAGTTTCTACTCCAAAAGAGGAACTCTGTTCCATTGTTGGTGGATTGTAAGCTTGTACAACCACTATGGAAAGCAGTCTGGTGGTTCCTCAGAAAATTGAGCATAGTATTACCTGAGACCCAGCTATACCACTCCTGGGCATATACCCAAAAGATCTCCAACGTATAGCTAGGGTACATGCTCCACTATGTTCATAGAGCCTTATTTATAATAGCCAGAAGCTGGAAAGAAACCAGATATCTTTCAACAGAGGAATGATACAGAAAATGTGGTACATTTATACAATGGAATAGTACTCAGCTATTAAAAATAATGAATTTATGAAATTCTTAGACAATTGGATGGAACTGGAAAATATCATCCTGAGTGAGGTAACCCAATCACAAAAGAACACACATGGTATGTACTCACTGATAAGGGGATATTAGCCCCAAAGCTCACAATACCTATGATGCAACTCATAGACCACATGAAGCTCAAGAAGAAAGAAGACCAAAGTGTGGATACTTTGGTCCTTAGAAGGAGTAACAAAATACACGTTTAACTTCTTAGGGTATGTAGAGTGTATCATGGGTGTTTTGTACTTTTTAGCTAATATTCAGTTACCAGTGAGTACATACCATGCCTGTCCCTTTGGGTCTGGGTTACCTCACTCAGGATGAATTTTTTAGTTTCATCTATTTGCCTGCAAAATTCATTATATGCTCAATTTTTATAGCAGAGTAGTATTGTATGGTGTAAATGAACCACATTTCCTGCATCTATTCTTTGATGGGTAATTGGTTAAAAACACTGGGGGGAAGTGGTCTTAGAGGGGTGCCAAAAGCATGTTATGATAAAAATAAAAATAAAAGTAGAAGTTAATGTCAAAAAATCTGTTGCTAATATTTTACAGACAAAGAACAACAGATAACTAAGGACAGCTGAGAATAGGTGAAAATAGTTTTCTCACTGCAACGACCTCCTATTGGTTATGCAAAGTTAAATGGTCATCTGTGAAACAATATACATATGAGTGACATTCTACACACTCTGCAGTTCATGTGTCTATTTCAGGATATCTATGTATATATGTATAAATGCATGTATTTATGTAACAATTTCGGAGAACATAGTTGATAAATTTATAAAGGGAAAAGGTGAGGGTACATAAGAAGATAGAATGACAAAAGGGAATGGGAAAAAGCATGTAATTATGTTTTAATTCCAAAAAGAAAAAGATTAATTTAAAGGAAAATGCAAACAATGAGTCTCTCTATATAACTTTGTAGGTGACGTATTGCAAAGAATAATGTGTATAAATAATATCTTAACTATTTATCTTATTTATCTATTTTAGGCAAATTTTAAGGGCCAAAATGATTTTAATAAATTTGTTATTGGTTTATACCATTATTGTAGTGTTAGAATATATAGGTCCAGCATTAAATATAGTATATGCCATTCAATGGAAAACTATTACTTTTATGGATGACATATTATGATAAGTGTCCCAATACAAGTACATGGTGCTTGCTAATATCTTTGTTTATGATTGTGAGTTTATATACTCCATATCAGTCCAAGGAGTGAGCATGATTCAGGGTTTTAAACATTTGACCTTCAATTAAGTACAAATTCAATAAATATGCTATGAACTTAGTTTGACAGACTCTGAAAAGCCACATGTACTTCGATTCTGGTACTTTAAGGTGGTGGATTCTCGTATGTGATATTGTGTGTAGTGCTGCACGTGTATATTTAGGAGAAGAGCCCTTCTTTAAATGGAAAAGCAATTCAGAGTTTCAAATTAGATGTCTTTCACTATCAAATGTTCTTTTAAGTTTTAAATATTTTTTTTACATTTTATTTTTTAGTGTGTGTGTGTGTGTGTGTGTGTGTGTGTGTGTGTGTGTGTGTTTGTGTCTGTGGTTGTTAAAATAGAAATGGCCTTCATAGACTCATATATTTGAAATCTTGGTCATTTTTGAGTGGTACTACTAGGATTTATGTTCTTGCTGGGTTATGTATGGGTTTGTTGGGGGAAGTATGTCAATGAGAATAGGCTTTTGTGTTACAAATGTCCAAACCAGGCCTTGTCTGTGTGTCTATCTGTCTGTCTCTGTCTCTCTCATGCACACTCTCTAAGTTTTGCTTTAACACTGTTGACAGAGAAAGTTTCAAAACAGCTTAATAGTAACTGTGTGGATATGAGTGGTCAGTCTCATGCAGATCTAAAATGAAAAGGAGTACAATGATCCAACAAAGATAAAAAAAATGTTCAGTTTGGGAAGAAAGGGACACCAGAAAGTGGAATTGAGATAAATCCTGTGTTCAAAAAGATAAACAGATTAAAGAAAAGCTGGTGTTAAATGGAGTAAACAGAGTGGTAACCTCAGGGCAGGACCCCATCCATCTAGTTTTCAAGTTCTGAACATGAATGAAAGAAATATTTAGGGTCAGGGGTGGTGGCCCATGCCTTTAATCCTAGCACTACAGAGGGAGAGGAAGGTGGATCCCTGAATTTCAGGCTCTTCTGGTCTATTGCATGAGTTCCATAATAGCCAACCTTATGCTGTGAAGGAAGCTATCAAGAACAGAAAGCAGATGAAATCATATTTGAATGAGGGGGTCAGGTTCCAGGCCCAGCAAGCAGTTTTGATCACATGATTTTGGTGTTAGTATCAAGTGTACAAGAAAGGGGTAAACAATCTTCTTCTGTGGCTAAGGAAAGCAGATGATACCTGATGTGTGTCAGGGCTGTTCCTACATGGAGGGCCAGAGATGCTATTGTAGGAAGCTGTGAAACTGAAGCTTGGATTTTATTGGAGACTCCAACATATTGGAAGTGTAAGATTCATGGGAATCTGCCAAGGAGAGCAGCTAACAAGGTATGTGAAATATTTCAGCAGGTGGCTTGGACAGATCACAGAAGACCAGACGGTTCTGCAAGGGGGGTGGTTATTTGGCTGGAGGGCAAAGGTGGGGAGAGAAAGCGGGACAAGATGGCGGGGAGAAGAGAGAGAAGTAGAGGGAGAGAGAGCAGAGAGATAGAGGAGGTAGAGGCCGGCCATGACAATGTGGAGAGAGGGGGAAGGGAAGGAGAAGGAGGCAGAGAGAACCTGCAGGTGAGAGATCAAGGGAGCAAGAGGAAAAGGAGGGAGCAGACAGCCCCTTTTATAGTGGGCAGGCCTACCTTGCTGTTGCCAGGTAACTGTGGGGAGGGGCATACTTGGCTGTTGCCAGGTAACTGTGCAGGTGGAGTTTAGACAGAATACAAACAATGTGGAACCTGAGAGACGTGTGTTGCAGTCAATAAAGCTGAAAGGAGTTAGAGATTTGGAGAGCATTTTGATATCAGACGTGGAGATACAGAATTTGAAGTTTGCTTTGCTGGTTTCTGGTCTTGTTTCAGCCCGATATTTCTTTACTCTGCTCCCTTCTTTCTGTTTGTAATCATAATTTATATTTTGTGTCATTGTATGTTGGAAGTATATGATTTTCCATACTATAGGGATTACAGTAAGAGATTACTGTGGTGCTTCCAAAGAGATTTGAACTTTGACTATTTAAGCAGTGTTGAAACTGTGATAGACTATTGAAACTTTTGAAGCTGGACTGAATCCATTTCTGCAGTATGATATGGCTAGGGGCAGTTAGAGGCCAGGGAGAAGAATTTGGTGTTTTGAATAGGAGTGGACTACAGAGGCTCTATTGGAATGTTTGAACACTAGGAAGTGGCACTTCTAGAAGGTGTGTCCTTTTGGAGTAGGTTTGATCATGTTGGAGGAAATGTGTCACTGAGAATGGACTTTGACATTTCAAAATTCAAGGAGGGCTCAGTTTTTTTTTTTCCTTTTTAAAATTATTTTCTTTTTGTTTTTTTACTTGGATATTATATTTACATTTCAGATGTCATTCCCCTTTCCCCTCTCACCCCCTAGAAACCCCCTATCCTATCACCACTCCCGTTTTTTTGCTTTTATACCATTTTAATTACATGCAAGTATTAAGATGAGTTCTAGGTTGAGGAAGTAGCAATACAATAGATGCAAATAGCCAAGGAATAAGCAAGACAATAAACACAAATAGTCAAAGAACAAGCAAGGCAATAAACAAAGTTCCAAGAGGCTGCTTGGCAAGAATCTGACATTGGCCAAGGAAAAAGAAGTAGGCTTCAGACCTGAAAATAACTTTGTGCTAGAACAGGGAAGTAGGCTCAGATATTTTGGTCATCCTGATAAGCCCCTAGAAATAGTGAGGGCTCAGTTTCTGACCTCAATCTCTCTCCCTCTCCCCTCTTCCTTTTCCTCTTTCCTCTCCCTCTTTCTTTTCCTCTTCCTTTTCCTCTCCCTCTGCTTCTCCTCCCTTTTCCTCTTCTTCCCTTTTTTCCTCTCCCTCCCTATCTTTCTCTCCCTTTTTCTTCCTGCTGCCTGCAGAGATGTTGACCTCCTAGCTACCTCTCCAGTACTAAATCTTCCAGTACACCTGGTATGCTTCATGCTATAACAATAATGAATGTAAGCAAGCCAAATTAAATACTCATTTATTTATTTATACTCCAGATTTTATCCCTCCTCCCAGTCCACCCTCTGGCTGTTCCACATACCATACCTCCAACCCACTCACTGCCTCCTCGAGGCTGTCCCTACCCTACATCCCCCACCTCACCTGACTTCTAAACTCCCTGGGGCCTCCAGTCTATTGTGGGTTAGGTGTGTTAGTTAGGTTCATCTCTGAATGAACACAGAACCAGCAGTATTCTGCTGTATATGTGTTAGAGGCCTCATATCAGCTGGTGTATGCTGCCTTTTTGGTGGTCCAGTGTTTGAGAGATCTTGGGGGTCCAGATTAATTGAGACTGCTGGTCCTCCTACAGGGTTGCCCTCCTCCTCAGCCCCTTTCAGTCTCTCCCTAATTCAACCACAGAGGTCAGCAGCTTCTGTCCATTGTTTGGGTGCAAATAACTGCATCTGACTCTTTCAGCTGTTTGTTGGGTCTTCTGGAGGGCAGTCATGATAGATCCCTTTTGAGAGCACTCCATAGCCTCAGTAATAATGTCAGGCCCTGGGACCTCCCCTTGAGCTGGATCCCACTTTGGACCTGTTGCTGAAATTTCTTTTCTTCAGGCTCCTTTCCATTTTCATCCCTGTAGTTCTTTCAGACAGGAAAAAATATGGGTCAGAGTTTTGACTGTGGGATGGCAACCCCCTCCCTCATTTGATGCTGTGTCTTCCTGCAGGAGGTGGGCTCCATAAGTTCTCTCTCATTACTGTAGGGCACCTTATCTAATGTCCCTCCCTTTGAATCCTGAGAGTCTCTCACCTCCCAGGTCTCAGGTGTGTTCTGGAGGGTCCTTCTAACCTCCTATCTCCCTAGGTTGCCTGTTTACATTCTTTCTACTCGCCCACAGGTCTTCAGTCCTTTTAAAATAAGATTTGCCATAGTAATGCGTCTCTTCACAGCAATAGAACTTTGACTAAGACAGTACCCATGCATGCTCATGTAGGTATCAGAATATGACCTACAAGAATTGGCAACCCCACCTACTGAATTCTGGATATCAGATATGATATTGGGTATCAGGTGCCTTTCTTTAACTATCTCACCTGCTCCTCATTTTATTTTGTGGGTTTGTTTCCTCCAAGATCCTGGAGCATGCCAACTCTACTAGACTCACTCTATTTTGAATCCAGAAATCTGTTTCTTTCTGTTACAGCAGTAATAATATTGTAGAAATGCTCTACCACACCCAGATTTGTACAGGAGATTTTCACAAATCTGAACTCAGGTCCAGATGCTTGTGTGCTACATAATTTACCAAATAAGGCATTTCCCCAGATCTGGGATTGTGATTTCCAATAGTTCTCATGCTAATTCCAGTAGATAAAAGTGCCAACAAAGGATATATTCAATCCACTTACCTTGCTTTTAGGGACAGATCATCTGTTATATAACACCACCTAAGAGCCATATAAATAGAGGTGAAATGGACAAGAACATCTTTAGCATATCTGCTATACCATGAAACATCTGTCAGAATATACAGTGTCCATAGTTACAGACTAACTACAAAAGGAAATGCATATTCTAAGAGAAATTTATGCTTGTCAAAATAAATCACTCTTGTTCTAGCTAGACTTGGCTTTACATTTTCGTGACAAATAATGGTCATTCTTAGAACGGACCAAATCATTAGAATAAGGTACATTTTTTCTTATGAAAATATTCTGGCTGACTTCAATCATTTGACATTATAAAGTGGTATTGGCTGCAATGCCTTTCTGAGAGTAAAAATGTTGCTTTCTAAGAAGTGATTTTAGCTTCATTTAATTTAGATTTAAAGTATTAATTAGGACCTCAGTTATAAAATTGCAGTTTTTGTCCTGGGCATTTTGCCACTCCAAGTGCTATTTTCTAAAATAAATCTAGTTGGGAACAATTATTTTTACAATGTGGGAGCCGTAGCACTTTACTATGTATTAGATGTGGAATACTGCATTTCCAGAGTTATTTGTACAATAGTGTTGGTCGGTTACAGGTCCTTGTGGAATTCTAAGTGCTTAAAGGTTTCACATGCTACCTGTAACTGGAGAAGAGGCTTTAGAGGCTTTCATCCATTACCATGCTTGATGGTATTCCACATGGACTATATTCCTTGCCCTAGAGAGCATTGCAAGTTTCAAAGCCATGTCTGTCTCCTTGCCATCCATGTGGTATGAGCATTTGTCTTTTTAATCTTAAAGTGGGGCTGGAGGGATAGCTCATTGGTTAAGAAAATTTAGTGTCCTGATCTGTGAAGAGCATTACTAGGTATTGATGTTTCAGGGCTTTTCCTTCTAGCAATAGATTTTATAGTAGCTTCTTGATCATTTCCTGCATCTTTCCATTTATAAATCTGCCCCCAAATTTGAAATCCGTTTCCCATTTTAAATGTCCTTAATTTCTTCAAGGAATTATGTTTTAAAATGTGCCCCAATATTCCAGTATGTAAGCTATTATTATACCAACTGACCCATTTAAAATAATTCTCTTGTGCCAGGCACGATTGCAAAAAATTTCATAAATTTTCTGTATCCTACTATATCAGCAAGAAACTTCATTTTAGATGTTTAGTTTTCATTTTAATCACTATCACACTTGTCTGTGACTTCAATTCTATCATCTATCTAGTGTCCAAAGTGTCCAAGGAAGCATGAAAGTAGGGGCTGGAATAGGAAGCTCAGAGAACTAACTTCCATCTACATGCAAGTTCTGGCTAATGTCTTGCTTGTTTAAATTCTTCCAGTCAATATCCCTTCTTCTGATCTTATATCAGATATATCCTATTAAATATTGTTCTACCATGTCTTCCTTTAGTATTTCTTTCTTCCCTTCACAATAATCACCTTCTAGTGTCATAACACCCCCTCCCTGTACACGCACCCAAACACACACACCTGAATGAGTTCTATATCTAAATGAAAACACATGGTAAGGGTAAGGTCTTTCAGATCTCGTTCATTTACTTAAGTAGTGATTTTCAGTTCCATTTCTTCCTGAAAATATCATTTCATTTATTTTTGAATAAATATTTTGGAAGAATGATGTGATGTATAAAAGCAACCAGCCTACAAGATACTCTCACTAGTGGAATAGTGGCTCTAATGTTATGGAGTCAAAAAAAAGAGTGTTGTTGTTGTTAAATTGGCTTTATGGCCTATTTCATGAAGTGGAACTCATATCTGACACTATTGATGAGTCTATGACCTTGAGAATACACAAGCCACTGGCCTAGGCAGAAAGTCTTCTGCTATTATTTTGCTAATGGTACGAAGCAATAAAACATCTCCATATTGTTATGCCCATAGATCAGTACATCACTGAAATCTTATCAAGAGACTTCTTGTTACAACAGATGGTAATTCACAAGAAAACTCACAACAGACCAACTTGTGGAGACTGAGAGACTTTGGGACCTGGAATCCTTTATTATTATTATTATTATTATTATTATTATTATTATTACTGGTTATTTGATTTACTTACATTTCAAATGTTATCCCCCTTCCTGGTTTCCTCTTCACAAACCCCATATCACATATCTCCTCCCCCTGCTTCTATGAGGGAGCTCCCTCACTCCTGCCTTACTTTCCTAGCATTTCCCTACATTGTGGCATCCAGTCTCCACAGAACCAAAGGTTTCCCCTACCACTGATGCCAGATAAGTCCATCCTCTGCTGCATTTGCAGCTGGAACCATGAGTCGTCTCTCCATGTGAACTCTTTGGTTGGTGCTTTAATCTCTGGGAGCTCTGAGGAGTCTGGTTTGTTGAAATTGTTGTTCTTCCTATGGGGTTGCAAACCCTTTCAGCTCCTTCAGTCCTTTCCGTAACTCCTCCATTGGGATCCCTGTGCTCAGTCTGAAGGTTGACTGCCCGCATCCCCAACTGCGTTGGTCAGGCTCTGGCACAGCCTCTCAAAAGACAGCCTTATCAGGCTCCTGTCAGCAAGCACTTCTTAGGATCAGCAGTAGTGACTATGTTTGGTGACTGCATATAGGATGGATCCCCAGGTTTGGCAGTCTCTGGATGGCCTTTCCTTCAGTCTCAGCTCCACTCTGTCTTTTAGAAAGGAGTGGATTAAAATTCTGGATTAAAATTTTTCAGATGGGTGGGTGGCCCATCCATCAACCGGGGCTTTTATCTAACCCCTGGATATGGTCTCTGCAGGCTCTCTTTCCCCTTTGTTGGGTATTTCAGCTAATGTCATTCCCATTTGGTCATGGGAGCCTCTTGCTTTCCTGGTATCTGGGACTTCCTGGTAGCTATCTCCAGTTCTCCATCCCTTATAGAAATAATGTTAGAAATAGACTTGGTTTTCATGACATTTATTATATTTAGCTGTGTTCATAGATTCAGGCTTGTATCTGGAAGGGACAATGAACTTTTTCGAAGAACATTTTTCTAATTAATTTAGACAGCCATGTGATTTCTGTGATTATCCTTTATCTTTTGTTTAGTGTGATTATAGATTGCTCCATCTTATTTTTCTTTTCCAAGAACTAGCTCTTTGCTTAATTGATTCTATTTATTTTTTTATTCTCCATTATGCAACCTTATTGTATTTTTTTTATTTGTTTGTATTTGGTTTTTGTTTTATTTTGCATCCTCTCTGTGTTTCTGAATTTTCACATCTTCATGTTTGTTGCTGTTTTACAGCTATCTCTTTAATGCACATGAAATCTGCACTGTTTGATCCTGCCTCTTCTTCCCTAGATAACACCAAGATTGCTCCTCATCTGTCATATTATTGCAGAATTTTTAATATATATATATGGTAAAATATGTAAACCTAGAATTACTCAGTACTTAAAACATCTGACAAAAGCAAATTCATGTTTATCAAAGTATTAAGAAGTAATAATTTTGCTCCCAGCATGACTGAGTTTAAGAAGATTCTAATGTAAAGGATTATTATAGAAGATTGAATCTGAGATCTGAAAAATATGATATGCATGTAAACAGGCAATTTCTAACCATCCTTTTTAAAAAAGTATTTTCACTATTTCGGTTTTTGTCCAACATAATATTTTTATTAAGAAATTGTGAATTTCATGCAATGAACCCCAATCATGCTAGATTTGCATTCTCCCAGGCCCACTCCCATCCTTGTGCCCTATCCCTACTACCCCACAAAATACACTAAGTTCAGTTTGTGGTGCTGATATACTCATTGGAGCATGATGAAACTCTCAATGGCCAGCTGCTTAATGAAAATAGAGTACTTGTTCCCATTGCCAGAAGCCATCAACTCTAAAAAGCTACTCATCAGCATCTTTATCACAATGTTTTAAAGTCTGTCTTCAATAGATTTCTATGTGGGCTGTTTCCTTTTTTTTTCTCTACTTTTATTTGGTAGGTTTGGTGGGTGTATAGAGAGGCTGTCACAGAAGCCTTCAGTGTGTCTCATCCTCGTTTATGAGTCTGCACTCAGTCTCAGACACCACTAATTGAATGGCAGACAAAGGGAAGAAACCTAGGAAAGATTTGACAGAATAGGATATACCCAAGTCTCATAGGAAGAGAGAGGAAAAGAAGCTACTTAAGAGGGATGTAAAGAGGGCTGTAGAGAGAGGAGAGAGACAGTTTTACTGTGACAGTTATGGAGGGACAGATTGCAGAGAGAAAACAAGCTAAATATAGGTAAAAACAAAATGATTCAGTCTCTGAGAGCTCCAAGGGTTCAGGTTCGATTACTCTGTTGATCTTCCTGTGTAGTTCCTATCTCCTTAGGGCCCACAATCCTTCCACCTATTCTTCTTTAAGAGTCCTCAAGCTCCATCCACTGTTTGGCTCTGGATGTCTGTATCTGTCTGAGTCAGCTGCTGGTTAGAGCCTCTCAGAGGACAGCTTGCCCTATCTGTTCTCAGGCTGGAGGTTTAGATCCTGGGAGCTCTGGTTGAATCTTTTGATACTCATTTTAAAAAGGACAAAAGCACCCTCACTTTGGTCTTCCTCCTTCTTCTTGAGTTTCATGAGGTTTATGCGTTGCATCTTAGGTATTGTGTGTTTTGGGGCTAATATCGCTTATCAGTGAGTGCATACCATGTGTGTTCTTTTGTGATTGGGTCATCTCACTCAGGATGATATTTTCTAGCTCCATCCGTTTGTCTAAGAATTTCATGAGCTCATTATTTTTAATGGCTGAGTAGTACTCCATTGTGTAAATGTACCACATTTTCTGTATCCATTCTTCTGTTGAAGGACATCTGGGTTCTTTCCAGCTTCTGGCTATTATAAATAAGGCCGCTATAAACATAGTGGAGCATGTGGCCCTGTTGCATGTTGAAATATCTTCTGGGTATATACCCAGGAGGGGTATAGCTGGGTCCTCAGGTAACACCATGTTCAATTTTCTGAGGTATCGCCAGACTGCTTTCCATAGTGGTTGTACCAGCTTGCAATCCCCCCAACAATGGAGGAGTGTTCTCTTTCTCCACATCCTCGCCAACATCTGCTGTCACCTGTGTTTTGGATCTTAGCCAATCTGACTGGTGTGAGGTGGAATCTCAGTGTTGTTTTCATTTGCATTTCCCTGATGACTAGGGATGCTGAGCACTTCTTTAGATGTTTCTCAATCATTTGAGTTTCCTCAGTTGAGAGTTCTTTGTTCAACTCTCTACCCCATTTTTTAATAGGGTTATTTGATGGTCTGGAATCTAGTTTCTTCAGTTCTTTGTATACCTTGGATATTAGCCCTCTATCAGATGTAAGGTTGGTGAAGACCTTTTCCAGTCTGTTGGTTCCAGCTTTGTCCTGTTGACCGTATCCTTTGCTTTACAGAAGCTTTGCAGTTTTATGAGATCCCATTTGTCAATTCTTGATCTTAGAACATACGCCATTGGTGTTCTGTTCAGGAACTTTTCCCCTGTGCCCATATGATCAAGGCTTTTCCCTATTTTCTCTTCTATTAGTTTTTAGTGTTAGCTTGGTTTTATGTGGAGGTCCTTGATCCACTTGGAATTGAGCTTTGTACAAAGGGGATAAGTATTTGGGTCAATTTGCATTCTTTTACAAGTTGACCTCCAGTTGGACCAGCACATTTGTTGAAAAATGCTGTCTTTTTTCCACTGGATAGTTTGAGCTCCTTTGTCGAGATCAAGTAACCATAGGTTTTGGGTTCATTTCTGGGTCTTCTATTCTATTCCATTGATCCTCCTGACTGTCTTGTTCCAATACCATGCCGTTTTTTTATCACTATTGCTTTGTAGTACAGCTTTAAATCGTGGATGGAGATTCCCCAGAAGTTCTTTTATTGTTGAGTGTAGTTTTCGCTATCCTGGGTTTTTTTGTTATTCCAAATGAATTTTAAGATTGCTCTTTCTATCTCTGTAAAGAATTGAGTGGGAATTTTGATAGGGATTGCATTAAATCTGTAAATTGCTTTCGGCAAGATAGCCATTTTTACTATATTGATCCTTCCAATCCATGAGCATGGGAGATCTTTCCATCTTCTGAGATCTCCTTCGATTTCTTTCTTCAGGGTGTTGAAGTTCTTGTCATACAGGTCTTTCACTTGTTTGGTTAGATTCACACCAAGATATTTTATACTATTTGTGACTATTGTGAATGGTGTCTTTTCCATAATTTCTTTCTCAGCCAGTTTATCCTTTGTGTAGAGGAATGCTACTGATTTGTTTGAGTTAATTTTATACCCAGCCACTTTGCTAAAGTTGTTTATCAGGTTTAGGAGCTCTCTGGTGGAAGTTTTGGGGTCACTTAAGTATACTAACATGTCATCTGCAAATAGTGAAACTTTGACTTCTTCCTTTCCAATTTGTATCCCTTTGATCTCCTTCTGTTGCCTAATTGCTCTGGCTAGGACTTCCAGAACTATATTGAACAGGTAGGGGGAGAGTGGGCAGCCTTGTCTAGTCCCTGATTTTAATGGGATTGCTTCCAGTTTCTCTCCATTTAGTTTGATGTTGGCAACTGGCTTGCTGTATATTGCTTTTACTATGTTTAGGTATGGACCTTGAATTCCTGATCTTTCCAAGACTTTTATCATGAAGGGGTGTTGAATTTTGTCAAATGCTTTCTCAGCATCAAGAGATATGATCATGTGGTTTTTTTCTTTGAGTTTATTTATGTAGTGGATTACGTTGATGGATTTCCGTATATTGAACCAACCCTGCATTCCTGGGATAAAGCCTACTTGATCATGGTGGATAAGTGTTTTGATGTGTTCTTGGATTCGGTTCGAGAGAATTTTATTCAGTATTTTTGCATCGATATTCATAAGGGAGATTGGTCTGAAGTTCTCTTTTCTTGTTGGATCTTTGTGTGGTTTAGGTATAAGCGTAATTGTGGCTTCATAGAATGAATTAGGTAGTGTTCCTTCCGTTTCTATTTTGTGGAATAGTTTGAAGAGAATTGGTATTAGATCTTCCTTGAAGGTTTGATAGAATTCTGCACTAAAACCATCTGGACCTGGACTTTTTTTGGTGGGGAGACTTTTAATGACTGCTTCTATTTCTTTCGCAGTTATGGGACTGTTGAGATGGTTTATCTGATCCTGATTTAACATTGGTAACTGATACTTGTCTAGAAAATTGTCCATTTCATCCAGATTTTCCAATTTTGTTGAGTATAGGCTTTTGTAGTAGGATCTGATGATTTGTTGAATTTCCTCTGTTTCTGTTGTTATGTCACCCTTTTCAGTTTGGATTTTATTGATTTGGATACTGTCTCTCTGCCGTCTGATTAGTCTGGCTAAGGGTTTATCTATTTTGTTGATTTTCTCAAAGAACCAGCTCCTGGTTTTGTTGATTCTTTGTATAGTTCTCTTTGTTTCTATTTGGTTGATTTCAGCCCTGAGTTTAATTATTTCCTGCCGTCTACTCCTCTTGGGTGTTTTTGCTTCTTTTTGTTCTAGAGCTTTCAGGTGTGTTGTCAAGCTGCTAGTGTGTTCTCTCTCCAGTTTCTTTTTGTATGCACTTAGAGCTATGAGTTTCCTCTTAGCACTGCCTTCAGTGTGTCCCATAGGTTTTGGTATGATGTGTCTTCATTTTCATTAAATTCTAAAAGTCTTTAATTTCTTTCTTTATTTCTTCCCTGACCCCATTATCAACGAGTAGAGTATTGTTCAGTTTCCATGTGAGTGTGGGCTTTCCACTGTCTTTGTTGTTATTGAAGACCAGCTTTAGACCATGGTGATCTGATAGGATGCATGGGATTATTTCGATTTTTTTATATCTGTTGAGGCCTGTCTTGTGACCAATAATATGGTCTATTTTGGAGAAGGTACCATGTGGTGCAGAGAAAAAGGAACTTTCAGTGATGACACTTTTTGTCAAAGTCTCCTCTATTCAGGGATTTTGTCTGTCTTGAGTTTTCACAGGTCTGTGAATATTGTTACACTGAAACATGTGCAAAGGTACATGTCTGTATCTAGAAGATGTGTTTTCCTTTGTAGAGATCCATTGCCTTTGTCTTTCATTCCTTTTGACTCTACTGTCTTCCACATTGCTTGAACCTTGGGAAGAAGAAAAGTACTGTACTCTTTCAGTCAGGGCCCAGCATTCTACAGTCTCTTATTCTTTGTATCTTGGCCAACTGTGGATTTCTTTAGTGATCAACATCAACTCCAAACAGAAATTTCTTTGAGGAGTGCTCTGAGATACCTTATTCTACAAGTATAATAAAAACTTATTAGGAGCTGGTTTACTATTCTATCTCATTAGGAAAACAATAGAAATAGTTTCTCAATAGGGTCTAGTATCTGCCTAGGCATGGTTCTTAGCTTGATAATGGTGTCATGATGGGTTTTATCTCATGGACAAGGACTTAAATCAAACAGAAAGTGTTTGTAAAACCAAAAGTATTCTTGGAAGCAAGCAATAGTGAAAACATGGGGAAAAACTATCAGTAAAAGAAATAACCCAGTTTATCAAGGTTATATCATCATTAGCTGCCAAAACTTGAACGTGTACTTCGAAGGGCTCCATAATAAGGTATTGTAGATTTTTGCCATCCCTTCCTCTAATATTTAATGATTCCCTCTGTTTGTTGGAAAAGAATAATACTATATGGAAGATCAATTGAGTTGAGAGGCCAAACCTATTCCATTTTGAGACTGGCCTCTAAAAAGAAAAAGAGGCTGAGAATTTGACCTGCAGCTGAACTCAAGCTGCACCCTAGTACCAGGAAGTACCCCACAGCTTGTCCTTGCCCCATACCCTAGAATTACTCCCTAGCTATTTCCTAGCAACAGTTAATCAAAGGCTAGTCTGATTGCTTCAGATGTACTTTCAGACCATTTGTGATTGTTCACAGTCTTGCTTCTTCAGAATATCCACATGTGGGCTTACCAGAGCCATTCAATTAGATGTTTCCAGGATAGACTCCCTCTCACTTGCTCCCATTCCCTATAAAACCTTGTCCTGGTAAGAGTTTGTTCTGGCTGCTTCACCAAACAAACCATCCTGCGGGTCAATGGTGAGTAAGCCTAAGCTCAAGTTTGTAATGAAGAGACATCAGTTGGCTCCTGGCTGGTATTTTGGGATTGCAATTGAGGCACAAACAGAGTGTCTAGAATTTGAATCTAGAGAGGCTGTAGGCAAGACAGCAGAAGCATAAAATATAACAACATTTTAGCACCTTTAGTGACAAAGGATGATGCAATCAGAAGGTAGTGTTTCAGGGACTATCCCTAGGAAAAAGTAATATTAAATCAAATAACAGAAAAGATGTCCATGTCTGTATGCAGCGATTATAATTTCATCACGGTCTTCAAATTTTTTTTAAATCACAAAACTATTCATATTAACAACTTTATGTCATTTAAAATTATAGCATCTACCAAGCCTACAGAGAAACAATGAATCTGAATAAATGGGAAATGGGGGAAAAGAACTGTGAGGCAGGAAAATTACAAATTTAATATTACATATCATTTAAAATGAATAATTTAGAAATTAAATATGTGTACTAAAATAACTTGTAAGAGAGTTAATTTTATATTCAAAGGCAGCTGAAAATACTGAAATTAGTAAAGCCCTAAAATGAGTCATAAAAATGAAATTATTGATAATCTGTTATTATCATGGAGATATGCAAAATCTTTAATATTAATAGCCTCTAAAATAAAAATAAAGTCATTGGTTATCATATAATAATTGCACATACCCTGATGATAATATAAATTAATATTTATCATATTTGGACTTCTCTAAGCCAAGCCTTATGTACATGCTTTCCCATTTTACTGGCACCATGATAAGAATAATCTTTTTGAAATAGATCTTCATTCTTAAAGTGCTCTATTCCCATAATGCTAACATTCCATGTGATCAGAAGACTTCTGAGGCTGTTATTTTTAAAACTATGGGAACTTGAGGAAAATGGCAATTAGCGAAATCATATTTTATGTCACCATTCAAAGATGATTTATACTGTTACAGTATCTTTGGAAGTGCACATAAACAAGCCAGGCATTAGCCAAATATATCTCTGGTGGATGTAGTATGTTTTCCTTAATATACTCATTTCACTACAATAAAATTAAAGTCAATTTTAAATTATTGTAAGATTACACAGTATGCCAAAATTATTGTAACTTTCTATGTAGTTATAAATGACTCTATTTCATCTGGCCTTTATTACAACTCAGTTTGATTGCAAAGCAGCATGATAAAAATGAATTATTCATATTATGTAACATCAGGTCTTTTCAAAAAAAACCTTAGGTACTCGGGATGCTTATTAATCAGAATTAATTTTAAGGAATAAATTTCATCATAAAATATTTTAATAAAATACCTTTAATTTTCTTAGTTGCTTCAGTTCTATTGGAGTACATGAATAAAGGATGCATTTAATTAATTAATAAATGTTTATGGTTATACACATTTCCATTCCCTTAACCAGAAAAAGCTCATCTCTATATAAAAGAATCACTGTTAGGCACAGAGTGCTGTAAATTTTAATGTTTTAAATTTAAATACTGTATTATAAAATATTTTTATTTTAATGTTTATAACTTACATATTGTATTATAAACACATACAAGTTTACACTAATTAATGCATATTTAATTCCTTAGCCAGTAGCTTTCAGGTCCTGTAAAGACTAAAACAATTTTTATTATATTATATTATATCATAGTAATATATTCCAAGATGATTAAAATCTTATTTTCATATCTGTTTAATTTTTAAAAATTACACAATAGGTAATACAAGTGCATGAATTCACAGTAATAATTCAATGTTAGCTAACAGAATTCTTTTATAGCTCCCTTTATTCTTCAGTTTGGAAATGTCAGTGATGGAAACCTTTACCTGGAGGCAGGGATCAGCAGAGCTCGTGCAAGTCAATACCCACGGGACTAGTTCATATTTGGTATTTGTTAATTTCTCATCATACTAAAGATTTTATATATTTTTCATTTGATAGTTTTTCATGTATTCTAAACAGCAGCTATATGTAATATTTTAAAGTGTTATTATTTTATTTCTCATCAATTTTTTCTGCTACTGAGTATGTTTTTTAATGGAGAAATTTGTTCTCCTACTTGGTTTCACGGTCTAATAATTCTTATTACAGATTGCTTAATGAGATTAGTCTCTGGTTTCTTTTGGTCCCCTTTTTTATTGAATATTTTCTTTACTTACATTCATATGTTAATCTCCTTTCTTTACTGTTAAACATATAACACACAAAACACACACAACACAACACGACATACAAACCACTTCTAAAACCCCACACATGAGAAAAAGGAAAGAACAGAGAGACGGAGAAACAGAGACATACACATAGAGAGAGGAGTCATTTTATAGATATAATTAAATCTACAATGTTTTAATGTTTCATGTTTTTGAATATTACATTTAATAAATTTTAACTTTCTGTATGTATTTACTTCTGTGGGTAAATACTAGTTGTGTGCACATGGGAAGCCATGTTTCTGCCTGTATTGGGAAGGCCAGAGCTGGAGGTTAACTCCATTGATCTTCACTTGATTCCACAGGTCTGTTGTTGATGCTGGAACTTGACGTGCATTATGCCTCAAGGATCTTCCCTCTTTTTCCTACCACAAATGACTGCAGGCAGGTTTGCCTGCTACCGTTATATCCTTTTGTAGTTTCAGAAACTTGATCTCAGATTGTCATGGATGCATAATCAAACATGCATACTCACTGAGCTATCTCTTCAGTCTTTATGATAAGCACATTACTAGCAATTTAGAGAATAAGTTAAGTTATCAAAGTTCAGGGGACATATTTAGCTTGAATTTAGTTGAATAAACGTGTTTGAAATACTGTCTGGGTAAAAGATAACTAAAAGTTGTGTTTGAGAGTTTTCTTCCCCTTTGTCCAAGAAAATCTTATCAAGTGACAGTAACTTGAGACCCTCTATATTTCCTACCTTATTACTGACTATACTATGCTCTACTTATTCATAATGTTCCTGGAAATTACATATATTAGTCCTTTCTATATAAGACACTGCACGTGGTAGTTTTAGAAAGCGGTACTTCATAATTGCAGATTTAGCATCTTTTCTTCCAGAGTGTGTGGCCTCCATGTGAATATATATGTGATTGTGAGTGGTTTTGATCTTCAACAAAATGGCCCCACCCACAAACTCTGCAAAGCAAATAAGGGCTATATTGATGACCCATATAGTTTTGCGAGTCACTTTGTCTACCATGACCATCCATTCTGTAAAATTAACTTTTATTCACTTGATGTAATTCACCTCAGAGTCTTATCTGCTGAATAAATTCACTTCTTGTTCTTTCTAAAATCTGGCTGGATAACACTACTCAGCTGTTGTAGCTCAAACCTCATCTCCAAGTTCATTGATTCTAACTGTTTTTTCTTAAGTTCTGACAGAATTGCTCTGCTTGCTCTCAAACTATCTCTGTCTATCTCTTCTCATCTGGCTTCTCATTTACTGTCTCATTCTGTCTTCACCTGAAATCTGTTCCTATAAAATTGTCCTGTCATGATCTCTCTCTGTCTCTGTCTCTCTCTGTCTCCCTCTTTTTCTCTGCCTCTCTGTCCTGTTGTGTGTGTTGTGTGTGTGTGTGTGTGCTCGCATGCATGCTCCTCTTTTATGTTGCCTCTCCCTCTCTGTTCTCATAAGAGTTGGACATATCCTATTTCTCACTCATTCTGTCAATTATTTTTCTGATTCATCACTTTGCCCCTCAATTAGAGGTCTCT
Source organism: Mastomys natalensis (assembly GCA_021653895.1). Classification (NCBI taxonomy): domain Eukaryota; kingdom Metazoa; phylum Chordata; class Mammalia; order Rodentia; family Muridae; genus Mastomys; species Mastomys natalensis. Next base: position 145,558 of record JAJTUV010001441.1, read on the forward strand.
TTGAAACCTGGCTGCTTCTTTTTATAAACTAACCTTACTTTCTTTTTTTGCATTAAAAGTTTGTTACTAAGGTCATATCTGTATTCAATCCAGATCATAGTGTAATTCAGAATATATCTGCCTTCAAGCAAGATAACATAGAATTAGGTCTATGGATGTGATCCCTTTCCAGAACAGCCATGTAGCTAGATTAAAGTTTCTCTATAGAGTCAGAAATACTTCTCATGTCTGTTACTGAAGTATTTGTTAATATGTAGTTTTTATAGGGAACAGTGTAAGCCAAAATGTCTTAACTTCATAATATGTATATATGTATGTATATATGCATCTATATATGTATGTGTTTGTATGTATGATACATTAAATACTTCTTTACTTGAAGTTTTATATAAAAAACATTGTTTAATTTGACCCCCATTCCCTCTTCTCTACCTTTTATTTAGGAATTTTTATACTTTCTCTTATTTTCCAGCTCCATGTTTCCAACCATGTTTTACTTTTATACTAAAATTTTACTCATGCATAATTTACAGAAATGTATAGTAAGGATATTCTTATATATTTGTGCTCTACCACTTTGTAGTCTGCTATTTTATTTCAGCTTCACTGTATAGTCATATTTTTATAGCAGCATAATAATTTTCCCGATCCAACTTGTATCAAAGCTGTATTTACATGATGGATGTCTTATGTGTCAACAACTTCATCATTTTAGCACACACTGAAAATGCTGGTGACTGAAGAGATAGCAGTCGTTCTTTTTCAATGCTTTCTCACATCACATTTACAAAATAACCATTCTTTAGGAACACAAATCTCTTCTTAATAAAACAGTTTTGTATTTTTAGAAGAAGAAAACCATCTAGAACAATTGCTTAATCCTGGATATATATTTTCCTGTTGTCCATGGAAACTGGAACATAGAAATTGAAATGAATTCATTAGATTTGGAGAAACTTTCCCGAGTCATACACCCCCCCACACACTCTTATTCCTACCTATATAATCATACCTTACTACATATATTCATAAAATATTTTAATTAATATATTTAATACAATTATTTTGTTGATATTTATCTTTTGTTAATGAGTAACTAGTTATTACTAAAAATGAGATTTAAATAATAAAAGAATTGATGGTCTATGGCTGCAACATACCATTAACTACAGATCAAATGGGGTCTGAAAAGTCAATAACAGGGTGTACACACAGGAACGACAAATGCATCATGATAAAGTGGGTTATAACTTGTCTTCATTCTAGTGTTGTATAAATCACCATGGCCAAGGGAAATTATAGAAGAGTTTACTTGGAGATTACATTTTCAGAGGATTAGAATGCATCATAATCATAGCAAAGAGTACAGCAGCAGCATTAATGTATGACGTTGGAGTAGACTCTGAGACTTCATGTCTTGAGATTCAACCATAAGGCAGAGAGACAGAAAATGGGAATAGTATGACATGGACTACTCTTAGAGACACACCTCTCAAAACACAATACTTCCTAATGCTTCCTAAACACTAGCATTAAATGAGGATCAAGTATTTGAATATATGAGCCTATGGGGCTATTCTTATTCAAAATATCACATAATTCTAGAGTTTCCATAAAAAATAAATTTGAAATGACTGGACGATGCAGAAATGTTAGCATTCAGGAAGAGATATATTTCACTGAAAGATAAAGAATGAAGGTATATTGCCAGGGAAAAGCTGAATGTGCAATGTTTAGTAATATGTAGATAAGCTAGTGAAAGAGAGACTAATATCCCTATATGACATAACACTGACTTTGTTTCATAGACTCAAAGCCTAAGGAGTCATATTCTGATACTTCTCTCACAAATAGAAATGAGGATGATAATGAAATAATTGATGAGCTGACAATAGTTACTGTCAGATGTAGGATCTTACGAATTTTAATAATATCAAGTCCAAGTGGTGATCATCAAGCCCTGTCTCACAGAATTATGGATTCTAAAATCAATACAGAAATCTAAAGAGTAAATAAAGTGGAAACTATTACAGAGAAAACAATCAAAACCTGAGAACAATCATTTCATTGAAGACATGACTTTTTTCATAGTTTTAATAAATTGAAGAGGTGGCTCTATCTCTAGGAAAAAGGATGCTGGAAACCCAAATGAATAGATTATTCTTACAGAAAGTGGACAGGAATCAGTCAAATAAGAAAGGCCTCATGACAATATACATAGGAGACTTACACCAGGTGAGAGGTAATAGCCAAATATTTTTTAAAACTTGGGTGAAAGTGTCTAGTAGTCACTGATACTGTACACAGTACTATCTATAGTCATGACTCTCCTGTAGTATAGTAGAACATAGAATATTAAAACACAGCTTGTGTGAGAAATTGTCATTTCTGTGATCCTAAATTTTAGAATAAAAGTTGACATAATCCTGTATTTATGGAAGAAGAACTCCAGATTAAGGAGAACATTAAAACTAGCTTTCTCTAGCTAAGATTATAACAAATAATATAATTTGCCAAGATCACAGAAAGACAAGAACCATTTTAAAGATATAAAGATTAGTGAAATGATTGTCAGACTTCCAGATCTATATTTAAATATATGGTTACACTCATCAAAAACAGAAGTGATCTAAATAAATGATAAATTACTGCAAATACAGCCCAATACTCAAAATGTAACTTTTTGCCAGATGTTTGATATTTAACTATTGATTTAATGAATTCATTATTTTCTTGCATCATCAAAAAAACAAAAGAAATGGGTTTTTTTCTATTGAATCATTAATGAAAGTTCCCAGGGAGATACTGCAATTACAATTGTGGATGACAGATTATATCTTCAGTGATGTACAGAAATTAAAGAGCTTCAGGTCTGGAGCCTTCTTTAGTTTTGTAGCCATTTATTGCACACCTCTGTATGTGATCCACTATACTTGTGAATATTAAATAAAATTTTACAGTGCATTAACAGACCCTCAAGTTAACCAAACAAAGATATAAGATTTATTACATCAAATTTGAGGTAAATTTAATCTGTGTTCCTGGGCCATAACCATTCCCATTAGCCTACAGAATAAACTATCTCTTATTTCCTGTTAGGTAAGACTAGTGTATTGCATTAGAAGCACGAGCATCTACATTATCTTAGTTTGATAGTTAGCTGGATATCCTGCTTTCTGTTATAATACAATCCTAAGACCCCTAAATAATTTGCATATATGGCCCTGTATCAAGCCTATTCATTATTACACTGGTATGAGAACCTTTCTTGGTTATCATTGGTTATAGTATTATACTCACACTGAGAGGTTTGTTAAGAATACCTATGTTAGAAGTAGTACATAAAGCCCATGGATATCTGGGGTCTTTAGATGAAAAAAAAACTGTTAAAGAAATATTTGACTATATCTGTAATATTCAAATTAAAGATCAGGCCACTGTATTTGTACTTCCTAGACAGGAAAAAAAAAGAACCACACCTCAATTTACAGTAACAATGATAGATATTTCCATATGACCATATTAATATGCAAGATGGTTAATCTTATAATATTTCAGTTCATTGAATAGATACAAATACAAATTTCACAGCTAATCTAAAAATATTTATAAAGCAGAGAGTTTGAAAGTCAGTAAGTAAGCAAATTCTTTGGTCATGAAACCTATCTTTGTATTTTGTAATAAATGCTGAATCAGATTTAAATATGTGGCATTCAAAGATAAAAGGCAAATATCCTGAATGCCATTGGGTAAATATATTGAAGATAAAATGTAGAATGATGAAGCCAGTGTGTTTTGCGAGAGGAATATATTGAAGTTGATATGAAAATGATAAACTGTCTATCATGTGTCATTGCCTCTGAAAAGATTTTCTCCATAGAAAAGACACTGAAAAATTAAGAATACACTTCTCCCAAGATGCTGATATCAATAAGACTCTAATAATAACTGTATCATAGCTTGCATAAAATATTGTAACAAAAGGGCCATGGAAACAAATATTGGCTATTGATGTGATTTCACAGTTAGCAAATACAATTCTTCCTTCCAACAATGAATAACAATAACAAATATCTTAAATTGCAGTTTCCCTAAAGACAATCCACTGTCTATGCCTGACAAATATTTTTCTACTTTCTAAAAAAGGGAATCTGGAAGTTTATTCTTACATACATACAAATATATTACCAATGTGAAATTGCTGCTTCTTTTCTAAAGTATATTCTTTGTCAGTCTTTCAGTTCAAAAGACTTATGCTACATTTGATATGTTGACAATGTAAAGTACAGAGTCCCACATCAAATCATTGTAACCATTTAAAATGAACAATTTGGCTAGATATGGTGACACATACCTTTTATGTCAACACTTGCAAGGCAAATGTAGGTGGATCTCTTCATATCTGATGGTAGCCTGGTATATAGGACAGACAAGATAGATAGTGAGGCCCTCATTCTAATGAACTATGATGTATGCTTGAAAAAGGGTTCCCAAATACCTTGATTGTGTAACATTGGAATTTCTTATATCCAAAGGAAATGTACATTTGTTGGAAGATATATTGGATGATTGACCATATCTTCTACCTGGTCACTTTGGACTTCTAATACCTAGAGTCAAGAAAAGAAAGAAAGGTCACTGTTTTTTTTTTTTTTTCTTTGTTTGTTTTGTTTTGATTTTTGCAGTTTTTGTTGAAAAAAGGCAATGATAAGTTAGTGTGTTTGTTACTCAATAAAGATAAGACAGCATTTACATAAGTTGACTTGAATCTTTTTGAGACTCCATGGCCCAAATGGTAGTATTACTTCTCGATTATACTTAGAGAATTTACGTAGAGAATGGTAATGTACTCACAGAATCCCAGGTGATTCAGTCATGGTTACTATTTCTCAGTCACCTTGGAATTGAAGTTGTATATCATATCAATAGATGTTTCATCAAAGTCAGAAAACAATAATCCCATTGAAGAAAAGCTTTAGGATGTAGTGTAGGATAAGGATCATTAGTATCAAACAGGATACCAGAGGTGAATTGAATTTTTATGTGTTGAAGTTCATGTCACTGGGCTCCTTCTATGTTTTATACCAAGAAAATATTTTCATTAGGAGATGCTCCAAGAATAAGCCCCAAATGAGATTAATGTAATGCAACAGTTGAAAGGAGGTCACCAGGGAAGGCATGCTTCCCAGATCCGTTGTCAAGAGAAAATATGCAACTTAGCTAGAGGATGTCTTAAAAATTTGTGACAAACAACTTCTTCAAACTCTATCCTTCCTGCAACTACCAGCCTCAAGTGAAGTCACCCTTTCGTAGGAGTTTGATATCTAGTATATAAGCAGTTTCAGGAGTAAAGATCTGGCTGTCAGTTCAGAAATAAAACCACTGATGGAAACCTTTCCTCTAGAGGATCTAATGCAAGTTACCTTATCTTATAAATATATGATATCCCAGTCTCCTCTTCATAAAACAAATTATGCTGATTTCAATACATTAGATATTTGCATCAAATACTTTAGACAGATTATATGCATTATTTCTGGAAATACTTCTTATATAGAACATTGCTGTTATCACTTTCTTATAAAATATTGTCTTAATGAATAGCATCTTGAGTGTCTGATTAAATGGACAAGAAGTAATTTGAGTATCTAATAATAGAACATGATCATAATTATATTCTCAACTCTTCTGTGTTTCTATAACTACGTTTTAATACTCCAATCTCCCACCTTAATTCTTTCTCATGTTAGAGCTGTCATTCTCATGTGTCTTTGTCAGATGCTTAATGACAAGAGAGTCACATTTTTTTTAGCTGAATAATAAACCCTCATCAGACAAATCCTACTGGCAACATACGTTTTATCTCTATAAAGAATGAAATTAAATGAATATACACTACCATTTAATGTAAATTGGTAAACTAAATCAGATGAAAATGACAGGACTTTAAATGGAATCACCTCATTTTGAAAAGAGAGCTTTTATTTGTATCTTGTGTATTTGTTAATTGTGCAATTAGTTTATCTTCAGTATTTCCACATCTATAATAGTTCTCATAATACTTGTTTTATTGTCTTTAAAACATTGTCATATTCATAAGATTTACATTAAGGAGTAGGAAGTATTGCATAGATATTCTTGTCATTTGTATAAATTTCCAAAACTGTCAGTGATTTTCATAATACTTCCTTAGCAATAGCACTACCAGGATGTTCTCAAATTGTTAAGAGGAGAATTATATACAGAGGTCATTTTTTCATTGGTCTTAATGGCCAGTAGGCAGCCTCAGCAATGTCTTTGGATTACACTCTGATTTAGCATAAATCCAAAACTACATGACAGTATATAATGGAAAGGAATCTCCAAATTTTTGAATGACATTATGTTTCCTCTTTCGAGTTTATTTGCACCAGTTATTTCCTGTATTACTCCTGTCTCTAAGGAAAACTCATATATTGTCTATTATATTTTATAGCATATACATATATTCTATATTGTATATCCTATATTTTAATGCCTATATCATATCTCTCTCTCTCTCTCTCTCTCTCTCTCTCTCTCTCTATCTCTATCTCTATCTCTATCTCTATATATTGAAGTTTCCTCATGAGGTAAAGTGATTTTATGATGTTGTCATTTTGCTTTAGCACTGTGACATTATTCAAATAGTTCTTATACATGAGTTTGTTTTCATGGGCTAATAAATTTTAAACCTTCAATGTACATAAAGAGAATATATGTATATATGTATATCATATCTATCTGTTTTCTATCTGTCTATCTATCTATTCTATCTATCTTCTATAATCTATCTATCTATCTAACCATACTGTAATCTCTATGTTAATGTTTTAAATTTGAAAACATGTCTATTAACCAAACAGACATAATAAATTAAATTAGTCAGTGTATTTCAGGCATATAAACAGAGCAAGCTAAGTATTTGAACTGATCTATGACAATATTCCTTAATGAGCATTATGAATTCTTAAACAAGTATGTATTTTTACAATTCTGTCAAAAAAGCATATATCTAGAAGTACTACAAACACTTGAATATCTGGCATTTATGATCAGTTGATAAATAAGTTATACATATCTTTTTGTCTATGATCTCTCTTGTTTCCACAATACCCCTACTACTATTGGTAAAAGTAAAGTGCATGCTAACAGATATATTCTTAAAGGATAGTGTCATCAAATACACTATGACAATAGGTTTTCCAAAAGATCCTTAAACACTTGACATTTCATTAAAGATATGCATAACAATCTCTCAGCCTCTGCATTTATTTTCTAGATTTTTCATCTGGTAGTAATATTTACATTAAGTAGTAATAATGTATGCATATACAGATATCCTTGTCATTTGCATAAATGTCCAAAACTGCCCATGTGTTCCATAATCTTACCTTAGCAGTGATACTCCCATGATGAAGTAGACTCTTTAGGAAGTAAATTATACTCAGAGGTCTTTTGTTTATTGATGTAATGTCCACTAGGTAGTATGGTTCTTTTCCTGTGGTGCCTTTCTCCTTCACTTACAGCTTTCTCTCCTCCTACGCATATGACCTCCATGCCCCTTGCCAATTATTACTCTAAATTCTTCTGAAAAGACTCCAGATTATACTGGATGAAATCCTGATAATTCACCTCATTTTTGCTGAGTTACTTCTTGATGAGCACTGTGTCCAATAGAGCTGTAATGTAAGGTGTTGGAATTGTAGTTTCAACAGATGAACATGAGTTTACACAGTTCAGTTCAGAACTTCCAGGTCCATATGATGCAACTCATTGAGATTCCAAACCACTATTATCTTTGTAGACTTCTTTGTAGCAATGCCACTTTCATTCAATGTGATTAGCTTACTGTGGCATTGAGATACATTTTAAACTTTAGTTTCTAAGATAGAATTTCCATAATGACAACTAAAGTGGAAATCACTCTCTCTTAAAATGTTCCTTAAATTTTCCACATTAATGCAGAATGAACTTTTCTTTGTAGTTATAGTGGAAATTGTTTCAATTTCACATAAGCAAAAGGAAGAAGATAGAACAGAGAGAAGAGGAAAAAGGATATATTTTTATATTCATAACTCAAGTATACCTGGCTCATGAAGTAAGCAGCACTGACAATTATTATATAGTTTATCAATCAATGCAATTAAACGCCCTACAAAACATTGTCTTTTAGGTTAAATGAAGATTCATAACAAATACTTTGTATTAGTAAAACAATTTGCATGTAGTTAATAAATTAATTATTTTATTCATGATAGAAGCAAATTAGCATAAGGTTCATTCAATAATTTTATACTTCTTGATTATTAGGCATCATTCACTGATTATGATGAAATTCATATCCATGAATTCTTTATAAGTCAGGTATTGTTTCTTTAGTTTAAAAACAACTGAGTTGCAGATTTCAAGTTAAGTCTTATAAAAATCACACAGCTATGGCAGAAAAGCAAGGACATACACTTCTGTGCTCATCTTCAAACTAAGTGGTCATTGAACTCTGAGATCACCTCCCTATATTGATAAGCACTTGTTTGTGTTCCAAGTAATTTTGTATCCTGACAATAATTTTTTTATGAATTGCTCATTGCAGAGTTATAGCATTAATGACATGGGATTTCAACCAGGTGGAAATGTTGGGTTGTAGTGTGCATGGGACCTACAATAAGGCTGCTATGAACAAAGTAGAGCATGTGTCCTTGTTATACGTTGGAGCAACTTTTAGGTGTATGCCCAGGAATGGTATAACTGGGTCCTCAGGTAGTGCTGTGTCCAATTTTCTGAGGAACCACCAGACTTCTTTCCAGAGTGGTTGTATCAGCTTGCAATTTCATCCACAATGGAGGAGTTTTCCTCTTTCTCTCCACATCCTCATCAGCATCTGCTGTCACCTGAGTTTTTGATCTTAGCCATTCTGACTGGTGTGAAGTTGAAAATCACAGACCATATGAAGTTCAAGAAGATGGAAGACCATAGTGTGGATGCTTCAGTGCTTAGAAGGGGGAACAAAATACTCATAGGAGGTAGAGGGTGGAAGGACTTGGGACGAAAGGAGGAGGGGAAGGGGAAAAGGTAGGGCAGGATCAGGTATGGGAGGAGACAGGGATGATATACAGAGGATCATTAAATTGAACAAAGGTTTGTAGCAATGGGGAATGGGATCTGGGGATAGCCACCAGAAAGTCCCAGATGCCAGGAAAGCAAGAGGCTCCAGGACCCTAGGGGATGACATTAGCTGAAATATCCAATAAGGGGATGGAGAACCTGTAGAGACGATATCCAGAGGTTAGGAAATGCCCCCAGTTGTGGCATGGGGACACCCAATCATCTCCAACTTTTTAACCCAGAATTGCTCCTGTCTAAAGGAAATACGGGGACAAAGAGTGGAGCAGAGACTGAAGGAAAGGCCATCCAGAGAGACTGATGGAAAGGCCATCCAGAGACTGCCACACCTGGGGATCCATCCCATATAAAGACAACAAACCCAGACACTATTGCTGATGCTAAGAAATGTTTGCTGACAGGGTACTGATACAGCTATCTCCTGAGAGGTTGACCAATACACAGGTGAATGTTCTCAGTCAAGAATTAGACTGAGCATGGGTCCCCAGTGGAAGGATTAGAGAAAGAACTGAAGGAGCTGAAGGGGTTTGCAATCCATAGGAAGAACAATAATATCAACCAACCAGACCCCCATAGTGCTCCAAGGGACTAAACCACCAACCAAAGAGTATAGCTGTCTAGTGGCCATGGATGAACTGGGTTTACCTAAAAGGGGACTGGATATGAAAAATAGACAGGGGGGTGAGAGAAGCATGAAGCCAAGACAAAATTCTGATCAAGGCTCAAAGTTTAATATTTAGCACTGAGTTTATATAAGGAAAGCCCACTGGAACCCATTCTTTGTTTCAACTTGATAATATTGCAAAGCAGGCTCAGTGGGCAGTCTGTTCTTCTAAGTTCTTGTAGGAAGTTGCAAGTATAAACAAAGCAGATGACTTCACCTACGTGTTAGGGTCCTGTGTGGCAAGCAAGGTCTGTTCAGTCTGCTCAAGGCTGCGAAAGGCACAAAAGAGTACACACGGAGGGACCCATTGCTCCAGCTGTACATGTAGCAGAGGATGGTCTTGTGGAATATCAGTGGGAGGAGAGGCCCTTGGTCCTGTGAAGGCTTGATGCGTCAGTGTGGGGGAATGACAGGGCAAGGAGCTGGGAGTGGGTGGGTGGATGGGTGGGGAACACCCTTATAGAAGCAGGGGCAGGCAGAATGTAATAGTGGGTTTGCAGAGGGAAAACTGGGAAAAGGGATAACATTTGAAATGTGAATAAAGAAAATATCCAATAAAAAAAAAATCCTTTTCCTACCTATTAGTCCTTTTCCCAGATTCTGATCTTTTCTTTTCCTTGCAAAAATTTCTCCATTACATGATCCAAAATATTAAAATGATACTTTTATTTCCTATACCAGCATCAGAGTTTACCTTTAAATAGGAGCATGAAGGAACTTATTTTTGTTATACCTGATGCTGAACTGTCTTTTAGAACTTAATCTTAAACCTTGTAGCAATGTAGTAAAAAATTGATTTTCTGAAACAATAAGTCTTCTACAATACTTCATAAAAATATTATTTTTCTAAAAATATTCTTAAATGATTAAAATTTTAAACTAGCTAAAAGTTTACAGAAGATATTAAAAACAGTTATGTCTCCATGAATAATGTTATATGATAATATCTCTCCTTTTCATGCAAAGTAAATATTAAAAAGAGATTTATCTAGATTCTGACTTTGAATTGTCTCATATTAAAATTATAATGAATATTTCTAGATCCTTTTTGCTAGAATTTAAAGTTAATACATATCAGATAAATTTATTGTATTCCTCTAAAAATGTTTACCAAAGTCTCTTGATGTCACCAAATTCCCAAATTTAAACTGTTGGTAGTTGTAGGCTCTATGTTATACAATATAAGATATTTTCTTGGTACATTGTTTCCCTTAGATTGAACCTATATCTGACACTATTAATGAGATCAAAAACCTGAGACCAAACAGGTCAATGGCTCTATGGCAGCAAAAGTGTCCACTATGAACCTGCCATACACATACCATACAACTCCTAATGATACATTGCTCTATACCTATGCATAACTGTGTTGCTCAGCCTTCATTGGAGAATTCGTTTTACAATATACATTATAATTAATATAGGGACTAGTAACTGGAAATTGTTTAGAAGGAGATACTATAGAGACTGATCCCTAAATACAGTGTGTTAATAATCTCCCTTTTCATACAATGGCTCAGTGATCTTTGCAAAACAGGAGTTAGAAGTGGAGTAAAAAACTTCAAAGGAACATCTTCCAAACACAATGAATATATGCAATTCAAGCCAGACAAAATCCAACTATGGAAAAGAAAAATTGGGCATGCGTTCTCACATCTTTCAAAAACCATTTGCATGTTACAGCAGAAAGAAAAGAGAAAGAAGTCAATTTTCTTCAGTAGATTTACACTGTAAATATCAGCCACATCCCAGGATAGCCATTATGTTCAAGAATGTTTGTCCAATATAAACAGGAATCCATGGTTTGGTATGAAGTTGTTTGTGTGTTTTTGGTTTATTTATTTTTGCATTTGTTTTGGTTATTTAAAAGGAGAGAATAAACATGAAGTTCAGTGTGAGAGGAACTTAGACAACACTGGATGCATGGAAGGAATATGATTAAAATAGAGGTTAGGAAAGCTTTAAAATATAAAAATATAAATTTACAGGCAAAAACAGAAAAAAGAATTTTCTGGGTGTAATGTGGTGACACAGTAGTTAAGAGCACATAACGGTCTGGCAGAGGACTTGGGCTTAGCCAACAGCCAGCACTGAAACTGTGGATCATAACTGCCTGTAACTAGAGATCCAGGAAATTTGGTGCCCTCAACTGGCCTCTGTGGGCACCTGCATGGAAATGGTAACATAAAATTATTCATGTACAGATACACACATACACACACACACACACACACACACACACACACACACACATACACACACACACACACACACACACACACACACATACATACACACACACACACACACACACACACACACACAAATGCACACACAATATATTAAGTAAGTGAGAAAACATTTCCTAGTACGCTAACAAAGATTTTAGGATAAAAAGACTAATAATAGCATACAGATACATCTTCTAGTTATTCTGTGTCATTTAGAGGAGCTCCTCATCTGATGATACCTGTTCCTGGCTGAAACACATGAAGAAAAACATAGGACAGAGAGTGGAAGCTGCCATCTTCCCCTGTCAGGAGTGGATAATCTGTATTAATTTTATATTAGTCCATAACTCAATTAAGGTTGACACCACAAGGTCACAATTCTACATTTGGACTTCATAGTAAATTCACAAATAAAATGACATTGAGAAAGAGATGTATCTGATCAGAAGATATCAAAACTGAGTTGCTGAATAGCATTGATGTTAGATGAATAGCGATATGCTCACCACAAAAGAGAATTAGAACGAATAGATGACCCCGTACATGATTTTGCATATAGATAATTAAAGCCACTCATAACAGGAACTCAAAGCAACTTGAAACTTTCTATGCTTATAGGAAGGCTTCCCAGAATATCCAAGATTTGTAAACAACTAAATACCAATACATTGATGAATACATTTAAATAAACAATAAATTTACTTGAGAAAATATTTGGACAAGAAAAAATTTCATTATATGATAACGAGAACTTTTGAGTTAATAAATGAAAAGAAATAAGCTAATCAAGTCCTCTTTCATGAGATATTATTTTGATAAATGCTGATGATACATATAGTTTTCTTGTGCCTAATTGAAAAGTCTTTAAAATTCTATTTTTCTGTCACTTGAAATTCTATCTAAAATATTGTTTCAATACAAAAAGAATCTCACTACAATGAGATTGCAATTTACCAAAAAGTAATCCATTGACATTTTCCCATTTATATTATACTATTTCGAAGAAATGACACACTCTTTCCATAATTTTAATGTAAGAGTTTTTATAATGTATGATTATTTCAAAACTGTGGTTTTAAATAGAAAAATTAAACTAAAATTTGATTTATACTTCAATTTGCTCATTTAGTGTAATTTAATTTAGAATTAATTAAATCAGTTCTATGTTTCCAATCTTATACATATTGATACAGGGGAAAGTAATTATAGAATAAAATCTATTTTGGAAAGTGTTCATTTTAATTAATTGACATAATCATGTTCTTTTAAGTCATTTAATTGTGATATTTTGGTTATCGGAGTGAAGTACATATTTAGTAGAGTAAAATACTCTACTCATGTGTTCTTTCACACTGTTCCAGGAATAAGGGAGTTTTGGATTCATTTCATTGTGTTGAGTTTGCAAATAAAAACTATTGAAAAAGAAAGTTCCATTAAATTGCATGCTTACCTTATTTCAAACAAACAGTATATTAATGCATTTGCAAATGTCAGAATCGCTCTTGTGTTTTCATTTTGGTTTCATTTGTTGATGTATGTTCCAGGTTAAATTGCTTCAGTATTCATTAGTACACATGGTTATTGTTCTGCTAACAACTGATTTAATAAATTTAACTGACTGTTATATATAATATATGTAATTTATTCTTTCAACTGCTCAATGGATTACCTACTTAAAAATCCTGATAATTTAAAGAAAGTAATCATTTAAAAGTTGTAACAACAAATGTTTAAAACAACTAGACTCTTTTGTTCTCTTTCTTTTCAAATATATGTTGATACATTGATAACTATGACTTCTCCTTAATACTCTAGGGTTCTTTAAGACAACTTTGTGACCTAATATCAATAGTCATAATCATAAATAGGCTCAAAGACCTTAAAAATATATTGAGTAACAACTTAGCTTATAATATTAATCAAATACAACAATTTGTCAATACCATCAGTTTAGTCAGAAGGTAGGCTTAAGGTTAAACCTGAACTGTTGAAATAATTAATTCAAACCATTCTCTGGCCAAGCCACTTATCTAAGCTGCAGAAGCTCTGCCTAGCTCAGCTTCCATGTTCAGAGACCACATGCCAGAGACCACATGGGTGCCGAAGCTAGAAATAGCTCTGCCAGAAACACCAGCCCTGCCACCCACAAGATGTCAGCATAGGAGATGGCTCTGCCAATCTTCCACGCTGTCTCTGCAAGGCAGGGCATTGCCCAACCATTCCGCCATCCATGTGGGCCCAGTAAGAGAATGAGACTCTAATTCCTACAGATTAATCAAAGGCTTTATGTGTTTGGTAATGATTAATAAAAAGATGCCCATACAAAGAGAGTTGTATCCCAATTAGCTAACCTAATTATAAGTTGTTCCCCACGACTGGTCTCCATACCTATGTGGTTCTCCATTCTCCTACATCTCTGCTTCTCTCATTCTCCTCTCCTTTTTTCTCTTCCTCTCCTAACTCCTCCCACCTTAGCTCCTCCTACATTGAACTACTTGGTTCTCATGGATTTAATAATGATTTTTTAATATTGTTGTGTAGCAGCTTTCTCCAACATTGAAAAATTTTTTCTTCTATGTAATCTCTATAATCCATAAGGTAAATAACTAAAATAACTAAAAATAGCTTTAGAAAGTCCCTGATACTGTCCAGATTCACTAAATCCCTCTCTCTCTCCAAAAGCAAAATATAATGTTGTTGATAGTCACTTTTAGATAAGTCATGCGGAAAGACCAATTTGCTAGAAGAAACAGAAACCACCCCAGCTTCCTGAAAGGAGTTTAGACCAAATAATCACTTGGAAAGAATACTCTACCTGCCTAGGTACCTGCAACCTACTTCAGGTTCCCAGTATTTGTGAGCTGTCCCCCATGCTGTGGCGGGCTTTAGTGATGCAACCATCTTTGAGTCGTTTATGTTTCTTCAATTAACAGAGTCCACTCACTTTCCTATAGTAAACCTAGTAATGCTCACAGACTCAGCAAATTAGACTTGGTGATATCCATGTTTTGGTCTGTGGTGGGATCTCTTTCTGGGATGAGTAGACATATGTATTGCATTTCCTCTGGAAGATTTTTGCTACAATAATTATCAAGAACTCAGTCATTATTGCTTCAGGTTTTGATTTTATTTTACTTTTAAATTTTACTTGTGCAGCTGGCAAGTATAATCCCCTTGAGTAATGAAAAAGAGAGTCAGAAGCTGAAGGGCAGTAGTGTGTTTTGAAAGCAGATAACATTACATTTCAGTTAAGAAAGCATTCGTGTTAATTATATCTTACATGATGAATAAAAATCCCGAATGTTGTAATTTACTCATGGCAGAAGCACTGTTTGCATGTGTACATGTTGGGTTTTTTTGTTTTTTGTTTTGAGGTGCTGTGCATGAATCCTGACAAAAACTAATCATTTCAATCCACCACTGAGTTACAAACCTATACCTTGTTTTTTCTTTTCTCTCTTTTTTCTTTTCTTTACTTTTTATTGGTTATTATATTTATTTACATTTCAAATATTATCCCCCTTCCCTGTTTCCCTTTCACAAACTCCCTATTCCCTCCCCCTCCCCCTGACTCAATGAGGGTGCTCCCCTCCACCTACCCACCCATTCCTCCTTCCCCACCCTGACATTCCCTTACACTGGAGCATTGAGCCTTCACAGACCAAGGGCCTCTTCTCCCATTGATGTCAGACAAGGCCATCCTCTGCTCCATATACAGATGGAGTCATGGGTTCCCCACCCCCACCCCCATGTGTACTCTATGGTTGGTGGTTTAGGTTTTGAGAACTTTGTGGGGTCAAGTTGGCTAATCTTGTTGTTTTTCTTATTGAGTTGCAAACGCCTTCAGCTCCTTTAGTCCTGGCCCTAACTCTTCTATTGGCATCTGTGTGATCAGTCCATTGTTTGGCTGCATACATCCACATCTGTATTGATTATGCTCTAGCAAAGCCTCTCAAGAGACACCTTTTCAAGGTTCCTGTTAGCAAACTCTTCTTGACATCAGTAATAATGTCTGGGTTTGGTGTCTGCAGATGGGATGGATCTGTAGGTGGGGCAGCCTCTGCATGGCTTTTCTTTCTTTCTTCTTCTTCTTCTTCTTCTTTTTTTTTTTTTTTTTTTTTTTTTAAGTTACTGCTACACCCTTTGTCCATACATTTCATTTAGACAGGAGCAATTCTGTGTTAACATTTTTGAGATAGGTGGGTGGCCTCATCCCTCAACTGGGGGCTATGCCTATCCACTGAATATGGTCTCTACAGGTTCTATTTTTCCTTTGTTGAGTGTTTCCACTAATGTCCTATCTGTTGAGTCCTGGAGACCTCTTGCTTTCCTGGCATCTGTGACTTTCTAGTAGCTACCCCTAGTTCCCTCTCCCCCAGTGCTACAGCTCTCCTTTCAAATTCCTGACTCTCTGTACTTTGCCCCCATCTCCTCCAATATCTGAACTGCCCCCTTCTTCCTCCCCCTCCTCTCTCCCTCCTAGGTTCCTCTCTCCCTCTACCTCCCAAGATTATTTTCTTCTCCCTGCTAGATAGGATTGTCTCATCCACTTTTATGTGATCTTCCTTCTTCTTGGGTTTTATATGGTCTATGAATTGTATCATGTGTATTCTGCGGTTTTTTTTTTTTTTCTTTTGGCTAATATCCACTTATCAGTTAGTACATACCATATATATTCTTCTGTGACTGGGTTCTTTCACTTAGGATGATATTTTTACTTTTTTTTTTCTTTTTTAAATTAATCATTCCATTCATTTATATCCCTGTTATCCACTCTATAAATACCCATTCCCATGATATCTCACTTCCTAGTTACCCTCCACCAAATCCCAACACACATCTGCCCTCCCCCTCCATTTGTCTATATGAGAGTGTTCCCCCACCCACACACACTCTCCTGCTCCACTACTCCAGTATCCCCCTACTCTGGGGCATCAAACCTCCAGGGACCAAGGACCTCTTCTCCCGTTGTTGTTGGGCAAGACCATCCTCAGCTACATATGTATCTTGGAGACATGGATTTCTCCAGGTACACTCCTTGGTTGGTAGTCTAGACTTTGGGAGAACTTGGTAGTCAGGCCAGTCTATGTTGTTCTTCTAATGGGGTTGCAATTCCCCTCTGCTCCACCAGGTCTTCTGCTAACAACCCCACCAGGTTTCAGTCTGATGGTTAGCTCCTAGCATCTGTATCTTCACTGATCAGTTGCTGGCCAGACCTCCCCAGGAACTGCCACACTTGGTTCCTGTCTGCAAGAGCATCTTATCCACAGCAACAGTGTTGGGGTTGGTGTCTGAAGACATGATGTATCCCCAGGTGAGGCCATTCCTGGTTGGTCCTTTCTTCAGGCTCTTTTGTATTTTGTCCCTGTTCTTCCTTTGGACAGGAACATTTGGTTAACATGAGTTAAAAAACTTTGAGATGGGTGAGTGGCCCCATCCCTCTACCTGGACCACATCTATGTAGTGGAAGTAGTCTCCACAGGTTCTATCTCCCCCTTCTCTAGAATTACCTCTAAAGCTAAAGTCAGTCTCATAGGGTCCTAGGAGCCTCATGTTTCTCTGGTGTCTGGGATCCTCCAGTGGTTATCCCCAGTTCCTCATTCTCCCTGATACCTATTTTGGTTCGATTTCCTGACTCTCTGTACTCCTCTCACATCTCCTCCAGTTTCTGATACTGCCACCCTTATTTCCTCCTCCCCTTTTCTCCCTCCTTTGTCCCCATTTCCTTCCACCTCAGATCAAAAACACAGGTAATTGCATAGGCTTGGAGGATGTGGAGAAAGACGAATTTTCAGGATAGAAAAAATTGAACTTGATATTTTCAAGTTCAATACATTTGGGATTTTGAAGCCACATTTAGAAACATAGCTCAGACTAGTCTAGAAAATACTGTGTATTCCCAATCAACACTAACTGGTAATTCTCTTGCCTCTGTCCCCACACTGCAAGGAATCCATGTGTAAAACTGCCAAATATATATACATGCACACCTTTTCTCCCTGACCTTTAACACAGTATAGGTATTTCTTTCAAAAATGATTATTTAAATAAAAAAATTACTTTCTTATTTGACATGTGACAATTTACTCATTTTTCTTTTTCCTTTTCAGTAAGGTAAGAATCAATAAAGATTTTAAAACCCATTTTTGGGAGGAGAAAGTTTATGTTGCATTGTAACTCTCAGAAATTTTCATAATGTGGTACAGCCTCGAGTAGGTCATATTGGGTTAAAATCTTTATAGGAAATGGTATTTGTTGTGAAAAAGAAATTAGCATTTTTCTTATTCATTTTAATTTAGCTGTTCAGAACATGAGATAATATACAATTTCAGGTTTGGGCAGCATTATTGTACAAGATTCATAAAAATAAAAGTAAGAAAAAAATAGAATAATTAATGCAAGGGTTCACAGTAGATATCTACACAATGTTGCTGACTTAACTAATTTTGTTCCCTTAGCTCCAGAGATATGTAGGTAGAAATACTGTTTTATTTTAACTTAAGCCTAACAAAAATCACTATTATTCACATTGTTGTATTTTTTGACTTCTACAATGTAAGAAAAGTATACAATCATAAATATAGGATACTCTGTGTGTTTGTAAAAGAGACTGCAGCTGTAGAAAGTGGAAAAAAAAAAAAAAAAACACTTTCAGACAGGAAAAAGATAGAAATCCTGGAGACAAGTCCACAACTAACATGAGAAGAGATTTTTATATGATAGGAAACTGCACAACATTGATACTCAAGTCTTGTATGTATAGTATGAAAATACTATACTGACCCATGTTACAAATAATAAATTCAGCCATGAAGAGGAAAATCTCTCAGAAACGCTTAAAACAATAAAAAAAAAGTCATACAATAAAATTACACAATAAATATCTTTTACTAAAGAATGAAAAATTAGCTGTTCATTTCTGATGAATTAACTGAATTTTTTTTTACTACTACAGAATTCTTTCACTCTTGTTAGTATTAAATACAGATATATTCCTTAGGCAAGGATAACTTTGAATTAATGGGAAATAGAGAAGTTAGAATTTTGTTGTTGTTGGTTTTTTGTTGTTTATTTTCTTGTTTTTTGAGACAGGGTTTCTCTGTGTAGCCCTGGCTGTCCTGGAACTCACTCTGTAGACTAGATTGGCCTTGAACTCAGAAATCCAACTTTCTCTGCTTCCCAAGTGTTGGGATTAAAGGCATATGCCACTACTGCCCGGCTGTTGTTGTTTTTTAACCAATAATTTTATTCATTTACATTTCAAATTATATCCCCCTTCCTGGTTATCCCTTCACAAACCCCCTATCCCATTCCCTCATCTCCCCTCCTCTTTGCCTCTATAAGGGTGCTCCTTCACCCACTCAGCCTCTCCTGCCTCAGCACTCTAGCATTCCCCTACTCTAGGGCATCAGGCTTCCACAGAACCAAGGGTGTCCCCTCCCATTGATGTAATATAAGGACATCTTCTGCCGCTTCTGACTGGGGCAGACACCGAGCTGGTCTGCTCCTATGGAGACACCTGATCCTGAACCATCCTAGAGGAGCCACTGCACTCAGAGCAGAGGGTAAGACACCTTGCCCACTACCCCATGCCCCAGAGTTACAACTGTGAGCCAGGGCAGCTCAGGAACTATCAGGCACCCAAACTCCGCCCCTCCGGAATACCACTTCCCTTCCACCTGAGCCCAGTCCTTTGGGCTGGGGCAGACACATAGCTGATCTGCTCCTGTGGAAACACCTGAACCTGAGCCATCCTAGAGGAGCCACTGCACACAGAGCAGAGGGTAAGACACCTTGCCTGCTACCCAACACCCCAGAGTTACAACTGGGCACCAGGGGTGCCCAGGAACCATCAGGCTACCAAACTACATCCCTCTGGAATACTACTTCCCTTCCACCCCAAACCTGGTCCTTCTGGTTGGGGAAGACACTTAGTTGGTCTGCTCCTGTAGAGACACCTGATCCTGAGCCATCCTAGAGGAGCCACTGCACTCAGAGTAGAGGCCTGGTCCTTCTGGCTGGGGAAGACACCAAACTGGTCTGCTCCTGTGGAGACACCTTATCCTGAGCCATCCTAGAGGAGCTGCTGCACTCAGGGCAGCAGGATTTCAGGATCCCCAAGGTGGCCTGAGCCCAAGAAGTTCTTCCACCCAGGAGCTTAGGATCACAGGAACACAGAGACATCTGGAATCTGAGGAGTTCTGACACAAGCAAGATAATTGGAAAGACAGACTCCAGCCAGACACAGTGAGCACAGGTAACACTAAAGTAACCAGATGGCAAAAGGCAAGTGCAAAAACACAATCAACAGAAACCAAAGTTACTTGGCATCATCAGAACCCAGTTCTCCCACCATAGCAAGCCCTGGATACCCCATCACACAGGCAAAACAGGATTCAGAATTAAAATCACTTCTCATGATGATGATAGAGGATTTTAAGAAGGACATAAATAATTCCCTTAAAGAAGTACAGGAGAACACAAGTAAACAGGTAGAAGCCGTTAAAGAGGATACACAAAAATCCCTTAAGGAATTGCAAGAAAACACAACTAAACAGGTGAAAGAATTGAACAAAACAATCCAAGATCTAAAAATGGAAATAGAAACAATAAAGAAATCTCAAAGAGAGAGTACCCTGGAGATAAAAAACTTAGGAAAGAGATCAGAAGTCATAGACACAAGCATCACCAACAGAATACAAGAGATAGAAGACAGAATCTCATGTGCAGAAGATTCCATGGAAAGCATTGACATAACTGTCAAAGAAAACCAAAGTGAAAAAAGCTGCTAACCCAGAACATCCAGGAAATCCAAGACACAATGAGAAGACCAAACCTAAGGATAATAGGTATAGATGAGAGTGAAGATTCCCAATTTAAAGGACCAGTAAATATCTTCAACAAAATTATAGAGGAAAACTTCCCTAACGTAAAGAATGAGATGCCAATAAACATACAAGAAGCCTACAGAACACCAAACAGACTAGACCAGAAAAGAAATACCTCCCGTCACATAATAATAAAAACATCAAATGCACAAAACAAAGAAAAAATACTAAAAGCAGTAAGGGAAAAAGGTCAAGTAACATATAAAGGCAGACCTATAAGAATTACACTAGACTTTTCAGCAGAGACTTAAAAAGCCAGAAGATCCTAGACTGATATCATACAGACACTAAGGGAACACAATTGCCAGCCCAGACTGCTATACCCAGCAAAACTATCAATCACTATAGATGGAGAATCCAAGATATTTCATGACAAAAGCAAATTTGCACAATATTTTCCCATAAACCCAACACTTCAAAAGATAATTGATAGAAACAATTATTTCTATCAATTATTCTATCAATTATTATCTATTTCAAACAATTATTTCTGCAAACACAAGGAAGGAAACTATAACCTAGAAAAAGCATGGAAGTAATCTTCCAACAACCCCAAAAGAAGATAGCTATACAAACATAATTCCACCTGTAATAACAAAAATAATAGGAAGCAACAATCAATTTTCCTTATTATCTCTTAACATCAATGGACTCAATTCTCCAATAAAAAGAAGGAAGCTATCAGACTGGATACATAAACAGGACCCAGAATTTTGCTGCATATTAAATGCACCTCAGTGACAAAGACAGACACTGCCACAGAGTAAAAGGATGGAAAACAATTCTCCAAGCAAATGGTCCCAAGAAACGAGCTAGAGTAGCCATTCTAATATCAAATAAAATCGACTTTCAACCAAAAGTAATCAAAAAAGAAAAGGAAGGACACTTCACACTCATCAAAGGAAAAATCTACCAAGACGTACTCTCAATTCTGAACATCTATGCTCCAAATGCAAGGGCATCCACATACATAAAAGAAATGTTACTAAAGCTTAAAGCACACATTGCACCTCACACAATAATAGTGGGGGATTTTAACATACCCTCTCTGCAATGGACAGATCATGGAAACAGAAACTAAACAAAGACACATTGAAATTAACAGAAGTTATGAACCAAATGAATTTAACAGATATTTATAGAACATTTCATCCTAAAGCAAAAGAATATACCTTTTTCTCAGCACCTGATTATACCTTCTCCAAAATAGACCAAATAATTTGTCACAAAACAGTCCTCAACAGATACAAAAAGATTGAAATAATCCCTTGCATCCTATCAGATCACCACGGTCTAAGGCTGGTCTTTAATAATGACAAAACCAAGGGAAAACCCACATGCATATGGAAACTGAACAATGCTCTACTCAATGATGACTTAGTCAAGGAAGAAATAAAGAAAGAAATTTAAGACTTCTTAGAATTTAACGAAAATGAAGACACATCATACCAGAACTTGTGGGACTCCATGAAAGCAGTGCTAAGAGGAAAACTCATACCTCTATGCGCTACAAAAGAAATTGGAGAGAGCACACATTAACAAATTGACAGCACACCTGAAAGCTCTAGAACAAAAAGAAGCAAATACACTGAAGAGGAGTAGACGTCAGGAAATAATCAAGCTCAGGGCTGAAATCAATCATGTAGAAACAGAAAGAACTATACAAAATATCGACAAAACCAGGAGTTGGTTCTTTGAGAAAATCAGCAAGATAGATAAACTCTTAGCCAGATTAACCAGAGGACACAGAGACAGTATCCAAATTAATAAAATCAGATCCGAAAAGGGAGATATAACAATAGAAATTGAGGAAATTCAAAAAATCTCAGATCCTACTACAAAGGCCTATACTCAACAAAAATGGAAAATCCGAATGAACTGGACACATTTCTAGACAGATACCAGGTACCAAAGTTAAATGAGGAGCAAATAAACCATCTAAACAGTCCCATAACCCCTAAAGAAATAGCAGCAGTCATTAAAAGTCTCCCCACCAAAAAAAGCCCAGGACCAGATGGTTTTAGTGCAGAATTCTTTCAGACCTTCAAGGAAGACCTAATACCAATTCTCTTCAAACTTCCACAAAATAGAAACAGAAGGAACACTACCCAATTCGTTCTATGAAGCTACAATCACACTCATACCTAAACCTCACAAAGACCCAACAAAGAAAAAGAACTTCAGACCAATCTCTCTTAAGAATATCGATGCAAAAATACTTAATAAAACTCTAGCAAACTGAATCCAAGAACACATCAAAACAATTATCCATCATGATCAAGTGGGCTTTATCACAGGATTGCAGGGATGGTTCAATATTCAGAAATCCATCAATGTAATCCACTATATAAACAAAACCAAAGGGGAAAAAGAAACCACATGATCATCTCACTAGATGCTGAGAAAGCATTTGACAAAATTCAACATCCGTTCATGTTAAAAGTCTTGGAAAGATCTGGAATTCAAGGCCAATGCCTAAACATAGTAAAAGCAATATACAGCAAACCAGTAGCCAACATCAAACTAAATGGACAGAAACTTGAAGCAATCCCACTCAGATCAGGGACTAGACAAGGCTTCCCACTCTCTCCCTACCTATTCAATATAGTACTGGAAGTCCTAGCCAGTGCAATTAGACAACAAAAAGAAGTCAAAGGAATACAAATAGGAAAGGAAGAAGTCAAAATATCACTATTTGCAGATGATATGATAGTATACTTAAGTGACCCCAGAACTTCCACCAGAGAAGAAGACACATTGGTTATCCAATATCAAATGCTCAGCCCTGAAATCATGCAGACAAGGAACATTGCTCAGAATAAGCAGGTTGTGTGTGTACATGATATATGTGTGTGTGTGTGTGTGTGTGTATCTGATTACAACTATTATATACCTAATTATATACCCATATATATATATATATATATATATATATATATATATATATATATATATATATATATACCTAAACAACTTGTCTTTGTTAGGGTATTTATTACTGAGAAGAGACACCATGACCAAATCAAATCTTATAAAGGACTACATTTAATTGCAATTGAATTACAAGTTCAGAGGTTCAGTCTATTGTCATCAATGTGGGAAGCATGGTAGCTGACATGCAGGCTTAGTGCTAGAGAAGGAGCAGAGAGTTCTATATCTTGTCATAAAAGAAACCAGGAGAAAACTGGCATCCGGGCAGCTAGGAGAAGGTTCTCAAAGCCCACCCACAGAGTGACATACTTACTCCAACAAGACCACACCTAATCCAACAAGGCCACAACTCTTAATAGTACCACTTCCTGGGCAAAGCATATTTAAACTATCAGAGGACTAGTATTTAAATTAATTGACTGTAGAGGAATTTTGTTCAAGCAACATGGCTTCTCTGAAAAGGAAGCACATCCAAAGACCTTCTAAGTCTGTGTGATTCAGCTTGAATGCAGACAAATCACACACCTTTAATCCTTCTGGGTAGAATACAGACACACCTTGGTACACAGAGTTGATACCAAACAATGTGGGAAAATATAGTTTGTTGCAGAAAGCAGCCATGTGTGAATGTTACATCTAACTGAATGTCAGACAAAGTGATGAATCAGAGAAAGATTTGATAGAATAAGTCAGAGATAGAATATACCCAATTATTATAAGAACAGACAAGAAATAGATGCTACTTAAGAGCAGGGCAGAGAAGGAGAGAGTAGTTAGCTGAGTTTAGTCCAGTGCAGTTGAGGCAGTTTGGTGTATTTCAGAGTGGAGCACAGTTGAGTTCCATTTAGTCAATGTAATAAAGTTGAGTTTGTTTGTTGGTAAGTTTGATTATATCTATGCCGAAAATCGTTTTCTCTCAATTTGCAATTTGTCTGCCTTTAGATTAATATTTACCTAAGTACAACTTCTATAATTATAACATATGTATTATGTGTGTCATATGAAATAATATCAATATTATGATACTTTAAATTGTATTTAATTTTTTTTATAATATAATTCAGGAATATTTGCATGGTTATTGTACAGATTGAAATAAAAGAAACAGCAACAAAACATAAATTAACACATTTTACTAAAGATCTATGTTTAGTAAATAGATGGATGAGTAGAAGTCAATTTACTATTAAATAATTAGGATTAAGTAAAAGCATTATGCTGATAAGGAATTTATGACAGTGTAAGACCCTAGTGTACTGAGTAAGAGCCTATGTTAGAATTATAGACATATGACTAAGATATAGCACAGCTGTTTTAACTATCTATTGTCCTATCAATGGACTAGGCTCATATTTCAGCATTTACATCGTATTCAAATCCAGTTGCATGAGTTCTCATACCTCTTCCTAGCCTTTTGGGTCTGAGTTATCTCACTCAGGATGATATTTTCTAGTTCCATTCATTTGTCTGCAAAACTCATGATGTCCATGTTAATAGCTGAGTAATATTTCATTGTGTAAATGAACCACATTTTCTGTATTCAATCTTCCATTGTGGGACATCTGGGTTATTTCCAGCTTCTGGATATCACAAATTAAATTTTGAAAGAATTTGTAACAAAATTAAATGCACAAATTATGGTATTTATTAAGTTCCTAATTATTAGTACATAATATTAAGAGAAAAATCTTTTATCAGCTCTTATTAGCAACAAAAAAATAAGAGCATTCCTCTCACATTTTTAGAAGTTCAGATTATGAAATTATGACTTGATCCAAGAATCAGATGATATTAGAGAGTATTAGAACACAAAAAAGTCTATAAATTGATGTGCACTTAATTTTGTTTCATTTTGATGAACAATATACAATAGTTGTACTTCCTTTGTTGTCCAAAATAGTTAAATTTACCATTCAGCCTTTAAGGAAGGAAGAACCTCAAATAATGTGGATACAACAGATGCCCAATCTTACAGTTCTCAGGATGACAGATTGCATTGGTTGTTTTCAACTGAGATTAAAGGAAGCTGTATGTTAGGCCCTTGTACTTTCAAAGCCAAATAGTAAGCTGTTTGTTGTGTTTTGTCTATTTCATGATTGATCGTTCTTACTTCTTATATCAAAAGACACCTAGGGAGGATTCAGGTTACCATACATGCAAACAACTTATGATGCCAGCCATGATGTGAACTTGTCTTGCATTAGCTCTGCACAGTATTTATTTGTCAATAGCAGTTACCTGGAAAGAAATGGGTGGAGACATGACTAAATTCACATTAAACAGTATTCCATCTATCAAACCATCTATCAAACCATCCATCAAATATGATGAAACGCTATCCTCTTTACTTGATGTGTCGGGTGGTTTGTATAGGTTTGGCCCACCGAGATTCATGGGTTTCAGTGCTTGGCAGTAGTGAGCAGCACACTTAGGAGGTATGGCCTTATTGAAGGAGGTGACCTTGTTAAACGAAGGGTGTTACTAATTTAATTCTTTGAAGAATTAAATGCTCAAGGTATGCTTAGTATGGAATTCCATTCTCCTCTTGTCTGGATTCTGATCAAGATATAGAACTTTTTCCTTCTTCAATACCATGTCTGCCTGCATGCTGTCATGTTTCCTACCACAGTGATAATGGACTAAGCCTCTGAACCTGTAAGCCAACCCCAACTAAATATCGTCCTTCATACAAGTTACCTTGGTCATGATGTCTCTTCACAGCAATAAATCCCTAACTATGTTAACGTGTATTTCATTATTATGCTAATATTTAAATCAGTTGACATATTTAAAATTCATAATAAACTTGGAGACAGAATCATTAGTAGTAGAAACATGTGCTAAACTACCAACCCAAACATTAGTAAGTAGGAATGAAAGCAATGAGATTGTTTCAATGGCATGGACATGAATTTAAACTGAGTATACTGAACTTACTTGGATAAAGAAAAACACATGTCAGAAGATAAGCACTGGACACTAAAATATAAGTAATCAGGTCTCAGGGTTTTATCGCTGTGAAGAGAAACAATGACTATCACAAATCTGTAAAGGAAAATATTTCATGATGCATGCCTTTCAGTTTAGGGGTTTAGTCCATTTTCATCTTGGTAAAAAACATGGCAACATTCTAGCAGACATGGTGAAATGTAGCTGAGAATTCTATATTTAGGTCAACAGGCATCAAGAAAAGAGAAACACTGAATCTGGCTAGAGAATTTGAAACTTCAGTGACATGCTACTCCAATATGAACATACCTTCTAATACTGCCACTTCCTATGGGCCTATGGGGGCTATTTTAATTCAAACTACCACAAATTATCTCTGAATAATAGTTATTGTAAATAGATTTTACACTCTGCATTAGACAAATATGAAAAATCTGGAGGTTTTTTTTTTTTTTTTTTTTGTACCTGTTAAATTATAAGGGTCCAAATATTCAGAATGTATCAGTAATGTAAGAATGAGCTACAGTGTAATAGCTACAATTTGAATTTTCTCACTTTCGTAAAATTGATTGTAGATTTGTTAGGGTTTCGTGTATAATCAAAAACTGTACTTTTTTCATGGATAAATCATAGACACCAGTAAGATCCTTAAGAATATGTATAGGAACAAACAGAAAGATGAACAACAAAACAGTAATTGGATTTTTAATTGTTTCAATCAAAATTATCTTTCATGATCATTCCTATTTTCATAATTATTATTTGTTTTTAACTTATAGAAAAATAGAATTGTCTATAAAAAGTGGTTGAAAGAGCCTCGTATCTATGGGAGTAATCCTCTTAATGCTTTAAATCCAGTGGATCAGAAGAGGAAAATACTATATCAGGTGACTTTTTACAAATTATGTTTATCTCACCAAATAATATCATTCTTGTGAATCAATTTCTACTGTGAAATATTTCACAATATTGTAAATAGTAAAAATATCTGAGATGTCCTGACAGATGTATATTGCTAGCTTAAAGGAACCTTCTGGGTATACATGGTATGTCTTTATTAACTGCTGATAGAAGGAAAAGAAAAAAAGAAATATCACTACCTAATAGCAGTAGGAGCAAGTTCTTCATGTATCAACTGCTGCTAGCAGAACAAGGTGTACAAAAAAAAAAAAAAAAAACAAGAAAATTATGCAACTCACCATGGACTTCAATGTAAATTTATAAGCGGCAGTAGTAGTTTATCTTCATCTAGTTGTGCCTGTAGCTAGCATCCTAAAAAACTGACAATATAAATATATTTTAAAGGAAATATTTAAACAATAACAAAATTTATATATTATTTCAAATAATAAAAATTAATAGAACAAACTAAATGGGAATTATTTGTGGAAGAAAGTTCATAAATTAATGTGTACTTATTTCAACATTAAGTGGGATATGAAAAATTCAAGGTATTTTAATGATTAAGGCAGGGTTTTTTTCTAATAATTTTGAGTCAATTTTATGCTAATTTTGAAAGTATGTGTTAAATAAAGAACATATAATTCAGTTCCAAAAAATGCCACCTATATGTTTTATTAAAATATACAAGCATGTAACAAACAATACAGTCCAAAGCACTATTGTATGGAAGTCAATCAATAGGGTTTTATGACAAGATTTTCCCCCACTGATTATAAAGGAGGTAGTTTACCATTAAAGGGTAAATTTAATGAGCAGATGAAATTCATATGTGCAATTAAACCAACAACCAGACGTTGATTTGCAGTTCATTTGGAATGTATCATAGTTATATGATACACAGTTGCTTTCATTATGTTTATATTTATGTTGTAGTATGTTTTGGTATTTAACTGTTTATACAATTTTATATTACGCACTAATATGAATTAGTGAATAAATTGATTTTAGGTATTATAAACACTATATTTAATTTCAATATAAGCTAAAAGCAAAATGACTCTCAAAAGTTACACTATCATATAGTAATTAATTCCATGGAAATTATTAATGAACAAGGCTATTTATAGTCTTGCCTAGGAGGCTATAATTATTGATATATAGTTATTAGGTGATTTGTTTACATAATTATTATAAAGCTGTAGAACTGTATGTTATTGCAAGTATAAATGGATGTCCCCTTTAATTAAGACATTTTATTTCTACAGGTGAGTTCCATGAAAATTATTTCCAGAATGTAGGTGTATAAACTTCTGCTCATAATTGCTCTCAATCATTTCTCTAATTGTGTAAAATAACACTTTGTAAAAAAAGGTAGTTATTATATAAATTTTGAATTGAAGAATCATTGAAGGACAGTTATCTCCCAAATTTGGTCCAGTCTTCTATTTTCTTTTAACTTTTATATTTTGGAAACCTAGAATTCTTCACAATTTTAAAGAAAACTAGACCACTTGATAACATTTTGTAAGTAGTTTAACTATATAGAACTTTTAAATGTTTGATCAATCTACAAACTTAAAGTTACTCTTTTATTTTATATTATTAAATAAAGATAGTCTATTATATGTGTAAGTACATATTAACATTTAAATTTTCAAAATACATATATGTATACACATATACATGTATATACATGCATATATATACATATTTATATGAATTAATGCTATTATAACATTCTTAAATTGAATGTTAAATAAATTTGATTCTCTACCATGATCTCATCCCAAGATGACAGAGGGCTAATATACAAAATATATAAAGAACTCAAGTTAGGTTCCTGTCAGCAAGCATTTCTTGGCATCAGCAATAGTGTCTGTATTCTGGATGGCCTTTCCTTCAGTCTCTGCTCCACTCTTTGTCCCTGTATTTCCATTAGACAGAAACAGTTCTGGGTTAAAATTTTTGAGATGGGTGGGTGGCCCCATCTGTCAACCCCAGGGCTGGGCCTAATCTCTGGATATGGTCTCTACTGGTTCTCTTTCCCCTTTGTTGGGTATTTCAGCTAATGTCATCCCTGTTGTGTCCTGGGAGCCTCTTATTTTCCTGGCATCTAGGAATTTCTGATGGTCACCCACAGTTCCCCATGCCCCACTGCTACACACGACCTTCTTTACATCTCCCCACGTCTTCCCCTACCTGATCCTGCCAACAAGTCCGTCCCTCCCTCTACTTCTTGTGATTATTTTGTTCTCCCTTCTAAGAATGGCTGAAGTATCCACACTTTTGTCTTCCTTCTTCTTGAGCTTCATATAGTCTGCGAGTTGTATTGTGAGTATTTAGCTTAATATCCACTTATCAGTGAGTACATACCATGTGTGTTCTTTGGGGGCTGGGTTACCTCACTCTGGATGATATTTTCTAATTCCATCCATTTGTGTGTGAATTTCATGAAGTAATTGTTTTTAATACCTGAGTAGTACTCCGTTGTGTAATTGTATCACATTTTCTGTACCCATTTCTCTCTTGAGGGACATCTGGGTTGTTTCCAGCTCCTGGCTATTATAAATAAGGCTGCTATAAACATAGTAGAGCTTGTGTCCTGTTATATGTTGGAGCATCTTTTGAGTATGTGCCCAGGAGTAGTACAGCTGACAGGAGCCAGATATAGCTGTCTCCTGTGAGGCTCTGCCAGAGCCTGACCAATAAACATGTGGATGCTTGCAACCAACCATCAGACTGAGCCCGAGGATTCCAGTGGAGGAGTTAGGGGAATGACTAAAGAAGCTGAAGGGGCCTTTTCTGGCATCAATGGGAGAGGAGGCTCTTCGGTCTGTGAAAGTTTGATGCCCCAGTGTAGAGGAATACTAGAGCGGTGAGGCGGGATTGGGTAGCTCCCTCACAGAAGCAGGGTAAGGGGGGATGAGATAGGGAGTTTGCAAAGGGTAAACAGGGAAATATGATAGCATTTGAAATGTAAATAAGTAAAAAATATAGTTTTTCTGTAAAAGACTTCATAGTTTATATTTCATCAAAATGCTTGCTCTAAGAAAAGTTTGGAATAGGGTGGAAAGAATAGACGTTTTTGTAATAAAATGTGTTTGTATTGCTGTGGGATTTTTCTGTTCTGTCGATTTCTGTAGTAGCTGTTGAACTTAACTTCTACTGAGTTTTACTCACTCTTCTGTGGATGATTCTGGACGGGCCAGGCAGTATTGTAGCATGCCCGTGGACAAATTAATGGAGACTCATAAGAGATCCAGCCAGAGAGTTAGATGACATCCTAGAGTAAGTAAATAGATCCAGAGGAATAGAATACCTTACACTGCAAAAGCAATAGAAATGTTTGAATCAATATAGAACTCTGAGGCGACATGAGAGGCAAGCGACAACATTTTAATTTCTAGGATGGATCTCAATAGCAGTCATGGAGCTAGTTAAAATAATGGAAATAATTTGAAATTACTTGGTAATTTGCATTAGAATATAATGGAACTACTCTTCTAAGGCTCAAATGACTCCTTGGCAGCAAGCTAAGTCCACACACAGGGATGCTTCATTAACTCATGTACACTAATATGCCATCCCAAACCCCCAGAGTTTCTTCTCAATATGAAGTTATATTTTCAAAATATGACTTAGTGTATTTAGATGTAATAATTATATGATTCAAAAGTTCACTAAAGTAAATCAATTTCATATCATATATTTATAATAAAATTTTCACATATAAAGATGCCTATTTATCCTTCAAGTTATTCTCAGATTTTTTAACTTAAGTTCATGTGGTAATCAAAATAACTTCATGAATTTATGCTATAATATTTACAAGGATTTCATATGCTTAATTAGAGACAAAATCAAGGCAGCATAAACAATGAATACTTCCATAATTTTTTTTGTAGGGCAAACTTGAAAATATGTTCTAGGGTATTAATATCTGTGCAGGTCTGAATTATTCTAATTCCTTCTTTCACATAGTCACACAATTTTTCTAAAGCTTAGCATGTCAAATAAAACAATTTCTAGCTTACCAAATTTATTAATAACTCCAAGCAAAACACTTAACAGTAAAAGAAAGCAAATCCTTGACAAAATCTAAACCTAACAAAATTTCAAAGATAAATTGAAGGAACATCAAATTTGTGACTCATAAGGATATATTCAGATTAATTAGTTTTAAATATTTTTACTGGTTATTTTATTTATTTACATTTGAAATATTATTCCCTTCACAGTTTCCCTGCCACAAACCTTCTATCCTCTCCTCCATCCCCCCTGCTTCTATAAGGGTGCTCCCCCACCCACCTACCCACTCCCACCCCACCAACCTACCATTCCCCTACCTATGCAGGAGCACCACACTTTCACAGGATCAAGCCCACCCCTCCACTGATGCCAGATAAGTCAATCCTCTGCTTCAGATGCAGCTGGAGCCATGATTCCCTCCATGTATACTTTTGGTTGGTGGTTTAGTCCTTGAGAGCTCTAGGGTGAGTGTGGGGGTCTGGTTGGTTGATATTGTTGTTCTTCCTGTGGGGTTGCAAACCCCTTCAGTTACTTCAGTCCTTCCCCTCTCTGTGCTCAATCTGATGGTTGGCTGCAAGCATCCATGTTGGGTTATAGTGTGTGTAGGGGTCCCGCACCTGCCCCCTTCCCCCACGGGGCTAGGGCCTCTTGTAGAGGACAGAGGCAGGACTCGGGAAGTTTGACTGTGTTCTCCCCACATCCACACTGGCATTTTGTTAGGTGTAGGGCTATGTAAAGCTGTGGGACTCCACACTGGGTGAGGGAACACAATCTGAGGTTCTGCCAGGAGCCGGAACTCTTGGCTTGGGAGTCTCCAGGTCAAAAGGCACCAGGAACTGGCTGGTTCTCAGGCTCCTGGGCCCCCAGGCATCACTGCGGGGAGGGGGGATGGGGGAGGGAGCTTAGAAGGGCCAAGAATAAAGTGGGAGCGAACTCACTAGAATCTCGCATGGATGAGAGTTCTTGGTTGCAACAGCTCACTTGGCTGGCTTTGCTTTCTTGCTTAGGTTGGTGTTCTTCCTTTCTGGGAACCTAGAGAGTTCTTGTGTGGCTCTGTTGATGAAGGCCTATTCTACTGTTCCCCATGGCGGATATGGAGGAAGAGAAACAGTCCATGGTCTTAAGATGTCATGGTGGAAAGTAGATAAAAGCTATACCCCAGTTTCCTCAGGGCATGTCTGAGTTTAAATATCTTTTGAAAGGAGGGTCTGGGAAGGAATGTTTAATTGGCTACGGCCCTCTGGCCTTTAGGTCCTTCATTAATATGAAGATCTGTCTTGAGGTTCCATGGCCTGTAATTGCACCCTCTACCTGTGGACGGGCTAGTGGGCATTGTCCTAAGTGACTGAAAGGCATAGATCTGTGGAGGTCTGCGGCCTTGTGTCAGAGACCTGGAGTCTGGGAGCATGGACAAACACAAGTCATCCCTTAGGGTCACCTGCATCCCACCTGGGGCCCCTTAGGATCACCTGGGGTCTCCAGCAGTTTCCAGCCAGTGCTTGACCAGAAACCAGGCTGTCCTCCATGGTCTTATATATGCACATCTGTATTGGTCATGCTCTTAGTAATTTTGAATGCAGCCCTTTTTTCAGTCATGTGTAGTAGCTCCCTTCAAACTATTATTAACAAAGTGTATATATTTTTCAATTTTGATTCAAAATACCAACTTGTGTTTTTATATGTTCTTTTATTGGCTAAATGAAGAGACAATAGTTTTCAATATTATTCTTCAGTATGAATAATGACAAATCAAAAGATAAATGCCACTAAAGAGTTTGCTTGAAAAGTAATCAATCCCATAATATTGGTGAGAATTTATATTAGTGCAGGTACTGTGTAAAAAATAAAGAATTAAAAAAAAATAATGCTACACAGCAATTATACCAAAGTAGAATTGTTGGCTAATCCGACAATTAGTACCACTGTTGTACAGTCACATTTTGCCTCTTATGCTGAACTTGTAGAGTATACACTTAAAGACAATAAAATGTCCAAGTGACATCTGTATTTCCCACCTCTATGTTAGCACTATATTTAATTATCCAAGAAAAGGATATAAGCGATGTCTTTACCACTTAACCAATTCAGACAGGGCTAAAGATCATGAGATATGCAGACAATCAAGTACTGCTTAACTCTGAAAAGAGAAAAGAATCTGTTATTTATGAGAACAATATTAATTCATATTGCTCATGTTTGGTGAAGAAGCAAGGACCTGAAAGAAGCTCGAACACGAGCGCGTGCACACACACACACACACACACACACACACACATACACACACGCACACACATACACACACACACACGCTCGACATCACTCACATGTGTAATCTGAGAAAATGGCACTTTCATAGAAGTTGAGAGATGAGTAGTTATGGACAGTAAGTGGGAATGTTGGAGTTGGGGGAAATGGCTCCATGTGCACTAAGTTACAATTAAGTAGAAGGATGGCAATATGCATCACCGTATAGAGGAAGGATGCATGAGCTCTGTGTTTAAAGAAGGCACAATTTAAAGTTCTGGGGATGATTCTTAATATTTTTTTACATAATGACATAGCAAGTGTTTGAAGAGGAAAATGAATTTTCTGATTTTACACATTGTATCTGCATCTAAACATTAATTGGTAACCTAGTAAAATGCAATATTTTTTGCTTTCATGTATTATTTATAAATAAATTTAATTTAAAAATAAAACCAATTTTAACCATATGTCTGTGATTTATTACTTTGTATTTCTTAAGTACTACTTAAAATGCCTGAATTGTACTTAGAAACTGTTGTTAGCACTCTCCAAATTAGCAATAAGCAATTAATTACTATGAGTTAGTATCCATTAAATTGTTTTTAAAGCTTGTTTCAGAAGTGGTCCTCTATGGTATCACTCTAAATTTGTGCATAGATAATTCAGTAGTAAGATATAAAGAATTTTTATTATTATGGAGATATGTTAATAGAATATGTTAATATTAAAATGTGTTAAGAGAAGATTTTACATCTATTGCTCAAGAGGCAATTAATAAACTTTAAAACATATTTTGAGAGAATGATACATTTTAATTAAATAACTATAAAATTTAACTTGATTCATATTTCTTACTTCCTAAATGATAGGATTAAAGAAATGGTTTTAAAAACAGTTGAGCTTGATTACAGGATTTTTAAAATTCTTTTTAATTAGTATATAATCTCAATGATTGAATCCCTCACAAATATTTTAAATGTTTTAATAAATTTATATCATGTCTCCTATTAACATACATATATAGCTTGCCTCTTCCATAGTTAAGAGAAATAGTAATTTAATGAAATGCAATTATTAACTAATTAATTAAAAGTTGTTAAAACTCTAAAAGAAAAAAATCATGTTTAAATGCAGTATCTTCCAAAATTTGAAATGTAAAATTAGTTTTTAGGGATTTGAATTAAGAGAGGAAGAAGAAAGGAAGTACAGATCATCTGAACAATAAAGTATCTCTCTCAATAATGTTATGTGTATATATACTTTCTTAACCCTTGAAGACAAATTACTCACACATAAATTAAATTTTATAGATGAATATTAAATAATTTATTTTTAATAAATTACTCAATATTTCAAATTATGTAGGTTAGTTTGTCATATTTCTTGTGCTTTTAGGGAACCTTAACACAACACACAAAACATGTTATTATACACACTCACACAAATACTGATGAAATGAAATTTCATCCTTTGGAATTGTCTGTCATGTTTATACACAGAAGTTTGTGAAATGAAATTGTATAAAGTTAAGTTTTTGTCATATCTAGTGTTTCACTAATTTACCATTCGTTTAGTTATTTGTATTACTCTTTGCATAGAATATATTTCACTCAAAATCACTTAATATAAATATAAAATAGTTCATTGCAGTGCACATAGATTGTTAACGTGATGCTTTTCTCAAGTTCAGAAGCAGCAGTCCCAATTGTGGCCTTCTTCCGTGACAAAAGCCACAGACCTGTTTGATGCTAATCTAGATGGACACTCACAGCTCATGAAAGAATCATCACTGCTAATCAAATCAGAGAGAAAACCCTCTACTCTGCACCACCGGAGACGGTTCATGTTCTGAATATTTCATAAGAAGGGAGCCCTAGCTGCCGCGGAAATTCTCAACAGCTTCAGATTGCGTGCAAATGTTTACTTAAAACATTCTAGCACTGTCCAACTCGTGTGCTACAACAGCACCAGTGAGCCTGGAGTGATCTTTATAAATTATGGTAATTACTCATGACACGACTTTTGCTAGGCCACAGCAGCTTGCTCTGGTCCCTGTGGCTTTGCCAGCAATTTCTCCACTTGCAAGATTAAGTGGGCAGGGTGCCACAGGAAACTGGATGTGAACACAGTGACAAATGTCTGTTGTGACTGCTTAAAACTGAACTCAATTGTTGAGTTGCAGAAACATCCAAACACAATCAAGGCCTGATACTAAGCCCGGGAGTCAGGAGATTGCAGGCATAGCACTTGAAAGTCTTGGGAGACACTGTCAGTTTGACAAAATTTGCAACACCAGTATTTCCCTTCATCGTGATATAATGTCTTGCCTCTGCATTCTGCATATTTAAAACAACAATTTTGATAAGTAAAATCCACCCCCCCAAAAAAAAAAAACTGTTGGTGGTTGTAAAGATTGCTTTGTAAACTCTTGGATCAGTATTTAAAGTGATAATGGTATCAAAGATTAAAACATCACGGTGAATATCAATAAATCACTTCAATGAGAAATGACTTTAAGTTTGCTAAGAAATTAATCTATATAAGTATGTATGAACCAACCAAAAATATTTTGTTGATGAGCATCAGCAACTCATTTTATTTTCCCACATAATTCTTTGTCTGATTTTCTTAGAATTAATTGTGGTGACTTCATATGGTCAAACCACCATCTTTCAAAATGAACACATGAATCTGTTAGTCACATAAATCAAATAGAACTAATTTTGAAATTCAGTTTAAATACATATATTTTAGTATATTACTATTTTGGTGGTTTTTGAATCCAGACTAGAATTACAATTTCAATTGTTAGTAAAAGGAACTCATACAGAATTAATGATTCATAGTAAGAAAAAATATATAGCCCATATATCATTGCTTTAAATATTTCTGGTATGTGGCTGAAGAGATTGATAAGTCGTTAAAATCTACGGATACTTTTTCAGAAGGTCCATGTTCAA
>JAJTUV010001441.1:187500-405000 GCA_021653895.1 Mastomys natalensis
GCTCTATAGATGTGTGTATATAAATGATGTATATTCTGATTTTCTGAATGTATTTTGGTTATGGAGAGTGATTTTCCATGCAATCAAGACTATTCTTGAACTTTGGTAATTTAGACTACCTTGAAATTTCTGATACTCATGCCTCAAGACTTCTGAGTGCAGATTATTTTCTGGAGTTTGTGCCTACTTGGCAATACTGTGTTTTAGGAATAGAAAACAAAGTGAATATTGATGCCAATTATCATCAAATTTACATTGAATTTGTCTTTCACACCATTTATTTTGGATGACACTTGTAATTTCAAGTATGATCTTTTCTTATTTTCACAAAAATCATGACAGATAGGGTTGAAAAAACTTTCAGTGTTCTAATTAAATTTCATAGTCACTTGGCCAGTGTTTAAGCAACATTTGTCCAAAATCTGTATTTGTTTTAAATAGTTACTTTGATCTACTTTATGTTTTGTGTTTTTATTGATGCTAATTGTCTTTAGCTCTGAAAGTATTGCATGTTTATAGTTCACTGATTTATTTCAATTCTTTATGGACCTTTGATTATGTCCTTTTCATCTCTTGCTGATTCTTTATGAAAATATTAGTGACTAACGATGTTATTTTTACATATATTACAAAGGAGAAAGTGAGCAACATGACCTATAAATGCTGTGATATTCAAGCTGTGCAGTCAAACCCCTCCACCTAAATATGATAACTTCTTCCCCAAAGAGAGTCATAAATATGGAATGCTAGAAATTCATTTTGCAGCCAAGTAACAGGAGTAACCAGTACTTTTAAAATGTAATTCATAAGAATCATTCAATTTTTATAAAATTCACCAACTTCATTCCTCTAAATTAGATATAATCATCACATAGCTAAAAAATCAAATATATAGTTGAGGTGCAATTTAGGGGTAAGGGGCTAATGTGTATTTGTTTTGAGACTAAGACTGGTCAGCTGTTCACTCTACAGCATTGGCCAGCTTTGTTCCCTTCCAGTCTTTGAATCTGTCTCCTAGTTTCCTCTAAATTAACACACACACACACACAATTATATCTCATGAAATTAGTTTAGTGTTTAACGTGAGTATCTGAAGATTGGTGCAAAGTATTCTGGCCTACTTGAACCTTCAATATTATGTGTGAGTCATTTCTGTGTATCATGTATTTACATAATGAATGAAAGCATGTAAGTTTAGCAGGACATATCCAACTAATACAACACCAAACCATAAATTGCCCAATATAAATAAATAGTGTAAGTGTTGTGGAATAAATTTCAAACACAGTTGAAAGTATTTGAGCTTCATTTGAAAATAATACATTACCCTGTTTACTTTCTGGGTTTTATGTCAGTTTAAACGTTATTTTCTGTGTAAACTCATAAAGATAAATTTAATATTGAGGCTTTCTATAATCAAATGTGATTATTTAAAGGTCAGTTTAAAAAGTAACCTTTGTTTCTCTTTGATATAATTTTATTTTTTAAAATGTAATTCAAATTAGATGTTTTGGATAGGGTAATAAAAAATTTTTCTGGCATCATTGCAAGGTAACTTTTGGAAAGATTATACTATTTTAATCACCATGACAAATGCATATTTATTAATTTTCATGAACCAGATATGGTATATTAAAACTAACATGGATTATCTTCATTTTGAGTACAACGCTGAAGGTTGGACATTTTCTCTTTATAGTTTAGTACAAGGTTGAACGCACCCATCACACTTCATTGGTTGCACATTTTATACTTAGAAAAAGTGTTAAGAGTCCTTTTTATTGATTCACAGGCTAAGCAATTTCATCTTTTTGTTTTCATACTTTGACCTCCAACCCCAGCATCCATTAGGCTCCACGATAGCAAGGTGTAGACACATCAACTACAAAGAAATAGAACGAAAATGACACTGTCTCCAGCTAGGGATGCATTAATAGACCTGAGAATTCAAACATAGAAAAGGCAATTTTTTCCTGCTGGGAAGTGGGGTTCTCTGGAGAGCCATCTTAGACTGAAGAACATGATATGAAAATCAATAAAGGCCCTATTGTGCTACTGATGTGTCCGGTAAGTGTCATTTTATATCTTGCTGGCGGATATCTAAAGGAAGTTAAAACTACTTTACTCATAGTAATTGGATGAATCCTCTTTCATCAGTGGTCTATATTGCTGTTCAGCAGAAAAATAAAATATACTGCAGAGTCCAGTTGGAGAAGAGATCTTGTGGAAGTGAATGTGAGAATGTGGAGGCTTCCCACCCTTGTGTTAATGGGATCGCTGATGCATTCCACTCTCTGCATTCCTATATTTACATGTGACTTTAAGGAGCTAACTGTAAATACTGTGCTGAATGACAGGAATTGTGGTTGGGGAAACATCAAATTGGTTAACCAAGGAAAGCAACTTAAAAGATAGCATTACAAATGCCAGGATGATTTGCAGAAGTTGAGTAGCTGAATTGAATGATTTAATTTCATCAGTGGGTATTTCATTTGCCTGGAAAAAAATCATGTTTGAAAATAATCTATACATTAATGTCAGACATATTTATTGTCTATGCTATTATGTGAAATATTTTAGAAGCTTCTAACTTTTATATTTGCTTTCCAAAAACAAACAATACAACAGCAAACTTGTCAATTTAAAGCAATAAATTTGATTGGTTTTAGATAAAAGTCCTTCTGTTATCTGTTCGCTAACAGAAATATGTGAATGACAGTCTGTCAAGGGATATTAGCTCTTGCAATGTAAGGCTTTCATTTGAAATTGTTTCTTTTTTCTTTTTTACAATTTTAGCCTAGACTGCCCCAAATGTAAAATAGTCTAGGTCATTTAATTTACATTTATATATCTTGAAAATATTTAAATTCATGAATTTCAGCGCTTACTTAATTGAAATTAGTTTCAATATTCATGAAAGCAAAATTCTATATTCAGCAATTAATTACTTACACAATGGAAGTATTTCAAGAGTAACTATGAAGTCATTGCATTTAAGATCATAAGATACTTGCACACACCAAAGATACTGTTTTTATGATAAAG
This sequence comes from Mastomys natalensis, assembly GCA_021653895.1. Classification (NCBI taxonomy): domain Eukaryota; kingdom Metazoa; phylum Chordata; class Mammalia; order Rodentia; family Muridae; genus Mastomys; species Mastomys natalensis. The sequence goes on from JAJTUV010001441.1 coordinate 190,546, forward strand.
TCTACAAACTTGACAAAAATAACGAAACCAATAATTCCTAGTAAAGAAATAAAGATTTTAGTATTTTAATGATATACTTATGCACTATAACTCGCAGTCTCTCGCTCAACATGACATCTATTTGAAAACCTGTGATGTATCTCAATATCTTACCATTTTCCTTTATAGAGTATTTACATCTTCATGAGTATTTTACCTTTATAACTTTTATAATAGAAAGACCTTTTATTCAATAACCGTGACCAAAATATACAGCACAATTCTAAATCTCAACAGTAACAAAACCCAACTTGGTCATAAAATCAGAGGAGATTAATCATTTTTTGATATATATATTATATCAATATATATATATATATATAATAATCAATAAAGAAAAATGCTATATATTACAGACCTCAAATAGCATTTATGAATGTTTGGTAAATGAAAAACTGAAGCTATATGATTCTGCCTTCTACCATTATCATAGCTAACATCATCAACAGCAATGATGCCAACAGAAAATAACAATGGTAGAAAAGACTAGTATTCAGCACCACTGGAGTATTAACAGTATTAATAAATGACAAAACTACTATAGAACAAGTAATAAAAAAGGAAATCTGTCCCATGGTAGGGTACAACTGTGGTAATGTTGCAGAAAATGTATTAAGTATAATATCATATATATAGATGCATGTTGATTGATTTCCTCAGGATGTTATAGTCACCTCAGTGCAGTTTAAAGTAGTTCAAATTAGAGACACTGGGAATAGAAAAGTGGTTTCTTGAAACACTGGAGAAATAGAGAATGAGAAAAAAAAATTTTATGGTACTAAATTTTTACTTATTTTTTTTCATATAATATGTTTGGATCATGTTTTACCCCAGCCCTTCCCCCTCCATTCCTTTACCCTCCCTCCCTCCTTTGCCACTCAACTTTATTATCTGCCAGTCTCTTCCCTTCCATCCTCTCTTCCTTCCTTCCTTCCTTCCTTCCTTCCTTCCTTCCTTCCTTCCTTCCTTCCTCCTTCTCCTCCTCTTCTCCCTCTCTCTTTTTCTTCCTCCCTCTCTTTCCTCTCTTTCTCTTTAACTTCCCTCATGTATATGTGCATGATTTCAAAATAAAAAGCCATAAACAAAGAATTTTCCAGGTTTGCTGTTTGCATTCTTAAATATAAAAGTGTTCTGTGGTAAATGGTGAACATGTTTACAGAACATTCTTTGTCTTTGCAGAAAGAGAGATGGATCAGCTGTTAAGAGCACTTAACTTACTGCTTTTGTAGAGGACCTAGGTTCCCATTCCAGCATCCACATCATGGCTTAAAACCTTCTGTAACTCCAAATCCAGTGGGTAAAATTTTATCATCTGACATTCATATACATAGGGCATTTACACAGAGCTACACACAAAATACTCAAATACAACAAACAAAACTATATTTAAAAAATCCCTTTTGGTTTTTAAATTTTTCTTGTTCATAATTATCAGCAATATAGCTGGATTCTATATGTCAACACTTAAGAGACTTTAAGATATGCTGGATTTTGGTTTTGCATTATGCTAAAAGAAGATAAATTGCTAGCTTATCGATTGATTATAGCATGTTAATTTGTCATCAATTTTTTCTAAATTCATATTTTAAATGGGAGAGTAAATGTGCATACATGTGATTGCAAACTCCAACATGACATGCGGAATTAATTAGGGTTAGAGTGTGTGAAAGAATTTCTCATTATCACACTATCAAGACTTGTTCATCTAACTTAGTAACTCTTGGCAATAACAAAAGATTCTCCAGGAATTTCAAGAAGAAACAAATTGTATTCCTATGACAAACATTATAGTGTATGCAATATGTTATATAACCAATATAACATTGTGCCCAAAAGACATAAAGTTAAAGTTAAGAAATACATCATGTCAATTTCACTGTGAATTGTTAAAGATATGGGGATGCACACATGCACACAAGAACACGCGCATGTACACACACACATAAATTCACACACAAATACACGCACACACAAAATAGACATATATTTTATTGTCTCTTAGGCTGTGCCTCTATATTCTCACTTAGAGATGCTATTCCTGAAATAATATTCATATGATTATGCTTTTATTGGTGTCCTCTATTTCTTTTTAGAAGTATAGTTACTTTGCTTCCAATTTCATGGCATACTTAAATTTACAAGAATAAAATATACTGGAAAATTCATCACCCTATTCACATTTACTAAGGAGAAATGCATGTAATTTTCCATAATTTCAAACTTACAGAAAAAAATGATGAGGCCCAGTATATTAGAAAGAAAGGAAGTTATTTGTAAGATTCTTGCTTAAAATATAAGCGATAACCATATTTGATTCTGAATGAGACAACAGTTTATAAGATGGAAATAAATATTTCAAGTATTACTGAAGGTTATTTTACAATTGAAAAATATCTGAAATTTGTATAGAACCACAAAAGATGATTATAGTCAATTTAATCTTGAGGAAGAACTCAATTGCAGGCAGCAGATATTTTTAAATGGAATATATATTGCAAAGCTCAGTAATGAAATATAAGTTAATTCTTTGAAAAAAAAGTTGCTTTTCATTTGACCTTGAGAAAAGAGAATAAAATTTTTTAAATGGTGTAATAATGTAGTGTATTATAAACAAGCCTCTATTAATAAAAAGCATAAAATATCAAAATAACATAAAATTAAAATAAGTGTAGATAAGAATTAAAAGTATCAGATATGTTGATACTTTTTGACATAGTCAATGTGTGAGCTAAAGCTGATTGCTACATGCGCTGCTATAGCTGAGCGGTCAGGTATGGAAACTTCAGCCATGCCCAGAATTCTCATAAAAGACAAGGAGGAAAAGGAGAGCCTGACACTGCTGGCCACTTGAGGATGATCTGCCATAGAGACCAAGTGCTCAGAAGCTGAAGGAACAAAGCAACAGGCTCTTCGCGAGCTGCAAGTACCTAAAGATAGTAGCCTGTTACAGCCGCTCCATCATCAAGCTTCATTTCACTTGTGTCAGTGTGGCCAACCTGGCCTGGCATAGCTGAAGTTTCAACAGTCAGAACAGGTCCTACTGACTGCAGGAGAGTCAAGGAGCTAGATGAGCAGTCTGTGAAAGTTCACTTCTTCCTGGAGCAGTGTCAACTAGAGAGAGAGAGAGAGAGAGAGAGAGAGAGAGAGAGAGAGAGAGTTATTATGAGACCGCTGACAATCTCTAAAATAGTTTTGCCAACCAGCAGCCACCTCATTTTGGAGGATGATATCCTTAGTGCCCTTCTTATTACTAAGTAGTAGCTCTAGATATAATTGAGGAATGGTCTACCAGAAGAGAGCGATGCACACCCATTCATTGCTGCTTACCAGAGAGAAAACTGGAAAAATGTAAGTGGAACCATAATGATGATGAGGACAACTGATGCAGCTGGGTCCAGCAGGTCTAGAAGAGAGGCAAGCATGATAAATACATGGCCACTTGAATGGGCATTTCTACCAGGGAGACAAGAAGAGAAAGAAAGGAGGGAGATATACTTGGCTACTTGAGTGGGGAGATAAACTTTGAGCTGATGCAGGAAACCTGCATCACATCCAGTTGGATCAGCTAGGACCAGAATGACAAGAAGCACACGCAGCATGTGGGCCACTTTGATCCTGTGACTCGGAGACCTCTGACAAATGAGCAAACATGGCGTGAAGGAAGTCACTGATAATATTTGTCTCTGAGAATGCCTTGGTAGAATGTTATGCCTGATTCCCTGACCTAGGAGGGTCTCATACCTACATATTGTGTACCTGGGCCTGCCCACATCTGTCCAGCTTGCTGGATCTTTTATTTTATTTATTTATTTATTTATTCATTTATTTATTTATTTACTTTTGTTTACCTATGCACTTTACATCCCACTCACTGCCCCACTCCTGGTTACCCCTCCCACAATTCCTTAAAAGGTAGCTGAGCTAGAAGACCATATCCCATATAAAAGCAACAGTTTGGGGGATAGCTGCCGCTCCATGTGCTCGGGACCCATATGAAGTCCAAGCTGCACATCTGCTACATATATGTAACAAGCTTAGGTTCAGCTCACATATTACTTTGGCTGGTGGTTTAGACTCCGAGAGGTCCAAGCATCCAGGTTAGGTGACACTGTTGGTCTTCCTGTAGAGTTCTTATCACCCTTCAGAGCCCAGAATCCTTCCTCCTATTATTCCATAAAAGTCCCCAAGCTTCATCCACTCTTTGGCTGTGGGTGTCTGTATATGTCTGAGTGTTCCTCTTCTCTGCATTCCTATTGCTGAAACATGAGCCTTCCCTGTCCCATTTTCTGGGCTGCAAAGTAGGTAAGGGTAGGCTGAGGTTGTTTTTGCTGCCACTGTCCTGCAATAAAGTCTGTGAACATTGTTATATAAATAAATAAATAAATAAATAAATAAATAATAAATAAAGCCAAAGGATTGTTAATAAAATGTATGTAAAGAAATAAATATGGAAACTTAAGCTTATAAAAGTGTGACAGAAAATACACTTAATTATATGCATACCTTATTTGAAATACTTTATTGCTGTTAAAATTCTCTTTATAATAACCAAAGAATACATGTATACTTATATTAAAGGACAAATCTTAAACAGTCTCTAGAAAATCAACATGTGGATAATAGCATCTTCAAAAATAGATGAAATTCTAAGATAGATTATATACAATAGTAATAAGATATAGAACAAATTATTAAAATAGACATACATATTATTTTTGTTTGTATTTTAAAATTTGTATGTTTTCTCTTTTTAAGATTAATTTTTATTTATGTGCAAGTTTGTGTGTACCTCTGTGCAGTGGTGTCTACAGAGGCTAATGTCTAATGGGTCTTTGGGTCCCCTGGAGATGGAATAAGATGTGTTTGTGAGACACCTGATGTGTGTACTAGGTTCTCTATGAGTCCAGCAAGTTATCATGACCTTTCAGTCTTCAGTCCAACCCCAAATTTAATTTTTTCTAAGTTAATTTTACTGAGTCTGAAGGATTAATCAGAAAAATTATTAATTTTCCAACAGGAAATCAATACACAAAATTGATCCTAAAAGTTTAATTCTTAAATGTTCCCCTTTTTTGATAAATATTAAGTTAGAAGTGAGTTATGTCTACCAACAAGAATCTAGCATAGCTGTCCTCTCAGAGGCTCCCCTCAGCAGACAATAAAAAAAGATGCAGGAACTCACACTCGAAGGGAGTCTCATGAAAAGTTGGGGGAAAAATTGAGGGACCAAAAGAAGACAGTGACTCCATAGAAAGAACAACAAAGTCAACTAACCTGGACCCCTGGGGGCTCCCAGAGACTGAAATCACCAACCGAAGAATGAGCACAGGCTGGACCTAGTCCTCCCTGCACATATATCTCAGATGAGCCCCTTGGTCATCATGCAGGCCACCAACAAGTGGAGCTGGACCTATCCCTGAGCTGCTGCCTCCTGACAATATGTGGATCACATACTGCTAAATGGACAGCCTTGAATGTTCTCAGTGGGAGAGAATGTGTCTAGTACATTCAAGTTGATGGGATTGGGGGTTGACATCAAGAGAGGAGCTTCCCCTTCTAAGGGGAATAGGGGAAAGGATTATGTGAGGGGTACCGGAAGGCAAGGAAGGGCAGATATTGGGTTTTAAAGTGAATAAATAAATAAATTTAATTTAAAAACAAGGAGTGAAAAGATTTTTATATTTTGTTTATAACCTATGAGCTAACCTGATAATGAGCTTAAACAATTTCAGTTTCACCACTGAACAGCTAAAGCAAGGGAACACAGGAAAACACAGAGATACATGTCTAAGTTGAACACAACTATTTTTCAAATGGTTGGAAAGAATTAGCATTACATTATACCTCCAACATCCTTCCATTAGAAAAACATCAATTCTGAGAAGAAAACCAGTATGGATTAGCAATACATAAATAAATAAATAAATAAATAAATAAATAAATAAATAAATTAAATGTAATATTCTACACTTCAATATTACTGAAGTGTTTCATTTCTAAGCAATAACTGATTTAATCAATGGGCATTTATGTGAAAGAATCCACACAGTTCCTAGGGAATGACTCAATGATTGCGTTTCTGATAATATAATAACATAATTCACTTACCACTCCAGGCATAATCTTTATTTCAAGTAACAGACATTAGTGTTAACCTGAATACCAGGGAAAACACACTTCATGATTAATTAGTCATTTTTACAGGCTCAGTAAAATAAGGAGGCTGAGATAATGACAAACAGGAGAGATAAACATGAGTGTGCATAAATTTTCTCTTCACTTGGTTTAAAGACTTAAGCTGAGCATTTAACATCACAATGGATATTACACTAATATAAGTGTCCATCATTCTCTTAGCCAGTGCAGCACGTTCATACCCTGAATGAGCACTGACATTGCTTAATTAGATTTGACTTCCTTAGCAAAAATAATCATATACTTTCTTCATCCTGAAAGATTGAAGCTGATGACAGAAAATATTAGTTTTGTGGTATTGAATAAATATTATTTCTTTTTTGCTACATGTTACTTTGACATAGTTTCATAAGTAATTTGAGTTACCACAACAAGACAAAATATAAGAATCTTAACAATGACGTCATGGTGAGGATTTTAGCGTTGGGAATCTTAAATTTAATGCTACCATATTTTCCACTTTATGAAAAACAAACTGAATAATAATTTGTCATGAGTGTACCTAAAATCACATTGTGCATAAGAAATATTCAATATTTAAAACCATGCTCAGATATTATTACCATATGCTAATTAAAAAAAACAGAGCTATGTCACCAGCAATGGAGGAGTGTACCTCTTTACCCACATCCTTGTTAACATGTGCTTTCACCTGAGGTTTTAACGTTAACCATTCTTATTGGTATAAGGTAAACTCTCAGGGTAGTTTTGATTTGCATTCTGATCACTAAGGACTTTGGACATTTCTTTAGGTGCTTCTCAGCCATTCAAGATTCCTCTGTTTATATAAGTACAGTTAGACCAGCAACATTCATTGAAGATGTCTCCAATTTTCCATATTTTCATATTTCATATTTTGTATATTTTTGGCTTCTTTGTCAAAGATCAAGTGTCTCTAAGTGTGTGGTTTTATTTCTGGGTCTTCACTTGTCTGTCTCTGTATGAATACTATGCAGTTTTATCACTATTGCTTTGTAGTGTAGCTTGAAGTCAGCATGGTGATTCCCCCAGAATATTTTTATTGTTAGGAATTGTTTTTTTGCAAATTGTATCTTGGGTATTCCAAGCTTTTGGGCTAATATTCATTTATCAGTGAGTCATCTGTGTTCTTCTGTGACTAGGTTACCTCTCTCAGAATATTCTCAAGTTCCCTCCATTTGCCTGCTAATTCATGAAGTCATTGTTTTTAATACCTGAGTAGTATTCCATTGAGTAAATGCACCACATTTCTGTATCCATTCCTCTGTTGAGGGACATCTGGGTTGTTTCCAGCTTCTGGCTATAAAAATAAGGTTGCTATGAACATAGTGAAGCATGTGTCCTTATTACATGTTGGAACACCTACTGGGTATATTCCCAGTAATGGAATGGCTGGGTCCTCAGGTGGTACTATGTCCAATTTTTTGAGGAACCGCCAGGCTGATTTCCAGAGTGGGTATACCAGCTTGCAATCCCAATATAAATGGAAGAGTGTTCCTCTTTCTCCCCATCCTTGCCAGCATCGGCTGTCACCTGAGTTTTTGAACTTAGCCATTCTGACTGGCATCAGGTGGAATCTCAGCGGTTTTTTGTTTTGTTTTGTTTTGTTTGTTGTTGTTTTCTTTTTTTTTTTTGATTTGCATTTCTAAGGAAAGATGACAAAGGAAGGAAGATCAAAGTGTGGATGCTTCAGTGCTTCTTAGAAGGGGTAACAAAATACTCACAGGAGGACAAATGGAGACAAAATGTGGAACAGAGTCTGAAGGAAATGGGGATCCATCCCATTTAGTCACCAAACCTGGATGCTATTGAGAATGCTGGGGCATGCTTGCCAACAGGAGCCTGATATGCCTGTCTCCTGAAAGGTTCTCTCAGAGCCTGACAAATATAGAGATGGATGCTCACAGCCAACCATTGGACTGAGCGCGGGGTCCCTGATGAAATAGTCTGAGAAGGGATTGAAGGAGCTGAGAAGGTTTGCAGCCCTGTAGGGAAGCAACAGTTTCAAAGGCCAGACCCTCTGGAGCTCCCTGAGACTGGATCACCAATCAAAGAGTACACATGGAGGGACCCATGGCAGAAGATGGGATTATTGGACACCCGTGAGAGGAGCGGCCATTGGTCCTGTGGTGGTTGGATGCCCCAGTGTAAGGACATGCCAGGGCAAGAAGGCAGAATTTGGTGGGTGGGACAGGAGTACCCTTAGAGAGGCAGGGGAAAAGGGTGATGGGATAAGGGGGTCCCAGAAGGGAGACCTGGAAAGGGAATAACATTTGAAATGTAAATAAAAAAATATCCAATAAAAGAAAAAAAAGAATTGTTTTTGTTATTCTGCTTTTTTTTTCTTTTATCTTTACAGATGAATTTAAGAATTGCTCTTTCCATGTCTTTGAAGAATTGTGTTGGGATTTTGATGGGGATTACACTGAATCTGTAGATTGCCTTTGGTAGGATGGCCATTTTTATTATATTAATTATGCCAATCTCTTCATTTTCTAGAATCTTCCTCAATTTCTTTCTTGAGAGACTTGAAGTTATTGTCTCTGTGGTTGAATTAAAGAAATGCTGAAAGAAGCTGAGGGGGAGGTAACCCTATAGGAAGACCAGCAGTCTCAATTAACCTAGACTCCAAGAGCTCTTAGACACTGAATCACCAACCAGGTAGCATATAGTGATGGATATTAGGCCCCCAACACATATACAGCAGAGGACTGTCTGGTCTGGGTTCAGTCAGAGAAGATGAACCTAACCCTCAAGAGACTGGAGGCCCCATGGAGTGGAGAGGTCTTGTGGGGTGGGGACATCCTCTTGGAGACAGTCGTTGGGGAGGAGGTATGGGATGTAGAACAGTCAGTGAGTAGACCAGGAGGGGGATAAAATCTAGAGTGTAAAATAAAAGATTAAAAAAAAATTTAAAAAAATATAATGATACAGAACTGAAACACATATAATCTTGAAACCAGTCACAATTTACTAACAACTCAGTAACATTTTGTCACCGTATCATAGTTTCTTTTGTACTTTAAAAATATTGACCTAATTTCAGGAAATAAAAATGCTAGGTTTTTTAAAAATTATTTTAGACTGAAATACATTCTAAATTGTGTTTTCAGTATTCAATATTGGGCAATAGTAGTGTTTTCTTCTGATATTTTAATATAACTTTAGCTTTGCAAACAAAGTGAATGTAACTTATCAACTCTACGCTTAATAACCATTAAAAGTTATATATTTCTGTAGATGTGATTCTGAATTACAACTAATAAAATGGTGTACATTGCTAATCTGAGCACAGACCAAATTGTAATAAGTTTATAATTTTATACACTTGCTTAAAACAATCAAATTTGACCTGGTGCACAATTTCCACCATTCCTACCTTCTTTCTAATTCCTTTAGACTTTTAAAATCATTCATTCCTTCTTTTTACTTGGTAAACATATTCATTTATCTATCCATTCATTCATTTATTGATGTCAGCAGTCTAATAATTTCTAACTTTTTAAAATCATTTTACTCTTAACATTTCCCAAAAGTGTTTATAATATTCAAATTTATATTCAATCATGGTCAAAGTACAGCTAAATATACACAAGTTTTATAATTTAACCATTAAGAAAATTACAAAATTCATTCTTTTATGCATTTTTACATGCACACATACATATATGCATGCACACATACACACATATTCTTGTATGTATATGTATGCACATAGGCATATACATGTTTAATTATATTTGAAATAAAGGAAAAAAGGGTCATTATTTGAGAGGCAACACAGAGGGAAAACATGGAAAGGGCTGAAAGAAAAATGGACAAAGGGAAAAATTATTTACATACTACTAAGAATAACTACAATGCAAGAGATGAATACAAACCTACTCCTAAAATAGAGTTATTGTGTAAAAATCAAGTACTTGATATGGGTGAGAATAATTAGTGGTAAATTGGAAAAATTTTACAGAAGGTTTTCACTTTGAATCTAGTATCCCCAGGCATAACCATATCCTTATTTTAAAAGCTGTATTTTAGTATATAAAAACTCTTATCAAAATTATCACATGAAATAAATATATTTGTTAGAAAATGTAGCTTTGCTTCATAAGTCATTAATACACATATCTTCCTTTGTGAAAAAATATTACAGCAATCCATGGAACCATAGACAGCATAGAACTCATCCAACATAAAATAACTTTAATATTATGACAAAAAATAAGATATACAATAAAGTAATAAAGTTAAATATTCTCAATAGTCAGAGGGCTTCAAAAAACCAAACTCAGATCAAAGTCAAAGACACAGGAAGCATAATATTAAAATCAGTTTTACTAAACTTCATTGGTAAATCTGCCTTTAACAATTCATATTACTGAAGCTATTTCAAGTTGTATTTTTTTTAATTTTATTTATTACATTCTAGTTGTTGTCCCTCCCTCAGTTTCCACTCTAAAGTTCATCATACCATTTGTCCTTCCTCTTGCCTCCAATAGGTTGCTCTCTCCCATCAGATATCCCCCTTCTCTGGGACCTAAAGTCTCTCTAGGATTGAATGTATCTTCTTCCACTGAGAACAGACAAGGCAGTTCTCTGCTATCTATGTGTCTGGATCCTTGGACCATCCCATGTAAGTTCCTTGGTTGGTGGCTCAGTCTCTTGGAGCTCCCAGGGGTCCAGCTAATAGTTTAGACTGCTGGTTTTCCTATGGGCTCGCACTCCCCTTCAGCTTCTTCACTCCTTCCCCTAATTCAACCATAAATTTCCCCGTGGCTGGGTGTAAGTGTTTGTACCTTTTTCAGTCGGCTTCTGGTAGAGCCTCTCAGAGCACAGACATGCTAAGCTCCCTTCTGTAAGCACATCATAACATAGTGTCAGGCCTTGATTTCCCACAATGAGATGGATCCCATGTTGGGATGCTCATTGAACTGCATTTCCTTTAGTCTCTTCTCTATTTTTGTCCCTGCAGTTCTTTTAGACAAGAACAATTCTAGGTCAGAAATTTTGACTGTGGTTTAGTAACCCTGTCCCTCCACTTGAGGACCTGTCTATCTACTGGAGATGAACTCTTTGAGTTCCTTTTCCATAATATAGGGCATTTGAGCTAATGTCACCCCAATGAGTCCTGAGAGTGTCTCATCACCCAGGTCTCTACTACTTTCTAGAGGGTCCCTCTACCTCCCACTATCCGAGACTGCTTATTTCCATTCATTCCCTTGGCCCTCTGCGCTTCTCTCCTGTCCCAAATCTTGCATAATGTTTCCCCTTTTCCCTTCCTTTCCAGTCTTCCAACCAGGTCCCTCACTCCATATTCCTTCACTCTTCTAAGTGGAGTTGAAATATCCTTACTGGGGAATTTCTGCTTGTTACATTTCTTTCAGTCTGTAGGTTGTATCCTAGGTATTCTGTACTTTTTGCCTTATATCTGCTTATAGGTGAATAATACCATTCATGTTCTTGTAGGTATGAATTACCTAACTCAGGATGATATTTTCTAATTCTATCCATTTGCCTGCAAAATTCATGATGTCCTTGTTTTAATAGCTGAATATCATTCCACTGTGTAAATGAACCACATCATAATGAAGTTTACCTCAAAATATCATTCTCTTCTTTTATCTGCCATGGTCAATTTTGGTATCCATTGCTTTGCATGATAATGATTTCATGGTATTTTTTTCCTAGTGCAGTAATGGTTTTCTTTATCAAAATAATATTTGACATTTGATCCATATGTTCCTCATCAAACTACACAAGACACGTATAATGGCAAGACTGTTATCATAATCAGAAAGTCTTAGTCATCTGTACCAGTACAAACTGATTTATGCCAAAATTTTTTGATTTAGATCCCAATAATATAGGAAACCACAAAGCAGTGAACTGGAAGTTTAAGCAAGTATGGCTTCAAAAATAATGGAAAACATCAAAAACCAAAAAATATATATATGTATATATATGTATATATATATATTTCTATATATTCTATTATATATATATATATATATATATATATATATATATATATATATATAATAGAAGAAATATCAATGAAAGCAGACTACAGCAGTGAGTATTGGAGAATATTCTTTGCCAATACTTCAGCATTAGTGGTTTTACTTTGAATATCTGTGGATAAAAAGACAAAAGCACTAAAAGTTATATAGACATGATTTTGGGGGTCTGTGAACATGAAAACTATTTTGGCATGACTGTGAAATGTACTATTATTAATATACAGATAACTACTTGTCTCAATCTGAAAACCCAGAATCTTCCCTTTATCTCTTTATGACCCTTGGTACATCGGTTATAATAATTTGTCACAGTAATTACTCAAATATTTAAATAGTATTTTTTAAAGTTCTTATAGATTCTTTCTGAATTTCCCACAATGTACCCTAGTCCCACTCATCTACTGTCCCTTTCTGTTAACCCTTCACCCTAGCAACCTCACCCACAAAATTAAAAGCAAATCAAACAAACATCTTGTTGTGGAAAGTGCAGTGTGTCCTGGTATTTCACACAGTACATCCTTTTGCCCAAACGTCTTTACTTGATAATGTTTATTGCAATGAGTCATTGGTGATTTGAGGCCCCTGACATTCTGTTACATTATCAGTACTGGATCTTCACTAAGACTCCTCTTGGATAACCTGTTGTTGCCTCATGTCATAGAGATTCTGCAGCTTTGGATTTTCAGGACTAACCTATCACTTGCTCCAACAGTTCATAGATGGGGTAGATATTGGGGAGGTCCAACTCAAAGCTCTAGATCTGCCTGGTTGGTAACTGGGTTGGTGAGTTTGCCATCTCTCTTGTCCCCATGGCACCAGGGCCAGCCCTCCAGCACATCCCCAGCTATCTCACCCATGTGCTTCAATCAGTCAGGAACAAGGACATCTCTTCCACTCTCATGCGTACAGGCCAGCTAACCTGTGTTCACCTCATCAGAAGCCAGCTCTACTTTGATGCCCAGGTGAGTTGTGGGCTAGCGCTGCAGCCTGCAAGAGGCAGTACAAGCTTTCTAGCTCTCATGACCTTGGGGTCTGTTCTCACAAATGCCTTAGCCAGTGAGATGTAGAGCCAACTCTGCAAGATTTATTCTGCATAATATTTGGACACCAGAGTTCCAGACCAGAGCCCAGATCAGGAATGTCTATGTGACCTCTGGTAGTAACATGGGACATAGACATCTACCCATGTTGTTGCATAGCCATGGACCCAGATATGGCCTTCAGTTGCAGCATGGGCCAGAACTTCACCAAGGCCTTCCTTGGTAGTGAAGACTAACATCAGGCTGTTCCTCACCACCCTTACATCTCCACTTCTGTCTTTTTCCAGACTATTCAAACTGTTCTGCTCCTTTCTCTCTCTCTCATCTCTCTCTCTACCACATACTTGCATATCATAGTGGCAACCATGGTTGACAGGCCAAGTGAAAGGTGGTCATCTGGATATCTTACTCCTGCTTGGTGCATGTGCTGGTACATTTGCTCAGGGATCACATTTGACTAGAAAATAGTTTTCACACGTCAGACAATTTAGTGTGAGAAGGGTGATATATGGTGAATAGTACTTATTACTCATACACAGATTCCCTTAAAAGGATCTTGGGTTTCATAAAAATGAAAATAAAGTACATTAAATTGACATAATATATATATATATACATATATATATATATATATATATATTAAATATAATACAATATAATATATATTTAGAAAGATTGTTCTATTTTAACTAGTTTAACTAAACTTCAAACAATTGTAGCAATCATCTGAACATTGACAAAAATGGTCACTTTAGAATTCTATGATTAAAATCAATGTTTTATATTTTAAGTACATTTAAAATAAAGTATTGTAAAAGCAGAGCATGATGGTCTACATCTATAATTCAACCCTAGAAAAAGATGAAGGGAGAACCCAGTGAGATTACGGCCTACATAACAAACTTTATGCCAGTCATCCTACATGATGAAACACTTCATTAAAACAACAGCAACAACATCTAATATAAAACTTGGCAATAAACTTAAAAAGCCAACATTTGTTTACTTTTTCAGATCTTACTTCATATATCATTTAAAATATTTTTATAATACATGCATGATCATTAAATGAGTGTGTATCCATGCACACCTTGTACATGCAGTAAATATATAAGATTTTAGGGCATCATATCTCCTGGAAATAGATTTCCAGTCAGCTATGAACACCCATGTGAGGGTCAGGAATTGAATTCTAGTTATTTGGAAAGACAGCAAGTTTCCTTAGATGCACAGGTATCTCTCCACTTTCATCATTTATTTTTAGAATAAGTTTGTTGATATAGGATGATATCCATATAAAATAAACTACATATTTGTTGGAAAACTTAAATATTTAAGTGATAATCATATACCTGTAATCTTTTAACACCACCAAGGCCACATGTATAGCTATCATATTAAATTATTGAATCTTTGTTTAGTAAGCAGATCTCTAATTAGACTTAAGTTCTAATGAATAGGAAACAAATCATACCTCGTACTAGAAACCTAGATAAGTACCCAGGGCTAGTGATTATTGCAGGGAAATCTATTAATAACAGTCTTAAACCTTTGTTTTCACCTGTCACCAAGGAAACTTGCAACAGAGACCACTATAGAAAACTACAAGCAGTGGAAATGCAGGCTTGTATAACCTAATCTCTATGGATATAACTATAAAATACTACCGTAACTAACGTTCTAGAAACAGTATGAAAGAGAAGGCAGAGAGACTTAAGAGCCAGAAGATACTGGAATTTTCTATGAGATTATGCTCAGAATAATGTCAGCAGCTACACCCATAAACTCATATCAACAAGACTACACAAACAGGTACTGACCAAGGACAACCAATATACATGGCAAAGTGGATGAGGAAACTCCCACAAGATCTCAACCCTATACACAGACATACTGGAAACTGAGGAAAGCTGAGGGTGCCCTTCCCCAAGGAAGATCATATACCAATGATTTTCCAGTGCATGAACTGAAAATATACATAGAAATAACATTATATGGAAAGAAACATTGTAATTAAATTATAATCTCAAAATTAAAAGAGTAAGTAAAAAGTGTCTTGAACTGAAATTTCGAATCCCAAAATATTTTACAGGAAACATTAGGTTCAGTAATTGGAATAATGTGTAACATAAAATATGGCTTTTTAAATTTAGTACCAAAAAGTTGTTTTGTAAAGTCAATAGAATTTAACTTCTTTAAAAGCCACCAACTACATAACATGTGGTAATTTAAGAATGGACTTGAAAGGCAGGCATACTTTAATGCTTTGCCATCCGGGAATGGTACTAATTTAGAAAGATTAAGAAGCATGATCATGTGGTGTTACTTATGACCTTGCTAGAGCAAATATGTCACTGGCACAGGGCTTTAAGGTTTTAGATGTACAAACCAGGTCCATAGTCACACTCTTTTCATGCTACAGGTAAATCCAGATGTATAACTCTCAGCTCCTTCACTAGTACCATGTCTCCATGCATGATGCCATGTTCTATTGGATTAAACTTCTGAAGTTATAAGGAAACCCCAATTAAATGCTTTCTTGCATTAGAGTTATCATGGTCATGATGTCTCTTCACAGCAATAGAACACAAGCGAAGACATACTCCAGATGAACACACAAAAACAGACTCACACAAAATCTCAAACTTACACAAATAGATTTAAGATTATATCATATACAAATGCTAACAGTATGTTCCTTGATTGTCATTTATGGAAAGAGTTAAATTGGTTTTAAACATTTATCATATCTTCTCATGTCAATATCTTGAAATTATTTATTTTATTTTTTGAAATTATTATATAACTACATCATTTCACCTTTCCATTTACTTATTCCAAATCCCCTTTTACAAAAACCCCTTTTTTTCTCATTAATTATTATAACATACTGGTTTTTGGCTTCTAATTATACTTATAAATAATATTATGCTTATGCTTATAAATAATATATAAATAAATTATACTTATAAATAATATATTTACTCAATATTATATTTTTTGCTTTAGTAGCTTGTGAGGATGAGGATTTAATGAAGAGTGTTATGAAAGTAATGTAAGCACTATACCAGTCAGATTTCCCTAGCTCCCAAGTATTACTTTTAACCTCTAAAAATATGAAAAAATATGTTTATAGCTTCTGTGGGTCATCTTCTTTGAAAATGCATTATGATACCACTACGCTATGCTTTCTTGTGCAGTTTGAAAGTGCATTAGGGAGTTTTTATGTCCTGCTTATAGTTTATCAACCACTCTGTTTGCAAATAATGGTTTACATTAATGAGCTTGTTGTTTGGAAATTATTCTTCTTGATAAATAAAAGTCTTGAATGACTTTTGAACTCTCTATTACTCAAAGTAGGTTTTTTCAGAAGATACAGTGCTGCTTAGGTTCACAGGCATTTTCAATCCATTTTTAATGTGTGATACATTATTTGAAGATGTAACTATTGAACATATTTTAAAATGTTGTTACTATTCATCCTGTCTGGTGACAGCTGAACTTTTGCTAAGGTTCCAGAAACCTTTTTTTTTTTGTATTCATGAAGGAAAGAATGTGCATAATTCACTCATCCAACAAAGCAGAAAATCAGAGTCCTCTGGATGGCAAATCAGCAGTCTAGAAAGTTCCTACTTCTGCACCATCAGTGTAGGTATTATTGATACAGGAAGGTGTACCATGTTGCCTGAAATGTGACTGACATATTCCTAATCAATGCCTTTCTAAAATTAATTTATTGTCAATAAAACATTTTTAGTTTGGGGAACTAAAATATAATCACAATATTTTTGTTTCTTATTTTGCTCTATAACTCCTCCCATTTATGTCACCCTTGCTCATTCTCAACTTTATTTTAACTAGCTTCTTTTCTTTGTTTTCATCTGTCTACATACCAATCTATGCATCTATTGATGTATCTGTCTATCATCTGTCTATCTATCTATCTATCTATCTATCTATCTATCTCTTTTTTCTATCTTTCTATCTATCTACTTTTTCTCTATCATCTATCTACGTATCTATTTGTATATTTCAGCAAGAAGCATCAATTATATGGAACTAAGAAGAAAATAAGGACAGAAGATGAAATATTAATTTAGAAAGCTGTATTGGGTACAATAACTTTTAGTCTTCTATCAAAACAACATAAGTGGTTCATCTTAAATAAGCACATGGGTATTGGTTCACATACTCTTGATCAAGAACAAGAGCAGAAGTTAGTCTTTGCAAGGTTTCAAATGATTTCTAATGTGGGGAAATGCTTAATTCCAAGGCTTAATGGAATAATGTTATACTTTCTAAGAAGACTTGTATTATTAGGGAGGTAATTTCCTTGTGATTATAGAGCCATAGGACCTGGTATCTTGCTAGTTATTGATTTATCACCAACTTCCTTACTCAAATATAACCAACTGATCACTTAAAGTGTTTTGGTGGGGTTTCTACCCATGAAGCTTTCTCCATAAGCATTTTCTGTATAGAGGGTTTGGTTTTGGTTTTGTTTTTCTTTTCTGCAGAGATAGTAAAAAAAACTGTATTATAAACTACTAGGTAGATAAGTTTCTTTAAATATATTGTTAAAATGCTTTCTTTGTGTTTGTGAGTGAATACAATGTTGAGTGCATGTAGAAAGATCAGAGACCAGCTTGATTGAGTTTGCTCTTTCCCTCTCTATAATCAATCAATTTCATGTTGTCAGACATGAAAGCAACCACCTTTTCTCACTGGGTCATCTTGTGCCCCCAAAATAGACTTTTAAATTATACACTATAACAATTTTGCATCGTTTCTTGATTTTTAACACAGTTTCTGGATTTAAGGACATCCAAACTCTCACCTACAGTTAGAGAATGGTTACATAGATGTATTACAACTAAATACAAGTACAGAGATGTGGATTAAAGTGAAAACTCCACCTCAGATTGAAAAGAAACAAACAAACAAATCAAAATCAAAAGCATTAGTACAACCAGAAGTTGGCATTACCTTATCTAAGGGCCAAAATAACTCTAAAATCCAACAGCAAAGGAAGGATAATATCTCTTCCTCATTCGTCAAATGGATGCTGAAATTAAGGACCTTTTACAAACAAAACCCTGCCTGATGGCGGAGAGCAGTGGTGCAAGTCAGGGGTCCCAGGATCTCTGGGTTCCTTGAGGCTGCCCTTATAACATTCTTCAATTGCTTACACTTGGTTCCACTTCCATCTTCATTTTATCAGCATAGGATTACAAGCTCCAAATAAACTGAAAGTTTATAAACACAATGTTGTTTGAACACAAATGTGGTTTTGGAAACTAGAACAAATGTTTTTTCAAGTATTATACAAATGTCAATGTAGTATATGTTTTACTTTATCAAAATGTTAATTAGTTTTATAGGAAAAATTATTAACAGCAAGATTCCTGTCTTTAGGAATTCATTATTTAAATTTTGATTGACTCACTTTATTTTTTCTCGATACACACTGTTTTCTGAAATAGCCAGCAAATATTAATTATATTGCATAAATATTATTATAATATTCATACACACAGTTTTAAAATATAAATAATTTCAAATGTCAATATTTAACTAAAGTACATTTAAAACTGTTCACAACCTTTCCCAAAGCAAATTTATTTGACATTTATTTACTGATACATCAAGAATGTTTCTAAGATTCTATTAACTGGCAATGGGTTAATTCATAATTAATAAATATTTTAGACTTGATGAGGAAATGTGTATTAAGAGCCATTATAATAGATGACTCCTCAATGAGAACTTTGAGTTTACTGATGTGATAACCTGCGAGAAGCTAGTCAACAATCAGATATGGCTTTCTGCTCTCAGGGAGTAAGCAAGGGTGGAGACATTCGGTCTGCATTTCCCATTCCAATTCCCATTGCAATTCTCATTTCAGCACTGCTACGATATCTCCATTTCTATGTAAGGGCACTTGTTTCCTCTAATAGATTGGCTTTGAGGCAGACTATATTCTGGTGGGCTGTTACACTTTATACATAAACTTATACATTATTAAGACAAGAAATTTGCTTAACTGTATTTTAGGATCATTGATAATCCCAAATTTAAAATGATATGACAATATCATACTAAATCCCCATTGACTTGAAAAGTAAATTCATTCAATTGAAAGACTTTTTGTTTTCTTTATTTAGAGTGGAGACATCCAACATTAAAATGTATACTTTCACAAGTCAAGAAATAAAATTTGAACATAGTGAAATGTAAAGTAAAAATATTAGGTACATTTGTATTTATTCCTTAAATAGATACAAACTTTATAAGTTAGAATCATCTGTTGAGCTTTTAATTTTTATACCGAATCCACCCTTAACTTTTAAACTATTCTTTAAACAAATGAATATTAGAGATCAAAAGAAAATCCTAAACCTTCAAAATGTAAATTTGAACCCTTTCTTTACTGATTCACAATATGAATTTCATAATTGCTGTATTAGACACAAATACAGGGAACTAAATCTTCACAATATTAAAAATATGAAACTTTAGATACATTGTATAACTTCTAACAGTCTTATATACTGTCAGACAAATGAGATGCTGTGTATAAACAAATCAGTGTCATGAAATTAGGTACGAATGTTGGCAACCTAAGATGTACAATTTCCATTAAAGGGAGCTTAAGGCAAGTGATAGAATATACTTCATTTTTATTGATAATAATAAAAATTTATATTAACACGTGATATTCTTTGTTTTACTTGTTAGTTTTTAGAGACAAGTTTCTCTGTGAAGCCCTAGCTGTCCTGGAATTTATTCTGTTGACCAGGCCTGCCTCTATCTCAAAAGATCCGTCATGCCTCTGCCTGTTGAGTGCTGCGATTAAAGGCCTGTACCACATTCTTATATACTTGTGGACTCATTAATATGGTCAGATGACTTTTAAAAGAGTTTTTATTTTATTTTATTTTAATGCTGATTTCTATGTTAGCTGTAAATTATTTCACAAATATCTTCTTAAATAGTTGTTATTATTTGAAACACTGTTTAAAACAACATGACCACAAGAAATAGAATATTCCTTTTCCCTCTTTTTCATACATTATTGTTGAAAAATTAAATTTTTCAAACAATATATTCTGATTTATTGTATAAAATGAAGTCACTTAACTCCTTCCAGATTCCCCCTAACTTCCTAGCCATCCAAATCCATGTCATGTCTTTATCTTTCTTGTTTCTTCAGAAAAACATGGACAAACATGAAGAAAAAACAAATCAGAATGAAGAAAAGAAAGGAAAAGAAAAAGGTATAGACTACAGACATATGAACACACACACAAACAAGAATAATTCAGACACTATACAGTACAAGCAAGAACAGTAAGACATAAATGTGCCCCCGCCAAAATAAAGTAATATGAGACAAAATAGTATGCAAAACAAAACAAAAGAAAACTCAAAAAACATTGACTTAAGTTGTGCTTGCCGTCTACTGATGTGCAAGTGGTCTACCCTTAAGTGTGGTTAATACACCTAATGAGATTACCATGCAGTAAACTAATTTCTCTTTGCAAGCAGGTATCCATTACAGAGAGTTTCTTGGCTAGTGTGGGAGTCTATTTTCTATTCCTCCTATTAACACTAGAACCATGTTGTGCTTGAAATTATGAAGATCTGGTGCCTCCTGACACAGTGTCTATAAATTCATATGTATGGACATGTGTCTTATTTTGTATTGTAGAAATCACTTTTTGTAGTCTTCTAAGCCTGGTGGCTCTGGAAACTTATGGTCTGTCTTTCCTTGTATCTCACAAGGAGCCTTGAAGAAAGGAGTTTGATATAGACTTCTCATTTAGGACTAGATATTCTGAATCTCTCACTCTTTCTACAATGTCCAGTAGTGGGTCTGGGTTAGTTTCTATCAACTGCATAAGGGAGCTTCTCTGATGACGGCTAAGTAAGGCATTGGATTATGGATATAGCAAGATATCTTTAGGAGTCATTGTTTTGCTACTTTCCTTTAGCTCAGTGGTCCTCTACCTATGTGATTTGACCCCACTAGGGGCTGGGGTACATGACTTTCACAGGGCCTCACATTCTCAAATCAGATAATTACATTACAATTCATAATAGTAGCAAAATTACAGTTATAAAGTACCAACAAAAATAATTTTATGGTTGGTTGGGACTCACCACAACATGAGGAACTGTATTGAGGGGGTCACAGCAGTAGAAAGGTTAGGAATCATTGCTTTAGGTAAACAATAGAGGTTTTTTTTTTTTTTCTTTCTTTTTTATGACAAAATAGGTAACCATTTACTCTCTATATTAATCATATCAAACTCAGAATAGGGTATATGTGTGTTCTAATCAAGCTATAAAGGCTCAAAATGTCTCTTTTATTAAAAACAGATTTGCAATTACTAATACAAATTTTACTAATGAGAAAATTATGAGTGTACTACTCACAATAAAAATATGTAATTATGAACAGGTTATTTCATACCAGAATCCTAATAACCATGAAGATATTCTATTTGCATTTCAAAGACAAAAACTACTAACTGAGGTATACAAGAGCATTTCTAGAGCATACTTGTTATTTAATTTTGTTGGTCAAGTAAAAAAAGGGAGGGCAGGAAGGGGCAAGGAGAGTTTTTGGTTTCTTATGAACATTTTTTTCCACTCTTAGTATAACAATGGAAGAGATATGTCCTGGCAAATTATTTAAAAAAATTGGCAAAAATGTTTAACTGTCAAATTTAAATCAGCTGCATATTGAATTCTCTGGCCAGCACAAGAGTAAAATGAACTCAAGACACCAAGAACTTACCTGATTTCAGAATAGAAAGGTGATCTTGTATCATTTTATTAATTTCTAATCACAGATTTTTAAGTTCATTAAATTGTGAGTAAGAAAGAATTACATGAGAAATTGAAATATAAAGTAAAAACTTTCTGAGGCTTATACATTTTATCACCTGAAATGCCGGTATTATTATTGAAATGTTTTACAAAGAACAGTAACCTTTATAGAGTTAGTGTAGTTTTAAATCACTGAAAGAAAGTCTCATGCTTTCCCAAATACTTCAAGATCAGTATTTTAACAAAGATAAATGTGCTATGAATCCGAAGCATTTTCTTCCTGCTTCACACTTCAGCACCCACATCTTCAATTTACTTGCTTTATTAATTTTAAAAAGGACACGTGAGAACCCTATTTTGATGGTGCTAAAAATATAGTCCCAAAAATATTGAAGCATTTGGACTTAAGTAAAGAAAAATGAGTGTCTATTGAAAATGTAAAATAGATGATGAATAAATTGCAATTAGTTTACTTTAAAATTTAAATTCAAATATATAATATGCTTCTATACTGTGGCTACATATGTGCTTCTGTGTATATATTTGAAGTTAATAAAATCATCTGTCCCTGATTATTTCTGTTTGTATTAATAAGTAGGGTCAAAATATGTCAGCTCATTACATCATATGATATTGCAGTTTTTCTTGAGTTTTAAAAATGCTGTTACTATGAACATTTTAAAAAGCTTTTATCAATTTTATTGACTTGGTGTCAAACTTGTATATGCTCAACTTTTCCCTAGTATTAGATGCACTGTGTGTTGAAAGAGAAAAGTAAAATTGTATCTAATTAGGAATACCAGAAAAGTGTAAATCATTTAATTGACTGTAATAAGAATGCCAATAAGGTTTTGACAATGTGAATTCTATGGCTTCTTTAGGATGTATAAAAATAGAGGTTAATTATAAAATCAAATTTTGTCAAAAGATCATAACTTCTGTGATAATCATCAAGAGTATGAACTTTCCCTTTTTAAAAATTAATTATTCTCTCAGTTGTTACATCAAGACCACAGTTTTGTCTTCCTAATCATCTCTCAGTCCCTCACACCCCACCTCCCCATGAATTCCTCCTCAGTTTCACTTTAGAAAAGGGCAGGCCTCCCAGGGATATCAACCAAACATGGTATATTAAATTAAGATTACCTCCCTTAATATGAAGTCACTTCTCTTCATATTAAGACTTGCCAAAGCAATCCAGTAGGATGACAAGGGTCTCCCAAATTAGGAAAAGTGTCAGACTCCCCCAATCCCCTCTCTATGGAGTCCCACAAAAACACCAAGCTATATATATATGCTGAAGGCCTGGATTAGACCACATGTAGGCTTCCTGTTTGTCAGTTCAGTCTAGTAAGCCCCAGTGGTGTTCAGGTTTTTGGATTCTTGAGTTTACTATGAATTATTTTTAAGATAAAACAAACAAATTCATTATTACCATATGTAACATATAGAGTGAAAACTGTGGTATTTGTGGAGCTAAGAGGAAAGAGAAAACAGCAATTTAGATTTATATATTATGACTGAAACTCATGTAATGTGAATTTTTGCAGTTTTTGGTAAGAGTTTTAATCTGCTCCGTTTACATTTTTCCAAATACTTTGAAACCTAATTTTGTGTTTGCTGTATTTATAGAACTAAATCAAATGTATAAATATCAATTACTCAATTATTTATTGTTATAATGTGCAGATTGCCTATGGGAAACAGAACATACAAGATCCATTTACTACCAGAATCAACGTGACTATTGCTTTGTGCAAATTGTTACTTTGCAATGATTAGAATTGCATTCAGATGTAGAAATTATGTAATTTTAATGAAATTTTAATGGTTTGAAAATAATATTTGAAGCACATGGAATTTCCAACTTCATGACTAAATCATAAGCATCAATTTAAAATAAAATTCTGCTACTAACCATCCCACCATGGTACTTTAGATAATTAATGTTTAATATAATTGATGGCAGCACTTACTATGAATAAATAAACAGAAACAGTTTATTTGATTGCAGCTTATAACTATGGATTCCTTTGATATATATTCTCGATACTTGAAATCAATTTGGAGGTAAACTACTGAGTGAAACAGGGTGCCAAACAGTGGTTTTCACACTATTACCATTTTGTGTTGAGGAATGCATTATCCTTATTTATTGATAGGAAACATTTACTGAATGCTCAAAAAACTTCCAAAATTGCCTATATACTATCACAGAACAGCCTAAATTATGTTGTGACTTTAAAGAAAAATAGAAAATTTTATAAGGATGCGTTATACAAAGTATATCAACATAACTCTAGTACTTATTATTTTAATACTTAAAAATTACATACCATAAGACTGATTCAATTCAAGTAGAATAAAGCTAAAATTATGTGTTTTTCTTCTGCACTAATTCCATATCCCTTTTATTTTGTTGCTTTTAGTATATTATATTTTATATCTGTTTTAATTTAGACAAAATCTAAGAGAAATGTACAAAGTATCCTTTATCCTTGGAAACTCATGTGCATAGCTGTCACCTTATAAGCATTATCCTGCAAGGACAATGCACTCATAGCTACTGATAGAGATACAATGACACATTATTTTAGCCCAAATGTATACTTCCACCGAGGACGTAATGATGAATAAAATAAGATAGCTACATAATAAATGCACACTAATGTTGACAATTTTTGTGAAAGATTCAAAGACAATACATGGTGAAAAATAGTTCTTAACTCTAAACACAAGTGCATTGGACATAACAATTATTTTCAAAATATGTTTCTAGTTTGTTTTATATATACATATTTATATTCACATTCAGTTAGATATGTTATATAAAAATGTGTGTGCTAAAAATAATAATAAAAGAAAAGATGTAAACAACTTGAAATTTAAGAAGCAGATAGATTTATTATTTTTCTTTTTCCTTGTATTTCTTTTATCTTGCAATGATCCTTTCCTTTCTCTATACCGTCCCATATCTTTTTATTATTTGAAAAAGTTTTTATAATATAAGTATTCTATTTAAGCTTCTCTTCCCCTGAGTCCTCCTAGGACCCTCCATGTCCCTTCCATCAGAACTATATGCTTTCTGTATCTTTCTATTAAAAAAAAAAAAAACAGAAATCTTTAGGAATAATAACAAAACAAAACAGAATAAAATAAACAAAAAAGTAAAACAAATAGAGTAGGGCAAATGAAGCAAACATAAGACATAAAGGAAAAGCCTTAGCAACACATATAGCTGCAGGAGCATACACTTTTGAATGCACAGAAATCCCGTTATACAGTTAATACAAATCCAGAAGCCATAATATAACAAAAGACCTATAACAATTAAAGAAAGAATAAAAGAAAAGAAGAGAAAAAAAGAAGGAAGGAAGGAAGAAGAAGGAAGGAGGAGGCAGGCAGAAAGGAAAATCCCTGACAATATTACTAGACAAAGACCCTCAAAAGATGCATTAAATTTGTTTTGCCTTTCATATTGGACATCTACTACTGGGCCTTCCTTAGAAAGTCATTTGTTCCCTAGTAACACTGTCTTGGAGAATACTGATTTCTCCCATTAAAGTGGTATTCATTGGAGATAGCATCAGTATATTCTTGGCTCTCGAACTCCATTGGGTACACATTGGTACAGGCCCAATCTATGATGTCCTTATCTCCTTTGCTTCATCTGTGTCTAAATTATACTAGCTTTAGAAGACCTTGTTTTCTTGGTGTCCTCTCTATAAGCTGTACCGATTAATTAATACTCCAAATAAGGAATATATGAAATTTGTTCAGTGATTTATCAATCTTAGAAATATAAGTATTTTCTTAAAGAAATAGTACAGTTTTAAAATGATATCTTTTCAAAATAATAAGTAATTAAATTAAATACTAAGGTTTCTAGTATTGAAAACAATATTTACATTTTCCAGAAGACATGGTAATTCAATATTCTACATATTTAAAAAAACATTGTATGGTAATTCAATATTTATTAGAACTTAATTTGATTTATAAGAATTTAATTCAATATTTATAAGAATTAAATTCTCTATTAAAATGAAGGGACCTTCTGGAATAATATTATCATAAACTTATAATTTTGTATTTATTTTAACATAGTGATTGATTTCAAATGTAATCAGACATCAGCTTTACAGAAGACAATATATAAGAATTATAATAATGAGGAGGGAATCCTATTGTTAGTTGGGGTATAAATGGTACAGCTACTATATAACACAGTGTGGAGCTCCTCAAAACTTAAAAATAAAATTACATCCAGTCCATATGAATATAATATATATATATATATATATATATAATATAAAACATTGAAATTTAAATAATATTTAAATATCTATGTAAAATAATGCAATTAATGTTTTGAGTGTACTCGAATAGTCAAGAAACAGAATAAACTTAATTTTCCACTAGCTAATAACCATAGTATGGTATAAAAGTATTTGGTCATAAAACCAAATAAAATCCTATCATTTGTGATAGTATATTTGAAAAGTTAAGAAAAGCATGCTTATGAAAGTAGTTAGACATAAAGCAAGAACACATATTCCTGTTCAAATTTTCATGTCAGAAGAGCTAACCTTTCACAAGACAGTGAAGGAGTGGTCCCTAGTTTTGAAGAACAGATGTAAAAACAGATGGAGGAAAGAGTAATATCAGGCACAAAATAAGGTGAGAGAAATTAAATATTTACCTGTATAATTAGTCTCCAGATCATTTCTTTCTAATAAACTCTAAAAGTTATATTGATAAATGTATACTTAAAAAAATCTGTATTTTTATGTAAACATCACCATCAAACATGAATGTCAAAAAATTTACATATATGGAGAATTTTGCTATATAACTGATACTAGGTTTATGTACAAGTTTATAATTTAAACAATTGATTAAAATTATCTTCATGTATTATAACTCAGAAAAAATGCATTTAAAAACCTCTTCAGTACAATGTAAAAAGACAGTTTCCTTCCCAATTATATTAACCCTGTCATATTTTCCAAAGCATGAGAAATGTTTAGAGAGGAGAGGTTAATTTTCTTTTCTCTTCTTTTTTTTTCTTTTTTTAGAAACAACCACAAATTTTTATCTAATTGCTTCTTTCTTTTCTTTTATTTATTTCTTCATGTTACATTTTGCTCATTGAAGCCCTCTAAGTAAATACAATTCCTAAAATCTTTCCCCACCCTCTCTCTTCATTTTCTTTGAGCAGACGATTCTGGAATATCAAGTCCCTATGAAACTAGGCACAAAAGAGAGGTTACTTATTCATGGTTTTCAGTAGGTTGGTGTATTCTTTTAGAAAATGAAAAAGTGTAAGCATAATAGTTATGGAAGACATTTACAATCTGGTATTCTGTGTCAGCAGGCTGTTAGCTTTCCCCCTCACATTCTGAGAGGTATGTTCTAAGAAGTGAGGTGTCATCTCCTTGGGGAAAATTTAATCAGAAGACTCTCAGCATAAAAACATGTGCTCTCTAGTGAGGGTTATTCTAGGTACAGCATCACTCTGCTTTCCCTTCAGGCACAATTGATTGGTTAGACTTTTAAAATAATAATAATATGATAATAATTTTTTAATGTTAATAAATCTATAAATGAATTTTTTGATAATTGAGAGCATGAGATAAATAGAATGGTAATTTTATCTCCAAATGCACAAAGTACCAATTACGATGTTATTTTCTAAAATATTTTCAATATTATAACTGTTTTCCATTTTGTCAAAAATGTATATTTATACATACACATTACATACATAAATATTTCTCTTTGCAAGGATCTATAAAATAAGAACTCCAGAT
The DNA here is from genome assembly GCA_021653895.1 of Mastomys natalensis. Classification (NCBI taxonomy): domain Eukaryota; kingdom Metazoa; phylum Chordata; class Mammalia; order Rodentia; family Muridae; genus Mastomys; species Mastomys natalensis. The sequence goes on from JAJTUV010001441.1 coordinate 218,464, forward strand.
CATTTCCAACTATAAAATGAACATTATTTTGTCTATTAAAGCATTTTTTTAACTATTTACTTTTTTCAGGCTTAGAAGACAATTTTTGATGTCAGTTTCCCACTGCTATCAAAAGATACTACTGTCTATAAATCCCGAGTGAAATTTTAGTAAATGTTTCATCTTTTAAAAATGATCTTCTTTTAACCTTATATTCATTGGGCAATTTGGGAATAAGATTTAATTTAATATAGAATTACATAGATATTGTAGATGTGTTGATGAGATTCCAGGCATATGTTCAAATAAAGAGAAGCATCTATAATATTTTAATAGATTATAATTATCAATTATAAATAAACTTTCCTGGTGCTTTTTGGTTAGAATTGGAAAATGATAAAATGATAAAACTGATCAATTATCAAAAAAACATAAAGGATACTTTTGAAATTTATATATATATATATATATATATAATCACCACAAAGGCCAGATAAAGTATCTTTGGGTCAAGAAATCAATGAAGAGAAAATTAAAGATAATATATTATTAATGTGTTTTCAATTAGTTAATAAACAATAACAGGATACAAGAGATCTGATCAGGGAAATGGAAAGGAGCCATTATGGAGAAAGAGGGCGGTAAATAAAAAAGAAGGAAGATGGATATAATAACAATAAATATATCTGGAAAAGCCAGAAGGAATCATACCATTAATTATTTAAAAAATAGTACATGTAATTCTATGTATAAATATGCATAAACACTTTCAAGAAATATTTATCTATGCTGAAAATGCTCCCACCAAGAGTCAAGGAACATCTAACAAAACTCCAGACAGGAGAAGTCCTCTTTAAGCTGTTGGCCAGGCTATCAAAAGTATTCTCAAGACATGTAGCCTATTGCTTTGTCCTTGCTATTCCTTTAGAGATGGAAGATAAGTCCCTATCCTGAAGATCATTTACTTCACATATTTGGACTAGAGAGTCATGAGATCTAATTGAACCCAATACCCTCTCTGAGAACTAGTATTTTAGTAACAGAAGGTACCATTGAGCTTTCGAAGGAGGAAAGCAACCAAAATTTCTACCCAGCTTTAATGACTATGGACAATATCAATGAACAGCATGATGTATTAACCTTGGGGTACAGTAGTAACACACATATCTTGGTGATAAACAACAGTTCTGTAATTGAACAAAACTTACTTAATAAGAGAAAACCTAGTCTTTGTTCTAAAAATCTAGCTAACTACTCAGTTTAATAAATTCATAGTTATTGGAGGAAAATCTACAACCACTAATTACTTTTACTGGTTGATTTTATAGCCACAGATATGGGTACTCTTTACCCTTCATCAACTTCTCTTTGCAGTATATGAAGACCACTAGAGAAAAATGCAAGCAATGGAATTGCAGGCGTTTGGATCCAAGTCTCAATGGATATATCTATAAAACACTAGGACATAAAGCTTAGGAGAGCATTACAGAAAAGGGTAGAGATATTATAAGAGTGAGAATAAAGAAGTCTAGTGTGATATTTTGTCTCCTACTATTATGATAAGCTACATCTAAAAAGGTCTCACTCAAATTACTACCCAAACAGGTATTGAGCAACGCTAATATCAATGAATATGAAAAGTGAATGAGAAGTCAGGACTCATGAAGTTTCAACCCTACACAAAGAACTATATTCAACTGAGGAAGGAGGTACTCTTCCTCACAGAAACACATACCAACTGTTTTCAGTGCCAAATGATCAACCCTGCAAGCACAAATACAAGTAACATAAACATGGAACAAGTTATATTTAGTTATATACATGTATGTATTTTTACATTTATGCATGTGCAGAGAACCATGAATTTAGCTTGGATGAGCTGCCCTGAGAGGCATTTGTCATAGCTTTGTCCTGTTAGAATCCATGGCTTCTTGGGCACAATGTGCCTTCCTGTTCTCAAAAAGACCAATACAGTCCCTCAGACAGTGAAGGAAAAAGGCCACTTTGTGTTTCTTTGTATGTTCCATTATAAGTTATATGTCTCAGTTAGGGTTTCATTGTTGTGAAGAAACATCATGACCAAGACAACTCTTCTAAAGGACATCATTTAATTGAGGCTGGTTTATAGTTTCAGCAGTTCTGCTCATTATCCATTATCACCTTGTCAAGAAGTGTGGAAGCAACCATGCGGCATCCAGGCTAACATAGTGCTGAAGAAGGAACTGAGTGTTTTACATCTTGATCCAAAGGCAGTCAGAAGGTGACTACCTTCTATGGGCAGCCATGAGAAGATTCTGATTCCACATTTTGTGGAGCTTGAGCATAGAGTTCTTAAAGCCATCACCTCTTCCAATAAGGCTATACCCAATGCAACAAGACCACACTTCCTAATAGTGCTACTTTCCATGGGCAAAGCAATCAAACACACTAGTGTATGGGGTCCAAACTATTCAAAGCACTACATCATGGAAGCACAGAGACATGACAAGACAATTGTTTCAGACATTAATCTTGTGTATGCTGTAAAGTTTGCAAATGTCATTGTATTCTGACAACTACACCTGCATTGATTCTGGCAATTGCCATTGTATTCCTTATTTCATAAATTTATAAAAAGTTTGTTTATTCTTAATCAAATTGTCATAGCCCCATATTACTGTTGCAATGATTAGGTTACCTCATTCAGGATGATATTTTCAAATTCCATTCATTTGCCTAAGAATTTCATGAATTCATTGTTTTTAATAGCTAACTAGTACTCCATTATGTAAATGTACCACATTTTCTGTATCCATTCCTCTGTTGAAGAACATCTGGGTTCCTTCCAGCTTCTGGCTATTATAAATAAGGCTGCTATGAACATAGATGAACATGTGTCCTTGTTATATGTTGGAATCTCTTTTGGGTATATGCCCAGGAGTAGTATAGCAGTTCCTCCGGTAATATTGTGTGGAGAAAGGGGAACACTCCTCCATTGTTGGTGGGATTTCAAGCTGGAAATACAGACACTCTGTAAATCAGTCTGGCGGTTACTCAGAAAATTGGAATTAAGTGATTTTTAAAGGAAAAAAACCTTGAAACATTTTAAAGCCATTTTGTTTGTAAAATTGCAAACGTGGTGGATTTGTTTATGATTATAAAATTTCAAAAGATTTCCCTTATGTAAAATAATTCAAAAAACCAAAGCATTTGATCTTTCAAATGTTTTGTGAGAAATAAGAAACATGCTGGATTGATGGATTTCTAGGTAAGCAAATCACTCATATGTGTCATTCAAAATTACAGATGTGTAGTTTATTTTAAAGAATTATTTTCAATTCTATTTTAGTGTGTGTGTGTGTGTGTGTGTGTGTGTGTGTGTCTATGCATTGCATATATGCCACATGTGTGAGTGTACACATGGTGGGACATATAGGACTCCTGATGTCTTAGAGTCCTATAAAAACAGTTGTGAGCCACTGACATGAGTTGTGGAACACAAACATGGTGCTGCAGAAAGTATTCTAAACTCTTGAATAAACTTACTAGTTATTTAAGGAAATATTTGGAAATTACCTAAAATCTAAAGTTAGTTCTCCAGTTGGTTTGGGTGTTATTGCAGTGAGGGAAGTTTTCAATAAAATCCTGGATGTAGCTCTACACTGAGATCAGGTTATCCTTTCTCTGCTATTAAGAGAGAAATAAAACAAAATTTAAGTATGTTTACATTGGTTAATGAATTAATTATGTACATTATTCTAAATAAATTGTAAGTTTTCTTTATGAGCATGAATAATCAGCCAATATAAAAATGATCAATATCTAAACCAAATTGAACGTTACTGAAATTAGGTGATTTAAATTACAGGTATTTATTTAGTCATTAATTACTAGCCTTTTAACTAGTTTTATGTTATGAACCTTGCATTTCCATCCACAATAGCTGCTATGGGACTGTCAACATGGTTGGAGTGTAAGGTTCTTGACCTTGAAATCACTAATTACCATTCAATTGCCCTCACTCACTTCAATTCACTCAGTGCAATTGAAATCACATAGTTCTCTTTATGGTGAACATATTATTGAACACTTATTTTGTTACATCAAGTTGAAAAATGTTAAATGAAAAGGCCGGACCTTCCTGAATCAATACAGGGCATATCTTAATTATCAGTAGTGAGACTTTTCGAATTGTTTTTTGTTGTTGTTGTTTTCTTTTTTCAAAGTGACTGTTCTGTGAATGAATATATAATTATAGCAACAACAAAATCAAATCTACCTAGAAAAGCAAGATAGCAAGGAATAGTCATATTTTAAAAGACAATTAGATGTTAATCATAGTGAAATTAATGTTTAATTTATGATACATAATTTATTGAATAACATTTTTAAAGATAACCCTTGACTGTTATTATAACCAATTTAGAAAAAATAATCTATATTTTAGAGCTTATGAATTGAAAATAGTGTGCATAATATGTCATAATTTTTTTTTTCTATTTAAGATACATGAAAAGATGAATGAGATGGTTTTGGTATTATTATCTTCTGCTTTTTCCCAACATAGTATTTCTGATTAATTTTTAGAGAATTTCAGAGAATGTATCCAAATCACACTCACTTTCCATTCCTCCTAGGACTGCCCTCTCACCCTTGAAAAAAGAGAAAAATACATCAAGTCCAGCTTTTGTCACCTACATATACATTGGAACACGGTTGAATCTGAGAAGCTATCCTTTTAAAGAAAAGTTTTCTTCCCATCTTCCTACCCCTGCCAGAAGCCATCAACTTCAAAGAACTAAACTTAGCATCTTTATTACAATTTTTATAAACTCTCTTCAGTAGCTTCCTATCCAGACTACTCTTGTCCTGTTTCTTTTATTTGGGGGAGGAGAGTTTTTTGTCACAGAAGCCTTCAAGTCTCTCATCTCAGTTGTGAACCTGCAATCATGATGCCACAGGAAAAGAAACCTCCTTGTCCATATGAGTCAGCTGCAGCACAGATCCTGCTATTCCACATGAATCCAGATTGCAGCATGGGCCAAGAACATCAACATGGTTTCCAGTGGCAGCCCTGATCATGAATATAAACAGTACAGTTTCTAATACTTATGACTTTGAAGAAAATTATAATATATCATAATGACTTTGGATTAGATTATTCTTAGAAAAATATATTCTTAGATTTTTATGTTTATTGACAAGATTTACTATTTAACATTCAGAGATATTTTCTTTCATAAAGTTTATTGGCTATTCAAGAGCTACCAAAAGAGCTAATGTTAGTATATAATATCTTCTCCCAACACACACACATATAACACACAAACACACACACACAAAACCCTTACATAAAAATAATATACACAGCCAGTAATAAATAATTGTCCAATCAGCTCACCCACCAACACACAACATTGGGTGTACTATGTTTTCTGGCTTCACATTTTTGATTCTGGTTATTTCATTTTATTGTGACTGATTTGTGTTTCTTAGCATAATTGCTTCAAGGGGAATCCTGTTGGAGCACCAATCAGTACATTATTCCATGTTATAAGTGAATGATCCTCAACTGAAGGGTTTTATATGCCACAGTCAAAAAATAGGTCATTATGTGAATATTTGGTCTACATGAAGGATTTAAACTAAATGGATAAACCAGCTTCATAGTAATGTTAAATGTATTCTATGATAAAATTTCATTTAAAGAAATCCCCCTCAATGTAAGAAAGGCAGGACATTGCCCTTTCTACAAGTTTATGCCAAGATTTGATAATAGATAAAATAGCTTTAAGTTTAAAACATGGTCCTGACAAAACATTATGAAAAAGTTTCACATGTTTCAACAAGGTTGTTCTGTGTTGCCTCTCTACTGCTGGAAATGCAGCTTACCCTTAATAGTGGTTCATACTCCCCAGTGAGACTGACTACTTACAATAAAACTAGCTTTTTTTTTTTTCACTTTTTAAACCTCTCTTTTTTCTTGATTACCTTCTCCTTTGCAAAGTGGAGCCCCTCTTCTGGGAGGACTAACATTTTATTTATCAGTAATTATCAATTGGAGAGATCTTCTGAGTTAAAAATGGGGTCATGTGCCCACTTCTCTCATTGCTGGACCCCACCTGGGCACAGACTGGTGAAAGCCTTGTGCATGTTGCCAGAGTTTCTGAGAGGTCATATATCATTGGTCCTTCTAATTTAGATGGCTTTGTTTCTTTTGAGTCTTCCATCAGGTCTTGATCTTACACTTTCTGACTCTATTTAGTAAGTTTCTCAGAGCTCTGAGGGGAGGGATTTAATGAAGACATGGCATTTAAGGGTGGTTGTTCCAAGGTTTCTTACAATGTGCATATTGTCTGGCTGAGGGCTCTGTATTTGCCTCTACACACTGTAGGAAGAAGTTCTCTGTCAATAGCTGAGCAAGGTGCTGACCTATGAGTAAAGCAAATGTTAAGAATAATTTTCAAAGAAGTAATTTCAGGTAGGAATCTAAATTTTAGGCTAGAACAAGGAAACAGGCTTCAGGCATGACTTTGGCTAGGACAGGGAAGATGGCTCAGATATTTTGGTCATCCTGATAAGCCCTTAGAACCCTAGAAACAGTGTCATGGTGTGTTCACAGAATTATGTTTATTGCTCTTGCTTGTTCTTTGACTATTTGTGTTTATTACCTTGCTTGTTTCTTGACTATTTGCATCTATTCTATTGCTAGTTCCCCAAACTAGAACTGACCTTAATACTTGCATGTAATTAAAATGGTATAAAAGGAAAAAGGAGGAGGAGTATGGTTAGGGTAAATAAGTAAAATATCCAATAAAAATGGAAAAGAAAAAAGAATACTTTTATGGCTACTTTGCTTTAGCAGAGTATTAGTATTTGATCCTCTAGATCCTTGACTTAACTGGTCTCCTGTTCTTGGGCACTGAGTACTGTGATCTCTGGGTTCCATTTCAAAAGGATTTAAAATCCAGTCAAATATTGCTTAGTTACTCCCACAAGATTTGAGACAATATGGCACTAGTATCATAGACTGAAGAGTTTATATGTCAGTTGTTGTTTATCCATCTACTTTGGTAGCCTGCTGAGTAACTTCTGGTATCATAAACTCTAGGTCATAGGGATAAATGTTATGTGTAGTTAGCAGCTCAAATCCTTCATGTTCAAAGAGTTATGTTTTATCTTCATCAGTAAAGCTTGATTATTAGTTTGTGGAGAGATCCCAACATCATTGTCAATAGCCTAGGTTGTTTGAAGGGTTCCATGTGGCTCTTTTAGCCAACAACTCTATTATCTGTAACTTTTGACATTATTAGTTTCATGTTCCATTTAGTGATGAGAGACAAACAATTGGAACTCTTTTTCCCTGCCCCCAATTTTTGGCAATTCCTTTTAGATCACCTTCATACATGTATATATTTTAAAAGATTCTACTGTATTAGGTTCTCATAGGACTCCTTAAATGGTCATTTGTTTTAGCTATCCCTTACAATTTTCCTCCCCCCCCACTTCATTTCCCCTCTGTATTTCATCCTCTGATCCCTGCCCAACCTTGTCCATCAATAACTATTTTATTTTCTCTTAAGAGGAAAATCTACTCCTCTATCCCCTTCCCTTATAATTGTCTAACCTTTGTCGTTAGATGGGTTATAGCTTATTTATCAAAATCTGAACAGCTAAAATTCACATATAAGAAAATATATAACATAGTTCTTTTTCTGGGTGTGCGTTATCTCAATTGAGATGATACTTTTCTTCCTAATTCCATCCATTTATCTACACATTTCATGATTTTGTGTTTTAACAGCTAAGTAATATTTCATTGTATAAATGTAACACATCATTTCTTTATCATTCATACATTAATTTTTTGAATACAGCAGTGTTGTACATGGTTGAGCAAGTGTCTTTATAGTAGGATGAAGTATTTGACCAATAGTGGTATATATAAATCTTGAGGTATATTGAGGTACATATATTCCTGTGGATCTACCACATTGATTTGAATTGCTGTAGAAATTTGTAATCTCATCAGCAATTGCTAAGTGTCCACTTGCTTGCCAATATGAGAATTCATTTTAAAAAACTAATTTTTGCCATTCTGACACCTGTAAGGGGAACTCTCAAAATAATAATTTGGATTTGCATTTCTCTGATTACTAAGGATGTTGAGTATATCTTTAAGTGATTCTTGCCCATTTCTGTTTCCTCTTTTGAGATTTTTTTTGTTTAGATGCATACTCCATTTTTTAAATTTGGTTGTTTGTTTTTGATGTCTAAGTTTCTTAAATACTTTATACCTTTTAGATTATAGCCCTAAATCAGAGACTTATTTGGAAAAAATATTTTTCCATTCTGTAGCCTATCTCTTGGTCTGAAAGATGTTGTCTTTGCCATACAGGTTCTGCCATAGTATCTTCACCTGTAGGCGAAGTGAACATATATTTCTCAATTTAAAACAAATACTATTACAGAACAATTTATATATTCCAAATTTCATATCTCCCTTTGCACTCTACACATATAGACAGATCTTATAGGGAAACAACAAAATTCACAGAGGTTTAGAAAGAGCAAACTCCTCTAAGTTTCATATAACTTTGATATAAGTAAATAACACTTTTTTTTAACACCACTGGATTTGATAGCCTATTATATAGTGGATCCTATTGCAAAATAGTAGATCTAGGACACCATGTATTCAATAACTCTTCAGTTGGAAAATATACAATTCAAATAGATATGAAATGTAATATTTTCATAGTTTGTTCTGAATGTTTCTGTGGCACTGTTTCGTTTTATATTTTATGTTTAATTTGTTAGTCTAATGGTTTGGCTTTTTATTTGTTATTTGCTTTTTATTCTTTAATCAGTCTTTTGTTATGAAAAATGGTAAACAATACATTTATTAAAAATAAATAAAGTACTGTATTTCCATTGTTCTTAACTTTCTTTTTGCACCCTCAATTTCCTCGTCTACCCATTCCCATTCTTTCTCAAATTCATAAATTTTTAAATTATAATTATTATTGTTTTATAATATATACATATATATGTGTTTATAAATTCAATCTACTAAGTTCACTTGGATTTTTTAATATTTATATGCATTTAGGATTGTCCTTTTGAGATTAGATTATTTATCAGGGAAAAGATTGATTCAGACTTATTCTTTCTCACTCCTAGGCCACAGATTGTCTGGATCTCTGCTATAGGGGTGGAGCTATGTGAGATTTAACCCAATCATATTGTCATGTATCTGGTATTTTAATTGTTCAGGTCTTATTTTCCCTTTTAAAAATCCTTCTTCCCATCTCTTAGTCCCTTTTGCAACCAATGTATAGGATTCATAGTAATCTAAAACTGGAGCTATCATATGACTTGACCTTACTTCTGCCAGGCCTCTACCATATCTTTTATAGACATTTCCTTAACTGTATCATTGTCATTCTATTCACAATTACTTAGAAGAGGGAATAAAAACTAAATGTCACTCAATTAAAGTATAATGGATTTTTTCCCCATAAGCACTATGGAATAGTATACAGTTGTCAAGAGAAATTAAATGATAAAATTGTTGGGAAAGGAGCAAAACTGGAAAATATTATTGAAGAAGATAGCCAGATCAAGAAAAAAATACCACAAATTCTTCATTTTAAATAATAAGTAAATACAAGTGCATTGTAATCTAGGAGTATAGGTATTAAAATTTTCAAAGTCAATACCATTTTATAAACCAAATGTTCTATTAATGTTTTCAAATATTTAAAAATAAGCCTTTCACGTTTCTTTTTATGTTTGTCAATACTTTTCTGTGCTTATTTTGTATGTTCCCAGAAACATATTAATTTACTTATAAAATATTTTACTGTGTTTAAATAAACTAAAAGTGAAAGTAAAGAAAATAATTATTGTTATCTATTAAGTAACAGTGTTTTAAATTCAGTTATCTTAAAATTCATAAAATCACTACACTATAAATGAATTTATGATTTTGTATGATTATATTTATCTAATCAATGGTGTTGAATAAATTATAAATTAGAGTTGAAATTAGTTTTCATTTAATTCCATTTATAGTGAAAATTAAGATTTTTACTTGACAAAATCAAGATAATAATATATATTTCTCTATGTTGTAGTTTTAGTCTTAGTTTTAATAGAATGCTAATTCATTATAGGATACCAATGTCCATTTGGTAATGGACGATGTCTAAATAGAAGGATTAATAATATCATCATAATAACAAGCACTTTCAATGTCTTAGTTTATTCTATTAAATTATATTTTTCATTCACATACAAGAAAGAGAAAGCTCATGTCTGAATTAAGTGAAAATTGGAGATAATTAAATTATTTATTATATTATGAAATATTTTGAATTGTATAAGTTAATTATGTAATATTTATTTGATAACTATTATGGAAGGAAGCAAGTATTCATAAGACAATATAAGAAATCATTTAAGCATGCTTCTTACTACTGAATTACCTTAATGCTACTCATATAAGTGTGTTTAGATTCTCTAAGATCAAAGGTTATACATTAAGCAATATAAACTATTCCCTCAGAGTTAAGGGGGTCAAAAATGCAGGTCTCTAGGGACCAGGATACCTCAATTATAGTGATTTATTTTCCTATTTGAAAATATCCACCTGTAATATATTCATTTGGCCTCTGACTCTTTCAAAGATGACTTCCTCTCTTTAGAGGATCACTAATCAAGGTGAATTTCATTGCATATTTCTATGATATTACCCAACATAAATTACTTCTTTAAATCCATATATTCGAGACCAGAGAGATGGCTCAGCAGTTAAGAGCACTGACTGCTCTTCCAGAAGTCCTGAGTTCAATTTCCAGGAACCACATGGTGGCTCACAACGATCTATATTGGTATCCAATGACCACTTCTGGTGTGTCTGAAGACAGCTACAGTATACTCATATAAATAAAATAAATAAAACTTTAAATCCATGTTTTCAAATATGGTCACTGTTGAACTGAGAATACCAATATTAAAAATAATATGAACCAAAATCAGTATTTTGCATATTATATAAAGAAAAGTTTAAAATGAAAGTGATTCTGGCATACTATTTCTTTAAAAATAAGTAAGTATGGTGAAGGGCACATAGGTGGATTGGAAGGAAGAAGGGAAAAGGATAAATAATGTCTTTATATTAGAAGTCACAAATGTAAGAGGAAAAATGGCCTCTAAGATGAGGAACAAGGCTCCAGTCAATATACAACAGAGTACCCATCTCTCCAGTGGTAATCCTGCTTCATGAGGTGGTCCAATATAGATCAATTCCTCTTGGTGCCTTTAAACCTCACCAGTACTCAGTAACAAGTGAGTTATTGTCGATAGCATATCTCAACATCCAAAAGGAAACTTTGGGAAGCAGAACTAAGTTCACATCCATTGATCAAGGTATCAGAATCCTCAAATACCATCCTAAACAAACAAACAAACAAACAAACAAACAAACAAACAAAAAAGCCATTCCTACACACCTGTAAAGAGCCAATGTAATGATAAAAATGAATGCAAATATGATATGTCACCAACAGTGTCATGTGTTGAATGATTCGTCCCTTGAGAGTGGTCTTGTTATGGGAGGTTGTAAACTTTAGGAGAAATGACCTACCTGGAGAGGTATGACTGAGGTAGTATAGATGGTTTCTTGTCCTTTGTCTTTGCTTCCTGGTCTTCTGTACAAGCAGGTTGGGTTAAGCAACCATAGTTTGAACCCACAGAAATTGTAAATCAAAGTAAATCCTCCACTCTTAAAAGTAGATCTAAATAGATAGATAGATAGATAGATAGATAGATAGATAGATAGATAGATTGATAGATTGATTGATAGATAGCTATGTTAGAAAATTACATCTGAGTGTCCTGATTATGCAATTAGATAGAGGCCTCTGATAAACGTTTTACTTGGAAGCAAATCAACTCAGATAAATTACTTATACTTGGGAAAGTAATGCAAAATGGAAAACATAGAGGTAAATAAAACAGAAACAGTAAAATACCTGTCACCGTTAAGTGTCTCATCAGTTAAAACATCATAGCATTTACTGATCTTTGTTAACACTTATGTAAATACATTGTATTTTAAATTGCCAAGGAAGGATTTAAAGATTCTAAACTGATCTGCTCTAAAAATTGTGGTTTCAGAACTAAAGGAGTAACCCATTCCTGGCCCCCAAAATATTGTTCATTATTTACAGAACCAATGTACATATTAGTGTTTATGTATTATGTGTATATACATATATATGTGTGTGTGTGTTTATATGCAAACTATATTATAACAAATAAATATCCAAAGGATATTCTACAGTAGATATTTAACAAGGCCTTATGTTTCTTTTTTAATTTACATAGATATATGTGTATAATTATGGAGCAGAGATTTTGTTCTACGTTTACCACTTCATAAAATAATTATTATATTTCCCACTCTCATGAACACCAGTTATTATGATACTATTCCTCTATAATTGTCAATAAACCATGTGACTAGCTAAGGAAGAAGACAAAATAAATTGTGTGATGTTTTTAATATGAGCGAAACAAAAAAGTTTACAATGTTGCTTTTAACCTGGTTCACATTCTATTTGAAAATAAACAGGAAGAATAAATTATATTCCTTACTCTTGATTAATATTCCTATTTTAATTGTTTTTCTTTCATTAACAACTCAAGCACAAAATCAAATTATCACTATGTGTGAAAAGTAATTCCTTTCCTTTCTTTGCTATTTTCCTCAATTTGTCAGCTAGTAGGATTTTCTGCAAAACGAGAAATGCTTTCCAATATCAGATAATGTGTTATCACTACTTTCTCTTGAAAATATAAGAAGGGTTTATCCTTGCCTTGCAAGTCATGAGCCATGTAATTCGAGTTGAACACGTTTGGCTCTTTAGTAACAGCTTACCTGAGTAGTTTGCCTGCTTGTGTTCATTTTCTGCCTCTGCAAGTGAGCTGCTGATGCTCTCTGCTTAAGCTTTTGATACCAGTAGGTAGTTTCTATCCCAATGTAAGTGCTTATTGCAGAGATAAATTCAGCTTTGAACTATCTTGAAGACATGAAAAGGAGATCACAAGTAGATATGTTGAAAGCAGCCATTTTTTTATTTTTTTGTCAAGTATCCATATTCAGAAGACTGGTTTCTCCAGGGATGAGTTTCACACTCACAGAATATTATCTTCCATAGGCAGAACAGTATTTTCAATATCTTATAAAAATAAAAGCTTACTTTTGTCGTTCAGCAACAAAGACCATGCTATGATATATAATATAGATCTATTTGAAAAGAAAAATAGGACTCTATGACATTTACATATTGAATCAATATAAATATCTATACTTATAATTTCCTTACATGAAACTCAAATTTGCTTTCAGGATTTATGATAGAAAATTTGTGACCAAATAATACGTCATAACAAATAAAATTTATATATGTATATAATTAAGGTTGAGATGGAGTCACTGGTAGGTATTCATAAGCATATGCAAGTCAAAATACAATTGGAATAAATGGAACATAAATGAAAGCTTTTAATAATTGCAGATGCACAAGAAAATACAGACAATACAATATTTTGTCATGTTTAAAATGAATCTATTTTATTCTACTTAATTTTTACCAGGGAAGGTAATTATCTTCAGAGATCTCAATAACTCACCCACTGCTATCACATGTAATAAATTTCAATTAAATGACCAGTTTACTCTGATGTTAGTTAATACCATTACATATTGTTTTACAAATAGGGCATCATTAGATGTAAAAATCTAAAATGATGAATTATAATCTAAAAATTAGAAACAAATGTTCAAAAAAGACTTCAAGTCCAGAGAGACAAAATGCTAGTGGCAAATTATCAACTAATTCTCTGGCTACCCATGCTATGGTACAAATATTTCATTAGCCACATATATAAACCTTTTGGTGAAGACTAATTACTTCAGTTGCTAAAGGAAAATTATACTATAAAATATTAATGTAGCATTAGATAATAATTGCTTACCTATTAAATATTCTGTTCATTGTATTTTATCACTATTAATTTATTACTCCTCAAAAGAATAGCATGTTGTGAATACTGTTATCATTCCATATTTGTATTTAAAATAATCCTCATAACAGATGCTTAGCTGATGATAATAATATGTATCAAACATAACTGAGAGACGCAAGATTCGAACACACTCATGGTGCTAAGCAGATCACCTCAATATTTAAAGTCATTTCCAATCCAGTTTGTAGTACAATTTTTTGTTAAAAATGTAGTACTCTAGTTTACCTCTCTGGTCTTAATATATATTCATTGACACATGAATGTACTATATGGTCTCCAAATTAAAATATAAATTATGTAATATGCATTTATATATATTTTAGTATATGAATATTGTTGATAATATTAAAATATAGTTTGAGTATGAGTTTGAGGACAATACTCTGATAACTATGATGAAAATTGTTGAATAGGGAGCTATACATGTCTTTTTACATCTAAGTTAGAAGTTTGAGAATGAAATTTCTGTTCTGGCTAGTAGTAAAGAAATTAGTGATTATTGATACGAAACAAGAGAAACAAATGAGAGTCCGTGGCATTTTTATTGTTTTGATATTTTTGAGGCTCAACACATAATTGCCAGGAAAGTTCAGCTGCTTTCTCTATCAAGACCTAACTAAAAGAGAAATTAATGGAAACTGTGAAACCTGAAAAATTGAATGTAGGAAATCAATTTTAGTTTTGGAAGGATGAACAAAAACTCCTTACCAATGTAAATGACACAGTCCTTGTTTATGATTGTCATTTTGAATTAATTCATTAGATATTTTCTTAAATAACTAATTCCATTTAAAATATCATTTATAGTCTATTTTAAAAATATAATTAAAGTTTTCAAACTTTTGTTTTACATAATCATCATAGAAAATAAAATACAAAATTATTTGGGAAGAAGAAGTTATTATCTTTAATAATTTAATAGAATCTTTTCATTTTTGTACTTTTGAGGTTTGAACCTAGAGCTTCACACATATAATCAAAGGCTATTGAAAGAAGGGGAATAGTTTTCTCCAGGAATGAACCCCCATATGCTCAGTCTAAACACGTGACAATTGACTCAATAGACTATGTATATTATCTGTATATTATAAATATATATTTGTGTCAGGAGCCAAACCCAGGAAGCTACCTGCTGTTCTAAGAGAGCTCAGGGAATTACCTGCTGTCCATGAAGGATTAGTCAGTGCAAGGTTTGGTCCCAGGAACGTCTGGCATTTCCGTGGAGTTGGTTAGACAGTAGGATGGTCTAGGGCAATAAGGTTACAACAGTGAGATGATCTAGGGCAATAAACCGCCTCTTTGGGAGAACAGGACACTAAACTAAGAAAGGATTTCCTGTTTCACATGGAATCCCCGCCCGTTCTTTGCGCCCCTTATCTCCTCGCTGAAGATATATATTGAAGTAAAGGCCACGAGTTCAGAGTAATGTAGGAAACAGAGACTTGGAGAGTATAAAAGGAGAAGCAGTCATGGTATAAATGCAATATGCAGTCATGAAATTTTCAAAAATAGCAAAATGATAACAAAAAGAATAATATTCTTGTGGCATTAGTTCGCAAGATCATTAATTACTCTTACATAAATATATTAGTTATTCATGGAAAAAGCACTGAGTTTTAATGAAAAAAAAAAAAGAGAGAGGACAAAAAGCACATTTTTTCCCCCAAAGTGCATTTTCAGGATCCAGTGAAGAGGTTTTCTCTCTCTCTCTCTTTTTTTATTACTTTTGTTTTTTTAAAGTTCAGCTGTTATTCCCCTCCAGTCTGCCCTCTCACAGTTCTTCAACCCATTCCTCCTCCTCACTTTCTCCAAGAGGATGTCTTCATTCCCATTCCCATCACTAGGCCTCCCCACTCTATGGGGCCTCAAGTCTCTGGAGGGTTAGGTGCTTCTTCTTACACTGAGGCCAGACCAGGGAGTCCTCTACTATATATCCATTGAGGGCCTCAGATCAGCTGGTGTATGCTGCCTGGCTGGTGGCTTAGTGTCTGAGGCTTCCTGGGGCCTGGATTAGTTGAGACTGCTGGTCTTACTATGGGGTCACCCTCCTCCTCAGCTTCTTCAGGCCTTTCCCTAATTCCACCACAGGTTTTCTATAAAACACAAGTCCTGGCTTGGTGCTGGGTTATTTGAATAGTCTTGGATACATTTGAGAGTTTCTTGAAATCTATGCTTTTCTGTCCATGAAACATGCACTGGGGTTACCAATGTCTAGAAATCTTGTACAAACTCCATTTTTATGCCAACTGAGGACTTCTGATTTTGGACCAGGGAATCAGTCATGGGAATTGGCATTTAGCTCATGGTTTTATCTCTTCAGTAATCCCACTTTTACAAATCTATTTGTAACTTCAGAAGACACTGAGAGGGTTATATTTTATATGGCTATATTAAAATTTATACAGAAAAACAAACAACAAATGAACAAGCACCTGAAAAGGAACAAGTACTCACTTTCCCAAGATTATGTAAGTATTTAAACACAAAGTCACAGCTAAGCTCATTTTATTTAACATTTTAGCTAGAAGAACACCAATTTTACAAAACTAGTTTCAAAAAATTTTATGTAACTCTTAAATAGTTTTAAAACACAATATTATTATTCTGTGATAGATTTCTCCTTTTGATACATTGAATTACCACTTTGGAATATCAATATCAAATCAAATAATAAAATCCATAGTTTTGCTTCATTGGCTTGATTTCTATGTGTTTTGATGCTATATAAATGTAATATATTTTGTCAAGTTGGCAGAAGCCACAACATATGTTGGAATTTAAAATCCCAAATGGGGAATTTTCTGTCTCAGATTTTTTGGGGGGCCTATCTCGGAGTTTAATTATTGATGCTTGATATTGGGATATTGGGGTATTGGTTGTCCAGCACAGTGTGAACCATCTTGTCCCTGGGAAGGTGGGCCTGGGTAATATAAGAAAGGGTGATGAGAGAACCATGAGAACTTTAAGACAGAGCTGTCCTTCATGGTCTCTGCTACAGTATCTGGTTCTTATCTTCCCTCAGTGAGGAAGGAAGGAAGTTGAATCAGAAGCTATAAGCTCTTTCTTCCCTACAAAGTGGTTTGGTCAGTGTTTAACAGAATAATAAAGCAGCAAAATAGAACAATGGGTAAAACCTAAGGTAGTATTTATGGTAAACTAAAAATTTATATTGGAATATTAATGTAATGGTGATAGTGATGAATCGCAGGTTTTATAATTCTTCCCAAGATATAGATTCAATGACATTCAA
Source organism: Mastomys natalensis (assembly GCA_021653895.1). NCBI lineage: Eukaryota > Metazoa > Chordata > Mammalia > Rodentia > Muridae > Mastomys > Mastomys natalensis. Next base: position 235,769 of record JAJTUV010001441.1, read on the forward strand.
ACTATAAAGTTATAAACAGTATTCCAATATTGCTTTTGTAAATTTTAATGATACAAATTCTAAAGGTAAATATAAACATATCAGTTAGTATCAATATTGGAAAATTTTATAATGAAACCCTTCTCAGATAATAGAAAATATATTACATGAATATTTGTTATTAAGATTTGGGATCATTTTGTTTAGATAATAAACTTCTCTTACATTTTGATGGTTATTATATATTAGGATATACAGATTTATTTTTATAGATTTTATAGATATATAATTTATTATTTTATATTAGGATGTATAGATTTATTTTTATAGCACTTCTGCCACATATTTACTTAGTTATTTTGTTTTCTTTAAACTTGACTTCAAGAAATTGTATGCCTGCTATTCTAGATGAATGTTTGTCTCACACAGGAAGCTGTGTATCTAAAGACTATTAGATTCGCATTCCTTAGATCAAGTTCTCAAAAATCTATTGTTGAAAAACTAAATTTACATTTAAATGTACTTCTGCTGCAGCTTCAGGTTAAATCCCAATTTAGTCCTGTCAACAAAAATTAAGCTTACATATATACAAAAAGCTAATGTGATGGAATGACAATCAAGTATGATGTATGTGACTTTGAATCTGATGTTAGTTAATACTTTGTAAAGAGACAGATAATTGTACGCTGTAGATTGAAGTCTTAGGAACTTGAAAGCTGTTAAATAGAAAGTTCTAAATTGACTTTCCCAAGTTTGTGGTGAAAACCCATACTTATTACTATGTGAACACAGACAGAAAGTAAAAGAGAAGACAGCGATGGAGAATGAAGAAAAAGAAAGGGTCCCAAACATTTTGTGACTCAATTACAAGACCAGATTATTACTTCTGGGCATATGCGTTTCAGATCAAGAACTATTTAAATTATACTTATAATTATACTTCAATATTCCACCCAAGGTTTAACACTGTTATTTTAAAAAGTAACAAAAACTCTTACAGTATATATTTTACAGCCTGTTTTTCTATAATCTTCAAACAAGGAAAACTTATACAAAAGTCTAGTTATCTAGACTTTTCTAAAAGTTTTGTTAAAATCCTTTTGAAGAGTTTTGTTAAAAACTTGTTTGAGTGATAGACCACTTGATATATTTGTTTTATTAATTTTATTTATTTATATATATATATATATAGTGTGTGTGTTGTGTATATATGTATTAATTAATTTCAGTTAGCATACAAAATGCTGTGAATGATTATATTATACCAGCAGATACACATAACAAATTTTAATGATTTTCTTTTAATTTTTTCCATACAATATATTTTCCAATATATTTTCTTTCCACTTCCTCAAGTCTTCCCTAATATTCATAACCTCCCTATATTTATCCAACTTGATGTTCTCTTTATTTCTCAACAAAAAATTTAAAACAGAAAACCCACTAAGTTAAAACTGAATAAATATAAAGGAAAACAACACACATACAGGCACGCATGCATGTACACATGCACACACACACAGTACGTTTAGTATTAGCCAATTACAAATGAACATGAGGCCTACCTTGAATTTTTGGATAATAGAACCATTGGCTCTTTATTGCAGAAAACTGATTTCTTTTTTCCCAACAAGCAGAAACAGTTTCTGAGTTAGTGTTGGAACTTTCACATTGTCGGTGCTTTAGCTGTTTAAGCCTGTGCAGATCTTGAACATGTTGTCATAGTCTGGTTGTTCACATATATATCAGCTCTGTTGTGCCTGCCAATTGCTGTTTCCATGATGTTGTCTTCCACTTCTTCATCCTACCATTTTTCTGCATCCTATTACTTTTAGATCTCTGAGCTTTGAGAGGAGTTGTCTGATTAAAAAAAAAAATCAAAAACCAAAAAAATCAAAAGACAAAATAAAACAAAACAAAAACAAAAAACCCCTCACATTTGGTTAATTTTCCAAAGAATCTCACTCTCTGCACAAGTCTAGTTGTAGATCTCTGTATTGATTATAATCTATTGTAAGAAGAACCTTCTCTGGTGAGGGCGAAGAGACGCATTGATATAGTGATATTTTTTTAATGAATCTATTGCATACTCTAAGTGTAAGAGATCAAATTACCAAAGAATTAAAAATCAAATGACACTTATACAAAGAAATAGTATGGAAGGTACTCTTAATGTTTCAGTTATCTCTTCATATTTTTGCACTACCATAAACAAGTCCCATATACAACTTGGCATTCAAATAATATGATTTTCCTTTTCAAGGTTCTGCAAGTGAAGCGTTGAAATCTGTAGGTAGAAACATCAGAAAGGTAGTAAGAAACCACTTTCCACATCAGATTTATTTTCTTTGTATTCTCTCTCATGGTATAGGGAGTCTAATGTGTCTAAAACATCATTGACCCTATTCTTTAAAGCTACAGTTTCATGACATAAGCATCTCCAAAAGTTTCATAGTTTAGAAGCATCACATTAGAACAAGAATTTCAACGTTTGAATTGTGCATGGAAATAAAAACTATAGTATACATTCAAGAAAACAGGACACTCTTCAGTCCTCATCCTATTAATATTTCAGGCTATTTTTATGTTATCATATGTGCATATGTGTGTGTGTGTAACTCAAAAACAATCTGAAAATAATGTCACATGGTTCAAATATTAGAATACACTAGATAGAATAAAATAATTTGAAAATAATTTATAAGCATCACCCTTATTGAGACCATTTGAAATTAAATATATTTTTATGTATTTAATTAAATATATTTACTGTATAATGAATATATTATGGAAATCATAGTACTGAAAACTTGTTTACAGTAAATATACAAGATATAAAATTTTAAGTAACCAATTGAAGAGTGAATGTATATAATGCCAAAGTTAAGGAGGTTATTTATGCAGTAATCTTAATACTTACCTCTATACAAGTATTTATGAGTACCAATTGCATAGTTGTGTACAATTTTTTAAAAAGTAAGCCTACATTTTTGTGAAAATTACACACAAAATATACATGGCTTTCTACAAATGGGTTACATAAGCCAACTAATTTATCTAAAAAATTATTTAAAATTTATTTATTTAATAAGATTATTGTGTTCTTTATATTTTTGAAATTGAGCCAATAAATTTATTTAAAATCTTAATTAAATTTAAAAAAATTAAATTTAAAAATCTGTCCAAATATAAAGATACCTCATTTTGTGTAATTGTTATTCCAAGTATAATAGAAATTAGCCTGATCTGAAGCATTAAGGATCTAAGTATTTTTGATAAATCATACTTTGTTCTTGTAAGGTTATAATATGAAATATATTTTAGTAATATTACAGTTTAGTCTGATGGCGATATACTGACTGGTTTTGTAGAAGAAAGATGATTCGAAAAATTAATTTATGCTAATATATCACTCAATTGTTAAAAATATAACAAATGAAGAATTGTATATGACACATTTTAAATCATCACATATCTACGTGCTTTTCTTTATCCACAGACTTTATCTGGTAAGTGTCTCTAAGCACAGGTGCCAGACCTTATTTGTAGAATGAGCCTGCAAGCCCTGCAAGATTCAGTACATGAGTCCTGCTCAGCATTCTCTGGAATTCCTTCCATCACATTCATGGACATGGCTCAATGCTTCTGCTTCCAGAGCCCTTATGGATTAAGTGGCCAACAACCCATAAGGAGAAGGAGACCTAATCAGTATTTTAGTATTGTTTTTATATAAACAACTAAATTAAATAGTTTTCTTTTAAAATTAAAACTTCACAGACATTTCAGTTTGACTTGAAATATTCCATTTGATTTTAAGGAGCCAAGAGTATAGAGCTCAAAGATTCAATATCCAAAAAGATTGTAATATCTAACATTACAAGAAATTGGAATTAGAATGTGTTTCAGATATTGAAATGTATTAATAATTGAAATGAGAGACATTCTTTTTAGAGATGCACAGGAAATGGAAAATTAAATTCAAGAGACATTATTTATAATGAAAGTAGAGATTTAAAGATGGAATGAGCATTCATACAGAACTTCACCTAATCTTTAGATATTGTGATGTTTTGAAAAATCGAAATAAGTATTAAAGGGAACATTTCATGCTCAGTTCTGAATGCAAATTGCTTAAAACTTTTTTAACAAGTAAAAGGCCAAAAATGAAAATATAAATTGTATTTAGATTTATAGGAAAATTCACATATACAAAACTGAAGACACAGTAAGGCAAATGCAGGGATATAGACAAAAATCTAAAAAAGATGCAACAGGAGTATCTGGTGCAGCAACCTCTGGACGTAGAAGGAGGGGGGGTGTGTGCTCTAGAATGTACCAGAGACCTGAAAGATGAGAGACAATCAGGACATAAATGGAGGGACCTTTGATGAAATGACCTAGAGTGGGGAGAGGGAACTTGTAGGGTCCACCTCCAGTAGAAAGACAGGCATCAAGTAGAGGGATGGGGTTGTCATCCAGTCAAAATTTCTGGCCCAGAATTGTTCCTGTCTAAAAGAACTGCAGGGACAAAAATAGAGAAGAGCCTGAGGGAAAGGAGGTCCAGTGACCAGCCAAAATTGGGATTCAGTTCAAGGGGAGGCTCCAAGGCCTGACACTATTACTGACGCTACTATACTTCTTTCAGAAAGAAGCCTAGCATGGCTGCCCTCTGAGATGCCCAACAAGCAACTGAAAGTGTCAGATAGTTACACCCAACCAATGGACAGAATTCTAGGTCCCCTGTGATTGAATTAGGGAAAAGCTGGAAGAAGCTGAGAGGAGGGCAACCCATAGGAAGACCAGCAGTCTCAACTAACCTGGATCCCTGAGATCTCTCAGACACTAAGCAAGCAACCAGACAGCATATACTAGCTGATATGAAGTCCCTGACATATACAGCAGAGGACTGCCTGGTCTGGGTTCAGTCAGAGAAAACACTGCTAACACTTGAGGGACTTGAAGGTCCAGGGAGTCAAGAGGTCTGGTGGGCTGGGGGGAGTGGGGACATCCTCTTGTATAATGACTGGACTGTAAAATAAAAAAGTTAAAGAATAGTAAAAAAGAAAGAAAAGAAAGAGAATTTGGTACAACATATGGATACCTAAGCTTTATTTGATGAACTGCAAGAGTCTGGGTATTAGCCACTCTGAAGACATAAATTTAAAAGCAACTGGTATTTGAAGATGTTGTAAAGTATTTAATATCCAAGACCTTAATAGGTTTTAAATAACTAAGTTTTTAATTAGTTCTTTCAAAATTTTACACCACATATTTATTCAAGCCTTTCCCCAACTCATTTCAGATTTATTCTTCTTTCCCTACCTTCCAAAGATTATTTGTTATTGTTATTTTTAATTATTTACAGCTTTATAAGCTTCATATGTTGTAGTCACCTATGTAAATTGTATGATCTAGTGACTTTTAGTATACAGCGATATCTACATTTGTAAACACAATAAAATTTAAGACATTTGTGGGCTAAAACCACCCAGTCTGCTGTCATATCCAATATCTTAGTGTTCAAAGAAACCACTAACATAGTCTCTGGCATTATGGATTTCCCTATTTTGAACATTTCTTATAATAAAGTATTTAATTATATGATGATTTCTAACCAGCTTGTATTCACTGAAAGGAAGAATTTTTTTTTTACTCTATCCCAGAAGTTGCATACGTCAATAATCCATCCTTTCTCATGGAAAAATAATAACTAGTTGATGAATGTTTTATATTATTATTCAGTAACACCATTTCAAAAGCGGGTTGTACACTTCAGATTGTCTTAGTTGTTAGTCTATTGCTGTGAAGGAATTGCCATTCCTTCATGACTAAGGCAAATCCTACAAAAAGAGAATTAATTCAGGGCTTTTTATAAGTTTTAGTGGTTATCATGGTGGGAAACTGATAGGCATAGCGTGAGACTAGTAGAAGGGATGTTTACATACTGATCTGTGTAATGTCATTTTTATTTCCTCAGATGAGGGATGAGATGAAAGCCAGCCATACTGGTAACCATGTTTTACTAATATGTGGCTTGGGCTGAGCCAAGAGTATTTCTATCTGACTGTCCCTAAGCCTAGGCCTGAAGGTTTCTATAAGCAGTACAATCTAATCTACAAACCCTGACCTTAAAGCCTTTATCTTCCAGCCTCCATTTGCTAATCTAGGCCTAGAATGTTTCAGCCTCTCAGACTTACTGTAGAATCAGATCACCCTTTCTAGTTCTTTCTAAACTCTGGCTGGGTGGTTCAACTTTGCTTTTCTTGCTCAAATCTCTATCCAAGCTGGCTGATTCAAATTGACTTCTCTAGGCTTCTCACTGAATATCTCTGCTTGGAAAACCTGCCTCCTAACTCCAGGAACCAAACTACACTCAAATGAACTGCTGTGAACTGAACTCTCTATTCTCTCTGTACCACTCTTAAGTAGCTTCTCTGTCGCTCTCATGAGAGTTGGTTATATCCTGATTCTGACTCCTTATGCCACATTTTTCATCAATGTGTCTGCCCTTCCATTAGGCATGATTATTTGGGATTAAAGAGGTGTGTACTAAAGGCAAGTTTCACTAAAGAGGGAATAAAGGCATATGTGTCTATATTCCAGCCAGATGGAAGAAAAAAAGCAGAGAGAAAAACAGAGAGGTACTGAGAGAGAGAGAGAGAGAGAGAGAGAGAGAGAGAGAGAGAGAGAGAAAGAGAGAGAGAGGTAAGGGGAAAAAGAAGGAGTGGGAGGGGGCGGGGGAAGGGGAAGGGAGGGGAGGGGAGAAGAAGGGGGAGGGAGAGGCAGAGGGGAAGGGGGGAGGGAGAGGGACAGGGAGATGGAAAGGGACAGGGACAGGGAGACTGGGACTTTTATGAGTTTTTAAATCTCAAAGCTCAAATCTTACTGGTTTCAACAAGACCAAACTTAAACCTTCCTAAACACTGTGACAGCTGAACCAAGGATTCAAGACTATTTTCCTATAGAGACCATTTCACTCAAACAACACACACACACCACAAACATATGCATATATTATATACTCATAAATATGTATATATGTATATATTATTACTTTTAGTTTAATTCTATCTAGTATATAAATATATATTTCTTTTATCAAGAATTATTTTGAAAGTTTTCTTTTTTTCCTTTTTCTTTTGCTTCATTTATTTATTTATTTATTCCTAGTTATTTTTTCATTCCTATTTATTTATTTATTTTTATTGGATATTTTATTTACATTTCAGATGTTATCCCCTTACCCCATCCCCTTTCTCGCCCAGGAACCCCCATCCTCTCCCCCTCCTCCTGCTTTTATGAGGATGTGCCCCTATCTACCCCTCAACTCCCACTTCCCCTCCCTCAAATTTCCCCACATTGGGCATCCAGCCTTCATGGGACCAAGGATCTCCTCTCCCACTTATGCCAGACAAGGAAGGCTATCTTCATATACCACTGGGGCCATGGGTCCCTCTCTATGTGCTCCCAGGTTGGTTGTTTAGACCCTGGGAGCTCTGGTTGTTTGGTATTGTTGCTCTCCTCATGGGGCCACAAACCCTTTCAGCTCCTTCAGTCTTCTCTCTAAATCCTCCATTGGGAACCCCTTGATCAGTTTAATGGTTAGCTGTGAGCATTCACCTCTCAATATGTCATACTCTGGCAGACCTCTGTATCAGCCTCCTGTCAGCATGCACTTTCTGACCTCCACATCAACTTCTACTTTTGGTGACTGCACATGGGATGGATACCCTGGTGGAATGGTCTCCAGATGACCCCTCCTTCAGTTTCTGTCCCACACTTTGTCTCCCTATTTGCTCCCTTGAGTATTTTGTTACTCCTTCTAAGAAGGACCGAAGCACCCACTCTTGGTCTTCCTTCTTCATGAGCTTCATGTGGTCTGTGAGTTGAATCTTGGGTATTGAGAATTTCTGGGCTAATATTCAATAATCAATGAGTGAATACCATGTATGTTCTTTTGTGATTGGGTTATCTCACTCAGGATGGTATTTTCTAGTTCCATCCATTTACCTAAGAATTTCTTGAATTCATTGTTTTTAATAGCTGAGTAATAACTCCATTGTGTAGATGTTCCTCATTTTTGGATCCATTCTTCTATTGAAGGACGTGTGGGTTCTTTCCAGCTTCTGGCTATTATAAATAAAGCTGCTATGAACATAGGGAAACATAGTCCTTGTTATTTTCTAACTGATCAATTATTTGATAGAGAATAACTAAGTATACAGAAAAATCATTGTAAATATAAAGATACATGTTAAGTACAGCTTGTTGGGTTGGGAAAATATATACTGTGTTAAGTTTACAACTTACAAAATTATGTTTATTTCCGATAATCTCAAATCAAGAAAAGTTGCCTCAAATCAAATCAAGGAAAGTTATCAGGTCTAAAATGATCTGTTATTTGATGATAAATGTATCATTTTTTTCCTATAAAGCTATAAAAATTCTTTATGTGGATGTGTCTATAAACAGAAATCTGAACTAAATCACTTTAAAAGTGATAAAATTCCAGGAGGAAATTGATGAAGACATCAGTATATTTGCAATCTTTAGTTCCCCACAATAAAACATGAGCTGATGGAGCTAATTGAAAATGTTTAAGAATATAGCAAAACTATCAATCACTTGTATATAATTGACATCTATATATGATGTGCAGATACCAGAGAGTACAGACTGTTTTCAAGTTCACAAAGTCATTCACTAAGAGAGGTATTCTATTCCTTAGAAGACATAGGAATTAAATTCCTAAAAGATATATTTTAACCCTAAATGGAATCAGTCTAAAAATTAATAGCACAGAGCTAGAAATGTAAACTTAGGACTTTAACAGCACAGTTCTAAGTCACACAGAGAATAAAACACTGGGGAAAAAGTTATTTGTACTTAAAAAAATACAAATGTACAATTTGCCAAAAGTTGTGAGATGAAATGTTACTGGTACAGGACATCAGGGCAGTAAAATAACCTATTATGGAAAAAAATAAATTCAATTTTATAGTGCATCTGGGTAAAGAGAAATTTAGAAAAAAGACAATCTCTGTGTACAGGAAATAATAAATAAAATTAGAAACTCACATATATACACAAATAAAAAGATGAAACCCAAAAATGAGTTTTACTTTTTGAGACAGGATTTTTTTACTATGCAGCCCAAGTTGTCCTCGGACTCATTATATGAGTCAGTTAATGCAAGACTCACAGTAATCTGACACCTGCATAGACAAAGCAAAGGCATACACCATCACGCCAGGTTTCCATGATCTCTAAATAACAATAAAATCAATAAACTTTCATTCAGGCTATGAAACTTAATAAATGTTGCATCACCCCAGACTTTAGGAATATTATGAAGATCTCTGATTTTTCCAACAAACTGAGTAATGTGGATGAAGTTAGTGTTTGAAGTACATTTTTATGAGAACTTATCTAAAAAAAAGTGGACTATATTCTTCCTTTCTGCAGCTTTGGGAGCTGAACCCACCCTTTCCTGCTTGATAAGCAAGGTCCACATCCCTAGCACAAAAAATAATTTCCTTAATAGTACTAGATTTGGGGAAATTTTCAATTTTTGTTTTAATCTTCCAAAAGTTAAAATATGAGGGTAATGTAGGTTCATTAGTAAATTCTAGAAAAAAGGAATACATTACATTAAATTAAATTAGCTCTACAGAACTCGTGCATATCAGTCATGAATGCACAGGTAAAATTGTAGAGAAAATATTAACAAATTTCATTCAGAAATATATAAAATATGTATTAATATAGTAGAAAGGCTACATTCCTTTAACTCTTATTATATATATTATTATAATTCTCTTATTTGTATTCTATTTTCATCCCAACTTATTATATTTTTTGTTAAATTCACACTTTAATAACTTTAGACCACATATAAATATGCACCCTTACACACACACACACACACACACACACACACACACTATATCACTATATTGTATTTAATCTTAATCTTCCCACACTTCCTACTCTCCCATCCATCACTCTTATTCATATGTGTCCTTTTCCCATATTCAGGCTATTTAGTTATATCCTGTGACCTCTAATTTTAGTCAATAAAATCTGGGTTTTCTCAGGTTTGGGAACATCCATTGGAGTCTGATTGGTTCACCATTTGGCACACAACTGAAGGCAGTGACTGATTTCCCTTCCCCTATAACCCATTACACTTACAATAAGTCACCAGAAAGTTCCATGTACTTCTAAAATCTATGACTGTCTATTACCAGGTCCAGTCATGTTCAAGACTATTGGCTACAACCGTACTGCTGTTGTTGCAATGCATTATGTGCTTTTCCATAAAATGTGTTTATTTTGACCATTTTTTTAAAAAAACTAGACACAAAGTTATCTGGGAAGAGGGCATTTTAACTGAGAAAACATTTGTAATATTGCCTATAGGAATATCTGAGGGACATTTTCTTCATTATGATTGATGTGGGAGGATCATCCAACAAAGAGCAATAACATGCTAATCCAATAGTCCTAGAAAGCAGACAGAGCAAGCCATGGCTTCTGCTCATGTCCCTGCCTCTATGTTCCAGCCTTGAGTTCCTGCCCTTATTTCCATCAGTGATGGACTGTGACTCAGGATATGTGTATTAGTTAAGATTTTAATGCTGTGAACAGACACCATGACCAAGGCAACTCTTATAAGGAAAATATTAATTGGAGCTGGCTTACAGGTTCAGAGGTTCAGTCAATTATCTTCAAGGCTGTAGCATAGCAGAGTCCAGGCAGGCATGTGTAGGAGGAGGTGAGAGTTCTACATATTGTTACAAAAGCAAACAAGAGAAAAGGGACTTCTAGGCAGCTAGGATGACAGTCTTAAAGTCCACATTCTCGATAATATACTTCCTCCAACAAGGCCAAACATACTCCAAGAAGTACATACTTCCTAATAGTACCACTCCCTGGGCCAACCCTTTTCATTACCCTCTTTGCTGTTGTTGTTTTTGTTGTTGTTGTTGTTCATGGTATTTTGTCATAGCAGTAGAAATACTAAGACAACATAAAAATAAGGGAATCCAATAATAAAGGAGATTCTACATGTAGCTAACTCTCAGACCATCTAGTTAGAGAAACTGAGGCAGAAGATCATTGAGATCTAGGCTACACTGACTTGTATAGTAAGGTTCCATATCAAAAAACTGGATTTGAAACATGAACAATGAAAATGCTATAAAGATGATGGATGGTGGGTAAATTCACCTAGAAAAAGAGGTTCTAAGTAAAATTTTAAGAGGACCAAATTTTAAAACAACAATAAGATATTACTAAATTCCTATTGGGAGAGTCAGAATTAAATATACTGTTAATAAGTCATGTTGGTTGGGTTGTGGATGTGCAGGTGTTCTACATACCTGCACCAGAAAGAAAACTGAACTGATGTGGTAATATAAAATTTTATAGTACCATGGATGACAAATTGACAGTTTCTTATATACTTAAATACCCTCCTAGCATAGATTTTATTAATTGTACTTGAATATTTTTATTCTAGAAAATTGAAAGCTCACATACTCAAGAGTTTGCATGGATTTTAGAAATAGCTTTCTTCACAACTGGCAACCTTGGGAGCAGCCCAATAGATGAATATTTAACCTGTGTGTTAGTCAGGGTTCTCCAGAGAAAGCATCAGAAGGTGAAGATTTATCAGAAGGAACTGGATCAACTGCTTTTGGGGACTGAGGAGTCTTAGAACAGGAAATCTGAAAGATAAAATATGTAGGTACCAACAAGTGGTTTAATTCAAGTCAAAAGGTTTCACAGGCAAAGACATTGGTGATGTATTTCTGAGCATCAGATCCGAACTGAAAGTCTGAAATCTGTAAAAATGAGTGGTGGCAGCAGTTCTGGAGTTGAATGCTTCAGCATCCATAGTACTGGGGTGCAAATGCAGGAAATGCAGATTACCTTAACTCATGGACAGTGAGGAAGGACATTGCTTTCTATGCTGTTGTTGCTACTATTATTATTACTATTATTATTTTTAAAATTCTTATCTTATACAATATATGCTGACGACAGCCATTCCTCCCTCCGTTCCTCCCATTCTCTCCCTGCCACCTGCCCTTTTCTCCAGGTCCACTGCTCTTCTGTGGTTCCACTGCATGGTACAATAATTACCATTTTTGTATTTATACGTTTTGCAAACCATCCACACTGAGCTCTAATGTAACTATGAAACTGTGAAAATGATGTCAGCACATGTTTGTCCATTTTAGTAAATGTTATCAATATGTGGAGATATGTTGATAATGCAAAGTTCTATCAAGGGAAATAGAAGTATTATAAATATTTTCACCTTTTGTTTTGCTTTAAATTTCATATGATGTAAAATAAGTAAGATCATATATGTACTTTAGCATTTGTAAATGTTTAAATTTTTCTGTTTTTTAATCATTTTGTTTACATTTTAAATGATATCCCCCTTCCCAGTTACCCCTCCACAAACTCTCCCATTCCATCCCCTTCTCCCCTTCCTTTTTGCCTCTATGAGAGTGCTCCTCCACCTACTCATCCACTCCTGCCTCATTGCTCTAGCATCTTCTCACTCTGGGGCACCAAACCTTCACAGGACCAAGGAACTCCCCTCTCATTGATGTCAGTTAAGGACATCCTCTGCTATACATGTAGCTGGAGACATGGATCCCTTCATGTATACTCTTTAGTTGGTGGTTTAGTCCCTAGGAGCTCTAGGTTGTCCAGTTAGTTGATACTGTTCTTCCTATGGGGTTGCAGATCCCCTCAGTTCCTTCATTTCTTTCCCTAACTCTTCCATTGGTATCTCCATGCTCAGTCAGATGGTTGTCTGTGAGTATCTGCATCTGTATAGGACAGGTGCTGGTAGAACCTCTCAGGGAACAGCCATACGAGGCTCTGGTCTGCAAGTGCTTTTGGCATCAGCAATAGTGCCAGGGTTTGGTGTCTGCAGATGGGATGGATCCCTAGGTGGGATTGTCTCTGGATGGCCTTTCCTTCAGTCTCTGTTCCATTTTTCGTACCTGTCTTTCTTTTGGACAGGAACAATTCTGGGCTAAAAATTTTGGCATAGGTAGGTGGCCCCATCCCTCAACTGGGATCTGTGCCTATCTACTGGAGATGGTCTCTATAGGTTCTATCTCCCCTTTCTTGGGTATTTTGGCTAGTCATCCTGGTGGGGTCCTGGTTTTCTGCACATACAGAATTCCTAAATTACTTGCTTGTACTTCAGTTGTTCACACTGAAGAAGTATTTCACTCTATATATCATATAAGTGAACATAAATTTAATATTAGGTAATTATGCTTATATCAAATTATAAAGATAGAAAAATATTCTTCCAAATAAAAACTTCAGTTACTTTGGCATTATCTCTGCTGTCATCTTTTCTTTAATCAGCCCCTCAGTATGTCATCCAGCTATGTGATGGTAAACTGTGCATAGTTGAATTTTTAAACGCAACAATGTTTTATTTTTGATATGCATAGTAGGTTCTCCTTAACATTTATTGATTATGTATGAATACTTTGAAATCTATGAATTATATATGTTTATTTCTTGTCTCTCATTTAAAGGAAACAGATTAGGATGTACTTCATTGAAGGCAGGTCAATTCCCTTTGTTCATTTGTATTCTGGTTGAAGTTAATAGACCCAATAAGTCATTTCTGAGAATGTGCTGCTCATCTGAGAAGATAATGTAACTATTTCATCATGCTATGGAACAATTTTGCATTAGAAATTGAAGTACTGTCACAAATAAAGTTTAAGACACTAGCTATCACAATGCTTACTGCAGAAGTTGAAGACAGGAAAACAATAAACAGAAGTATGGCCCTAGGATTTGAATACGGGGCACTTTGCATGTTCAGGTCCTGTTCTATCACTCAAATAATTCTCAAACATTTTTATCTTAGATTGCAGGGTTACTTAGGCTGACCTCTGATGAAGTCTTCATCTCCAGGAGACCTGGGATTTGACACTCTCTTGTCTCAGCTTCCTGAGAAGTTGAGATTATAGGTATTCTAATTAAATTAATTTCATGTGATAAAACTCCACTGACCTAAAGCAATTTAGGAGAATAAGGGTTTAACTCAGCTTCCAGTGTCAGGTTATAGTACATCAGAGAAGAAAAGGTAGATGCTGATGTGGATGTCAGGAGGTGCTTGCTGACAGGAGCCTGACATAGCTGTCTCCTTAGTGGTCTGCAAGAGTCTGACATATTCAGAGGCAGATGCTCACAGCTAGCCATTAAACTGATCATGGGATTCCCAATAGAGGAGTTAGAGTGAAGACTGAAGGAGTTGAAATGGTTCCCGACCCCATGAGGAGAGCAACAATACCAACCAACCAGAGCTTCCAGGGTCTAAACCACCAGCCTGGGAGTGCTTAGGGAGGGACTCATGGCTCCAGCTATATATGCAAGGGAGGTATAGGTGGGGGAAGAGATCCTTGGTCCCATCAAGGCTGGACGTCGTGTGGGGGGGTATTCGAGGGTGGGGAGGTGAGGTGTGGGTGGATAGGTGGGGGCACACCCCTTATAGAAGCAGGAGGACAGGGGATGGGATAGGGCGTCCTGGGAGGGAGGGGGAAAATGGGGTAAGAAGGGGAGAACATCTGAAATGTAAGTAAAATATCCAATAAAAAAAAAAAGAGAGATTCATCCAGCTGGTCCACGATACCCACAGTCAAGAACAGAGTCAAATGCGTGTTCACATGCTCACTAGCTTCATGTTTGGCAGCCTGTGTTCAGGTAATTTTCTCCTCTCTTATAATGTTCAAAATGGTAATCCTAGGGAATGTTCCTCTCTACAGTTTACTGGTCTTCACACACCAATTATCAGTTAAGACAATCCTTCACATGCACACTAACAGACCAACTTCATCTAGATAAATCCTCAGGAAAATACTGCCCATATGACTCTAGGTTGTATCAAGTTGACAAGTATGTACCAGCACACTTGTTACCAACCCTCTTACTAATAGCATATTGATAGTTAAGTTTTAATGCTCCAGCAGTTGAGAGAACACAGTGTACACATATATACAAATAGCAACATACATGGTTTCAATGATGCTCATTCTACTCAGCTATAATTCTCTAGTAAACAACTTACTACAACTTTGCCCAAATATGAAAAACTTTACCAATTCAAATAAGTGCTATGAAAATATCATTCCCTAAATGTGTTAAAATAATGTGGAGGTTAGAACTCTTAGACTTTTAAAACATTGTCTCTCACCACTATTGCACTAAGTGATGTAGTTTTGAGGGTCATGGGATCATTTATGGGTCACATAGAATACTTAAAACAGGGATAAGTAATATATACATGCTCACTAAGTTTCTTTTCTTTCTTCCCTTTTTTAATTTTTTTTAGCTTGTGTTCAGCTACTTTTCTTCCCTTTTTGTTTAATTAATTACATAGATTTTCCTGATAGTTCATGAAAATATAAACATTAAAAATTTTTTCCATATAACAAGCTTCAAATTTGCATTATATAATATCATATTAGAAGACAGAAAAAACATGTTACTTTGAGTTTTCCAAGGATCCACAGAAATTCAATAAAATAAAAAATAATAAGTTACAGTGGATACTTAATACATTAAAATAATTTTCAAAAATTATTTAAAATAAAGAAATCAAAAGAACATGATTTAATAAAATTTGTGGTGTATGGGGATATATCTCTCCTTTTTTATTTTATGAAGATACTGTTTTAAAGTTCCATGGGCCCCTTCCACAGTCTCTTGTCTTTGACAATTATAAGGAATCCCAGTAATATGGGTAATGTTAAATTGTTACCAGAGAGTCTCAAATGTTCAACTGCGATAGTCAGTTCCATTATCTGTGTTTTGTTTGTTTGTTTTTCTTTTTTGTATTTTTTAATTATTGGATACTTTATCTACATTTCAGATGTTATCCCCTTTCCCCCCCAAAAAACCCTTTAACCCATCCTCCCTCTTCCTATTTCTATGAGGGTGTGTCTCCACCCATCTACCCACTCCCACTTCCCCACCTAGAATTCCCCCTCACTGGGCATCCATCTTCAAGGGACAAAGGCCCTCCTCTCCCATTGATGCCTGACAAATCCATCCTTTTCTACATATACAGCTAGAGACATGGGTCCTTCCATGTGTGTTCCCAGGCTAGCTGTTTAGACCGTGGAGCTCTGGTTCATTGGTATTGCCACTCTCCTCATGGGGTTGCAAGCCCCTTTAACTGCTTCAGTCTTCTCTCTAACTCCTTCACTGGGACCCTGTGATCAGTTGATGGTCAGCTGTGAGCGTCTGCCTATGTATATGTCAGACTCTGGAAGTGCCTCTCAGGAGACATGTATATCAGTCTCCTGTCAGCATGCACTTCAAGACATCTACAACAGTGTTTGCATATGCTGATTGCATCTGGGAGGGAACTCCAGGTAGGACAGTCTCTGTATGGTCCCTCCTCCAGTTTCTGCCTGACACATACAAAATTTGGAGGCAAGGAGCCAAGGAACTTTCTGCTGAGTGTCTATGGCGCTCTACAACTAGGCACACTTGTGCATAGGTGAAAGGGAAAGATCCACTTACTTGCATAAGGCATGATCCCAATCAGGTATTAAATATGGGGAAGAGAATATGTTTGTGTTTTTTTCTGATGGATGCTAAAGGAGCATGGTGGCCACCAGAACGATGGATGAGACATGTTGATACCAGGACAAAGAATGATGCTGACCTGTGAGCTTGCTGAGTGCCCTGACAATGGTGACTGGAAGCTGTAATGGACATATGTTCCCTATCCACCATTGCTTAGCTATACTCCTGATGGGACAAGCTGCCTTGCCTCAAGTTTAGACCTGTGGAACAGAGAACCAAATGAGGAGTTACAATGACTCTTGTGTTGTTCTTAAATGTGACCAGTTATTCAGAATCAATAATGGACTGGTCTAGAAATCAACGCAACACTGGAAATAACAGTCTTCACTTAGAAGTCTGGTTCTGGACATTTTCAGAGACATATATGGAAGTTAGCTGAAGTTCTTTATGATGTTATATTAGCAAGAGATACTGTTGGGGCAGGATCTGAATTTCAAACAGGTGTTAACACGTGTGTTAAGGCTCTTTTAATTGTCAAGTTAAAATTACTTTTGTTTCTTCTACAGTATTTAATGTAAGTTGCATTGATTGTACACCTTCTAATTGTGTTTGTGTTTTGAAATCTGGCATGCCAGTTATGGAGATCTATCAACCAGCTTTTGTTTTAGTGCTCTGAGTATCACAGATTCTTGGTCTTCTAAAAATAGCTTGCAAGTACTGGAAAAAAGAAGTCAGGCTTTAAGCAGAAGCAAGAAGGTAGTGGGCTTGATTATTGCTGGTATAACAGCTTTAATTACATTAATTGCTAGCATCACTGCTTCTGCAATTGCTTTGACACAAGAAGTTAAGACAGCGACTTTTGTTAATCATTTAGCAAAAAGAGAAAAAGAAAACAATCATAGGTGAATGATTTATGAGATTGAAAAATGATGTGAAATACTCATAGCAAAGCATAAAATTATTCTCCATACACATAATTTGAAGTAAAAGTTACTAACTTATAATTTTCAGTAATTAACTATATATTAAGAGTTTTAAAAAGTATATAACCCATCATGTTACATGTTTTCAGTTGAAGATGCAGTGTTGTCTGGAGTTATCAGAAAATCTGCAGGACTGGGCATATCCTCTCCCACTGAGGCTAGAAGAGAGGAGAAGGAAGACACTGATGTCCATAAAGCATATTATTAAAATTATATTTCATACTTGATTTGTCAATGTGAGACATTTCTTTTTCACATTTGGAGAATGTTATTTAGCCAGTTATAACAAAGAACTAATTTTCAACTTATTGACTAGAAATTTAACATGTTAAAAATATCAAATTTTCTTTATTGGTTTTTATAGAATGAAGAAACTCCCTTTTTAATAATCTTTTGTACTGAGTTCAAGAGAAAGGTTTCTCTGAGCATTCTCTCATGTGAATTAGAGACTGACATGTTGCCATATTCCCCATAATCCATCCAAGAAAAGTTATAGAATAAGCTGCTTTCATTTTTATTTATGTACAGAACCAGTAGAGAATAGCATATCATTTTTAATCTAGCTACTTAAGGCTTCTTTTAATTAATTATGAAAAATCAAACATTAATTGATACTCTGAAGAATAACCAAATACTCGATTAAACAAAATATACCTACATGGGATGGAAAATATTGCACACTGTAAATGGTAGGAAAGTAAAACATATAAAAGCTAAGTATACCTGTTACTAATATAAGCAGAAAAGTAAAGCAAAAACCCTTTACAACACTTATTTTAATTATTTAAAAAGCATATTATATACAGGATAAAAATAAAAATCTGTAGAATGACTGAGAGCAAATAATAAATGAGTGTGTTTTATGACAATGCTAATCACTGCACAAAGGCTGGTAAAGCAGACTTTAAAGCACAAAGCATTCTAGAAAAGGGTAGAGAAAAAACAGAACCATTTTTAAAATATATTTTTAAGTGTGTGTAGATGTGATATATTTGGAGCAAAAGTATCAAAAAAAACTATTTCAATCCCTTCCCGATTATGTCTTCCCAATGTTATAATGTAAAGTAACTTGATCATAGCATAACATTTTTAAAATTTTTACAGTTCTGGAAACTGTTCATATGTATTCTAAAATATCCAGATAAATCTAATATTTATTGAAGTCCTATTTCTGTTATCATAGCATCATGTCCACTTACTCAGCAGACCCATTATAGAGCAATATTGGGCAAAGCCATTCACTGTTAAGCCTCCTTAAAAATACTTCTTAATGTCTACAAGTTACTATAATGAATATTCACAGGTATTCCTATCATGCTTGTTTTTCCCCTCCCTTAGCTCCTCCCAAATCCTCTACACCTACTCTACTTCAAGTCCTTTCTTTCCCTCTCTTTAAACAATAACAGACACAACACAAATAAAACACACACATATGCACAATCACACAAACTGAAGACAAAACACACAAACATATACTCATAAACACACATACATACAAAATACCAAGCAATATGAGACTAAATGTTTACAAAAATGCCATTGAGTTCATTCTGTGTGACCCACCTACTACATAAAGCAGAGCCTGCCCTAAAGCATCCTAAACATACCCAGTGATACCCAATGCTCCTCCACTAATTTTTTTTTTTTTGCAATCAATTATCATTTGCAGATAACTTCCTGGTTAGAAATGGGATCCTGTTTCCACTTCCCCTCTCAGCATTTAGGATCCATCTGGCTCCTGTGCCGGCTCTGTGAAGGCTGCAATAATTTCTGTGAATTAATATGTGGATCACTATTGCTATGTCTGGAGAACATTCTTCCCTTGGAGTCATCCATTCCAACTAGCCCTTATAGTCTTTCTGCCTCCTTCACTACATAGTTACATGACCCTGGGGTGAGAAGTTTATGAAGGCATGCCATTTAGGACTGAGTGGGCCAAAGTGTCTCACTCCCTGAGCATTGTCCAGTTTTGGATCTTTATGTTAGTTACCACTTACTGTAAGAAGACAAAGCTTCTGTGATGATGGCTAGGCAGGCTCTGAACTATGATTATAGCAAAATATTACCATGAGTCATTTAATGTCTGTTTCTTTAGCAGAACTATGGTATTTGGTTTTCTCCTAAGCAATGAACTATCTAGTCTCAGTTTTCTGGCCACAGTGTCATACGTTTGTTCAATCTGAAGGTGCTAGCCTTGAATCTAGACAGGAGTGGTTGGTTACTCCATGTTTGTGCTACTGTTCACCAGCATAACTTGTAGGCAGGACACTGCTGTATATTACAAAGTTTGTAGTTGGGTTGATGGTTAACTTTTCCTTTGGTAGTGTGCAGAGAACTTCTCAGAACCATAAGCAATTATCAGGAGATAGTAAAGGCTATACTTAGGAACCAGATGGACTTCTTTATGTTCATTATATGTAAGTGTTATCTTCAGAATTAGCATCCTATCAGGTTGTAGAGAGTAACAAGTCATCTTGGCAGTAGACTAAGATGTTTGGGGACTTCCATTGTATCCCATTGTCCAATAACGCAAATACAGGCAATCTCTTTCTGGCACTGGAAGTTTCACTTGATGTTAAAGATGGATAACTGAAACATTGTCTTTTATGTTATTTGGTGACTATATTTATATTTATTTCATATTTGGATATATTTTAGAACGTTTCTACACTAGTACCTTTCCATATAACCCTTCAAAATAGCCCTTGTGTTAAATGTCTCTACCTCTATTCCTATTCTTCCATCTCTCTTCCATCCCCTTTGCTATTTAGTTTTCCAACTCTTGGCCATCCATCTCTTCATTACTATATATTCTCTTTCCACTAACAATAGTCATAGGTTTGTATAATGCAGTAATTACACAAAAGAATCAAGGAGACTCAGGGAAATGGGGATCAAAAGTTCTTAGAAACCAGAGGACCAGGAAGACTGCTGTACTATGTTTTCTTTTGAACAGGTCATAGATAATCCTATAAACAAGAACTGACTATGGATTGAGGAAGATTTTACAACTCCCTCGTCCTATATAGAGTCACATTCATAGTTTTGGTTAGTGTTTGTTTCCATGTTCTGTATTGTTTTTTTTTTCCCTCTTAATTTTTTAAAGAAAATTAACCCAAATGCTAAGTTGTCAGCCCTCAACATACACATATTAGGGCAAAATTGAATGGTTTCAGAAAGTAATATATGTAACAAAAATAAAAATAAAATTTCTTTAATTTGAGAGGGCATGTTGTGAGGCATTAAGAAGAATGGGGAATCAAATTATACTAACTAACAAATACAAACTAGTGTATTTCAGGTATATATTTGAAATACTCAAATAAAAATAAAACAAAGAATAACTATCTTCTAGCTTGAAGACAAAATACTTAAAAGAAAACTTAATAAAACATTTTCCTAAATTCTTTGGCTCCATTTGGAATAGCAGCATTTATTGGTATGCAGGTACATTTCAAACATGTTCATAGTGTTAAATATTTATTGTAGTTTCTATTTACATAAATTATATCTACTTTATAAGCTAGTGAATAAAATAACAACTTTACATCTTACACAGAATCAAAAGATAAATTGAAGGAGATGTGTGGTTTTGCCTTCCAGATGGAACTCAAGTGTGACAGATGAAATACATAGCATTAAATTAAATACATAAGCTCATACCAGACTAATCCGACATAATATGTGTTGTACTAGATTAAGAAAGGTTATATTCAGAATTTAATTGCTATTAAGCTGTTTTGGGGACTCTTAACTGCTAAAACTAAACGTCATGATCCACAGTTAATCTCCAAGGGTAATTTCTACATAGTATTAGAAGGAACAGAAGTGGCATTATTTAAAACAATCTTCTTTTACCAAATTTTAGACAATGAACTCTTATAATAAATACACATATAATATAAACACATATGCACATGTTATAAAGACATTTGTTATACAAACGTTATACATATTTATAATTTTCCTGCATATGTGTTTTATTAGATATGTATATGTATACATATAAGTATTGTGTATGTGTAAGAACTTGTGTTAAATATAGGTTTGATGAATGAAAAACTTATTTTCTCAATCCATAATTACTGTCATATAACTTTTATCTGTAAATGATAAAATATAGTCCATCATTTGTCTCCAAAGTGACATGTTCCACTTATCACATTAAATATAATATTTAAAATACCCTTCAATTATATGACACATAAGAGAGATCAGCTCCACAGTGGTATTTGATGTATGCCAAGTATCACAGAGAGTATTAGACAATAGTATTGGTAGCAATATTTCTTAGGTCATATATTACTTTTAATCTGATAACTCAAAACTAAAGAATGACTGTTTTATATTTTACTTTACTTTTATAAGCATCTGTACATGAATCTGATACATAATATTGTTCAATTAATAAATGTCACATAATAGGACAATGAAATATTTTGAAATAATATATCTGATAACTTGCTTCCAATGAATATAATATTAATTTATATTTATCATTCTGTCTTATATTTATGAGAATTGTAGAAGCAAATAAATGAAATACATAATATTCCAAGAAGGTTAATTATTGTTGACAGAAATATTCATATTAAATCATTAGTAATATAAAGGAAATTGAATTAGAGCAAATTATGAAGTTAGGTGAAACTTTTAAACCGTTTTTATTCAATACATCATTAATTTAGGTTGGAAAATTCTTTGGATCGTACCAGTATAGTCTTTCTGTTATTCTATGGTTTCCTTTCCCTGTTGCTTTAATTTTATTATGAGCTCTTGGCTTTATTCATGTATTCATTCAACATTTCAATTTCTTTATAATGTTGAAGATGTGAAATTATCGTATACCTTATAATTCAGTCTGGATTCCTATAGACAATCATCTTCATAATCAACTTCATCTTCCTCTTCCACCTCATCAGACAATGAATGGTTTCTGAGATGTAAACGTTTTAAAACCACATAGAAATGTTCTTAGTCATATGGCTGAATAAAATAAATTCCACAGTGTCAGATTCTCGACACAGGAATCAAAGTGACCTTATTTAATCACAAAGAAGTAAAATTAGAATGTGATTATACTCTTATAAGTCACTTAATTTATTCTATTAAACTTTGATTCAACAATTAATATGTGATCAATGTAATCATGAAGGGCATTCATAGAAAATAAAAGACACATCAGACAAAAATGGAAACTTTTGTTTAGACTGTCTAGAAAAGATGCACTATGCTCTCATAAAATAATGATAGAATTACCTTGTACAAAGCTCATAATTCTCCTGCAGGATATTTTTCCAATGTGCAATAAAATGCAAATTATGTCTATTTATTCTTAACTTGTGTTAGCAATGCTTCATTTCAAAAAGAGATCAGCTACTAGTTATAGATTTATTATTGTATAATACATGTAAAATAAACACATAATATATGCTTTACAATATTTCTGTTACACATATTCCACACTGCTATATAATATATATATATTTTGTAACTTCATAAATAATCTATATACACATATATAGGTGTGTTTGTGTTCTTATTAGAAACGGAAAATAGAAATTATGATAAAGGCCATTTTTAATTAGTAAGATAATATGGCCCTCACAAATACCTCACTTAATGATGTGCCCTGTTGAAGCCAAGGGCATAACCTGAGACACTTGTTCTCTACTGAATGTGATTCTATCACTATAAGCAACCTCCTCTTGAGTGATGTCTGTAAAGAAGACCCTGAGAGAATTCTACTTTTATATAAGTATCTATGTATATAATAAGACATTGGTTTAAAATAGTAAACACTCTTAGTGACCTTGGTGGTTAGGAGAAAAAAAATTCCTAGTGAGGCACAAACTGTCACTCCTCAATGAAAATCATTTCCTAGTCTAATGAGTGACTTCATGCCCACAATACAGGACTGAGAATTGCTTATGTTGTTGTGTGCAGCATGTCATTGACATACCCTGATAAATAATAAAACATTTCTAGTGGCGAATGCAATTTCATTATCCTTTCTATTATACTCTGTGACCATGTGCAAATTGAATTTCAAATTTAAAATCTATGCTGGCCTATTGCAGTTTTAAAACTAAACTTGAATGACTCAGGTATAAACTTGAATTATTTAAACATTTTATTGAGCAAATGTTAAATGTACAAACCAGAGCTTAATTATTATCAATGAGGTAATATAACCATGTAAAGAAAAAGATTAAAATAAATGAAAAATTATCTTCCATTCTAATAAGGTACTAAACTAATAAATTCTTTATAGATAGGATATTCAGTGATTGCCATTCAATATCAGTAAAATTGCTTTAAATATTATATTGAATACTACATTGAATCCTGTTCTTTGATGCATAACAAGTCATTTTTTCATCTCATTTTGAGTAATATTTCACCATTTATCCAATTTGATTCGAGAATTTATGTGATTCAAATAAACTAGTTGCATATATGAGTATCAGTACCTCAAGGAGACTATGCCCTCAGCGATTTATCAGGAACCCTTGCTAACTCAGAAGCATGATTCATAAGTCACTGAGCTTAAAGGTAAGGCTGGATGTTTCATGAGAAGAGAAGTTGGATACTGTACCTGTAAAAGTTTTAATAAGTATCAACAAAATTAATTCCCTAAATCATTTCTAAGTATATCACTAGACATGGAACAATTGTATCTAATGATCTCACTCTCTAAACTTTGTAACTCATGAATTTCATCTTAATGGTAACTAGTTTTGCTACTCTATTTTTATAGACAGTATGATTTAATAGGCAATTTATCCAAGGCTTATTGCTGAAACTTTCACATGCTTAATGTATTTATTATTCACAGAAAAAAAAAAAAGGACAAGTTCTTTCAGAGTCTCTATCTAATCCTTAAGTAAACTCAGGTTTGTAGAAGGTACATTTTCAAATTTTATTTTATTTTATTTTACTCATTCACTTTACATCCTGGTCACACTCTCCTACAACAATCCATTCCCTGTCCTCCCTCCCCTTCTCCTCTGAGCAGATGCCCCTCTCCTGGTATCCTCCCTTCCTGGCACTTCAAGTCTCTTAGAGGCAAGGTGCTTCTTCTCCCATTGAGACCAGGCAAGGCAGCTCAGCTGAAAGAACATATGCCACATACAGACAATAGTTTTTGGGATAGTCCCTGCTCCAGTCGTTCAGGTCCCACATGAAGACGAAGCTTCACATCTGCTACATGTGAGCATAGAGGCCTAGCTACTTTGAAATATAAAGGGTAGATTACAAAATACATCTCCTTTTCAAATATGTCTATAATGAGTTAACTTTGAGAAATTCTTACATGCATATAGTGCATTTTGATCAAGTTGTCTCCAATTCCTTCCTTCCTATGTTTTCAAACAACTACCATTTTCTCCCAACTTCATATTTTAGTTTTTCTTATTTTTTTAATTTTATTTTTATTTTTTGTTATTTTATTTATTTACATTTCAAATGTTATCCTCCTTCTGGTTTCCACTCTGCAAACTCCCCATGCCATCTCCCTCCCCCATGCTTCTGTGAGAGTGCTCCCCTACCCGCCCACCCACCAACTCCCACCTCACTAACCTAGCATTCCTTCATATAGGGGCATCGATCCTCCACAGAACCAAGGGGCTCCCCTTCCAATGATGCCAGATAGGGCAATCCTCTACTAACTACACATGCAGCTGGTGCCATGGGTCCTTCCATGTGTACTCTTCTCTTGGTGGTTTAGTCCCTCAGAACTCTATGGAGCGGCGGGGGTAGGGGAGTCTGGTTGGTTGATATTGTTGTTCTTCCTATGGGGTTGCAAACCCCTTCAACTTCTTTTGAACTGACTGAACTGACTCCTCCGAACTCTTCCACTGGGGTCCCTGTGCTCAGTCAGATAGTTGGCTGTGTGCATCTGCATCTCTATTGGTCAGGCTCTGGCAGAGCCTCTCAGGGGACTGCTATACCAGGTTCCAGTCAGCAAGCACATCTTGGCATTAGCAATTTTGTCTGGGTTGGATATCTGCAGATGGATAGATCCCTAGGTGGGTCAGTCTCTGGATAAGCTTTCCTTCAGTCTCTGTTCTACTCTTTGTCCCTGGTTTTCCTTTAGACAAGAACAATTCTGTGTTAGTATTTTTGAGATGGATGGGTGGTCCCATCCTTCAACCGGGGGCCATGCCTAACTTCTGGATATGGTTTCTACAGTTTCTCTCTCACCTTTGTTGGGTATTTCAGCTAATGTCATCCCCGTTGGATCCTGGGAGCTTCTTGATTCCTGCATCTGGGACTTTCTAGTGGCTACCCCCAGTACCCCATCTCTAAGTGCCACATACCTCAATTCAATCTCCTAACCCTCTGTATATCTCCTCCATCTCCTCCCATAGCCTTTAGGGACCAGCTATACTTGGCTCCTATCAGCAAGGGATTCTTGGCATCTGCAACAGAGTCTATGGTTGGTGTTGCATATGGGATGGATCCCAAAGTGGGACAGTCTCAGGATGGCCTCTCCTTCAATCTCTGCTCCATTGTTTGTCCCTGTATTTCTTTTAGACAGGAGGAATTCTGGGTTAAAATTTTGGAGATGGATGGGTGGCCTCCTCCCTAAACCTGGGGCCATACCTAACCTCTCGATATGGTCTCTACAGGTTCTCCCTCCCATTTGTGGGTTATGTAAGGAATGTCATCCCCGTAGGGTCCTGGGATGCTCTTGGTTTCCTGGCACCTGGGACTTTCTGGTTGCTACCCTCAGTTCCCCATCCCCTGTTGCTAAACACCTCTGTTCAATCTCCTGACCCTTTGTACATGTCCTCCATCTCTTCCCATACCTGAATCTTCCTCCACCACTTCCCCCCGCCCCCAGTGGTTAAGTCGATGGACTGCTAATCCATTGTGCTCTGAATGCGTGGGTTCGAATCCCATCCTCTTTGTTGAGCTCATTTATGGCTATGTGGGTTTTAAGTATTAGCATCTGGCGGTAAAGAATACCATCAAGTTCTTTAGGGCCCCTAAGACCCTAGATTGTAACATTTGACAGTCTATGGGACCTGAATAGACTGTGACTCCAAAAAACATAACCCCTACCTGTACTAGTTTTTCATTTAAAAGTCTATGAATACTTAAAGGTAACTCTATTTAGGTCATTATAGCATTTTGCATGTATAGTTTTTATTTTTACATTTGAAATGCGAATATAATAAATGATGAAACCACATTTTTATTTTCCTTCTTTCTTACAGATCAATGGATATTGCATATAGTTGATTTCTTGGCAACTTTTACTATCATTATGATTTGTTTTATTTTCTCAGATATTTTGATGTCCTACGTTTATTAGTTATGAATGTAGCTTTGTTTGGAAACCAAGTGTGTTTGGGTGATCTAGGTAAGATTATAACAATAGGATGACCCTAATCCTATATGACAATATTGGAATGTTCTATAAAGGGTGAAGATTTAAACAAGATAATGTATACAAAATCACAGTGAATATTAAAGATTGTCAGAGTAACAACAGAACTGTGTAGATACTCAAGGAAAATACCAGTTTTCTCAGTTTCAGGAGCCTGCTCTGTCAGTATTTTGGTTTTCTAGCCTCTAAATGGGTGACACAGTAAACCTTTACGTGCTACTCAGTCTATAGTCTATTGTTAAAGCAAACAAGGCACACTGAATATTAAATACTGTGGAGTTTGCCTGAAACAGGAAGTTTGCATCATATTTCAAAAATCTCTGAAATAATGTAATGATACATTTTATCAAGAAGGGAAATTTTCCTTTAGAAATCTGTCAAACAAACAAACCACAGAATTAAGCTAATTTTCTCCTATAACCCTAACATAATAATCATGAGTCTGAGGTCAGCTGAACACAGACTATCTCTAAAAGCAAAATGAGACAAAATAATAAAGAGTATTTGAAAGGACTAAAACATGTATTTAAACCATGTGACTACTAAATATATGATGGACATTTCACATTTAAATATCTCTTTATTTTGTAAACTAAGTATAATGATATGATTAATGTAGATATTTAATTTGATGGCTTCTGGAAAAGTTAAATTGTGCACAATTCCTCAATTATAATATTTTACATTTTTTTTCATGTGTCACAATTTAAAATTTTTATCAAGTTACTACATATACAGACACATCTGAAGGTAAAACGTATCCAATTTTTCACAACATTTCTAATGAAATTACCTTTAAAATTAGAACAGTTTTGAAAGTAACTAAACTCTTTTATTTTTATCACAGGAAAAAATTATTTTGGACTTGAAATAACACTTTTTACACTGCTGAAATGAAACATGAAGAAGCCTAGATTGTCTTCAAACCAATAGCTTTAAGTTAAACAAAAAAAAATTACCTTTGGTATTAGAAAGCCTCGGTGGACGGTACCAACTTAGATAAGGACAAGTGAATCATAGGCAGAGCCATAGTGACCTGTCCCCTGAACCTACACCCAGCTGATACCCTGTTCTGAAAGGTATCTTTACTCCCCCTGAACACCTATGCTCCGGTGCCATTCCCTTCCCCACATCCTTCCTTTTTGTGTTTATAACCTCTGTGTAAATAAGTAAATTACGATGTGATTTAAATAACTAAATAAATTTAAAAAAAGAAATTTTAAACAAAATTTTATTGCTTATAATTGTCTAACATTACTCCCAGTTGTTTAACAACTCTTGAATTCATATATTAAAGATAACAGTTTTTAATTTATTTTTTAAAATTATTCATACAATATAGTTTGTTCACATTCATTTTCTTCTCATAGTCCTCTATACCCAAATAATATAGATCGTTTCCCTCTATACCCACAAAAATTCATGTTCTTTCTCTAAAAGGATACACACACACAAATTCACACATGCAGACTTGCACACGCACAAACACATACACTGACACACACATGAACATACACACACCAAAAACAGCATCCATTTTGTGTTGACTAATTGCTCTTCAGCTTGAGTCCTGCTTTTGAACACAGTTGACATTTCCATTGAATAAAACTGATTTTAATCTTCCAGAAGTAAGCTCTGTAGTCACTTTATATTATTAAATAGCTTTGAAAATTATGAGACCAAAATAAATTATTAAATATATTATCTGAGTCATGAGTATAATTTTCTGGTTCATTACATAATAGTGTCAATAGTACGTGATTCTTTTGGAAAAAATTTAATTTCCTCACCATTTTTGATATAAAACTTTTCATTCTGTTGAGTATATCATTTATTTTATTATAAATATAAGTTTTTCTATGTGAAATGCTAAGCTTATACCTAATATGCTTTAATGTCATAAAGAATATTTATTTCCACACATATTTATTAACCTAGAACAAAACATATATTTCATTTCTGGCCAAAGTGAATGTTCTCCAACTCAGTGGAAACCTTGGGAATTTCTTCACCTCTGATTCAAAGCTTCTCCACTATTAGCTGTTATGTTGTAATCTAACAAAATGATGGAGACATGTTTTAAATGTCTTGTAAGTTGCTTTGATGTTTATTTTAGTAGATATTCTAATAAATAATTTTTATAGATCAAAAGCTCTTATATATACAACTCAATTTACTGTTGACAACAAAATTATATTGTGCCAAAATGATATTTGGCATTAATGATTAATTATAGCATTTTATAATTAATATTGCTCATTATGCTGTCAACAAGTACCAAATATTGCAGAATTCACATTTTATCTATTTAGTGAAGTCAAGCTTCATTTATTGTTATGTTTGATTGAAAGTAATTTACAATTAAATATATGAAATTTACAGCTAAATATATTGAAAGTTTGTACTCATGATTGTGATTGTATATTTCCAAAGCTCACTAAAACATTTCTTTTATTGCTAAAAATATTATTATATGTATTATATTAAGTAATGATAGCCTTCTTGTTTCCTTAAGTCAGTTACAAAAAATATAATATAAAAAAGCAGAAATAAAAGGAGAATTTTTAAGATGTCAAAGTTTATAAAAACTATTCATGTAAGTTTTCTCAGATAATCTTTCTTTCTATTTCTCATTTTTTCTCACAACTTTGATTTAATTTGGCATAATATATAAAATATTCTTTCTAATTATAATTAAGCTAAAAGTAATTTAAAATTCCATGTGCCTTTTGGAATTAAACTAGCTATTCTTAAATATGTTATTTTTCCTTACACATGTCCTCTTTCTTTGTGAAATGGTGAAGCAATTGTGGTGAAGGAACTAGATTTTTGGTTTCCTGATTTTGCCATAGGAGTCCGTTTAAACGTTAGTGCACTTTACTGAGTAGTGAAGTCCTCTTCAACATTAATTTAATTATCTTCTTTAATACTGCTAATTCTGTTTTCGTATGCAAGAAGTTAAAGCAATACTTAAAACCAATATATCATAATAAACTACAACTCTTATTAAAATACTGAAACCTTATCAGGTGGGCTAAGTTATATGATGGTGTCCTGTTTAGCTTTAATTGATAATTTGACACAATCTAGTTTCAAATGAGAAGAAAGGCTCAGTTGTGATATTGCTTAGCTTACATGGCCTATGGAATACATAATTACTAATTAAGGTAGAAAATCTTGCCCTCTGTGACCAGCAAGTTTGCCTGGACAAGGGGTTACAGAATGTCTAAGATGCTATTCATGCATGGATCTGTAAGCAACTCAGCTGCAGCATTCATTGATGACTACAGCATTGTTTCTCATAAGTTCCCTTCCCTGATTTCCTTCATTGATAGACTATGACTAAGTCTCTGACATTGCTCACTCAACAAAGGAAAGAAACAATCTTTTTCTTTAATTTTAATATTATCATTAGGACCTGAAAATGTTTTTTTAACTCCAGGTCAGTTATTTGCAATTTATTTACAATTCTGCCTTTGTATGCCTTCAGAAATTGATGTACTACATCTACTTAAGCAGAATTTATTTATGTAAAGGATGCCATATTATTCTTGAAATCAAGAGCTATCTTAATTAAGTTACCTTTCTTTACTACAAGATCTTGAGGATTTGGGGAATAGATGAGTTCTGTAAATCAAAATATTATTAATACATATGATACTTTTATTTATTAAATGTCTCTGGATACTTCAATACAGAAAACTGTCTACATTCATCTTATGTTCCCTATTAATGAGCTTTTCTTCTACTCATTGCCAACGTTTACTGTTAGCAAAAAAAATGTAGAAAGTATGATAACTTTTGTTATTCTGTTAAGGAGATAGTCAGTACAGAGTCCCATAAACAAAATAAAGAGAAGTATGGATAAAAATTCATTCCCTGTTAAGGAATCTTCAAATATCAAACTATTTCGAACTTTGAATAGAGAGTAGAGAACTGCTTTTAGTTTTTTAATGTAATTTGAATTAAAGAAATTTATGTAATTAATTGGTTTTCAATTTGATATACACATTTATTTTTATTATTATAATTCTATTTTTACATAAGCATTTCATTTAAATTTTATTGATTATCTAGTTATCTATCACTGTATTCATTTTTGTGCCTAGAGTTTGCATTTTATATTATGAATTTTAAAAGTAATAATTTAAATATATGTGTTATTTTTATACTTATTACTGTCTTAATGGCTACAGTTATTTGGTTTTGCTCATTAGATTAACTAAGTAAAAACAACTGAGGAAGCAAGAATTGTTAAAGTTAGAAGACTATAGGTGTATTGCTATGTGTTCAGTGCTTTGTCTCTCGGGAATTAAATTTTAAATGCATGATTTAAAATTTGACATAATACACCAATACCCATTTGGTGCTTGGTGTAGTAATTATATTGCTGCAATAATAAATCATTAAGTGTTTAGAACTGCCATTTTGCTAATGCCATGCATGGAACAAAGTTAAAGCACAAATAGCTTTTTAAAAATATCAATCTTTTTTTCTAGTAAGAATTGTGACTTGTACACAATTTATTAAAAAAAAAATAATACAAGAGTAAAAACTACTTCATTATAAAAGAAGACAATATGTTAAGAGGTTCAACACTGATAGACACATTGACAGGATCTTTAGTTTCCTAGAATAAGTCGTTGGATATGCTATAAGGGGTCATTTAAATTGGTTTACATCTGGGAACATCTGTGAAAACTTGTATCGATTAGGTTAATTAAAGAGTGAAGGATTGTGTGCATAAGAGATAAGCAGAGCACTAATACTCAGCTCTCCCTTCACACTGAGTACAGATACACTGTGAACAGCCAGCTCCTGATACAGCCACCATGACTCCCCAACTAAATAAACTACACTTTTAAATATGTGACTCAGAAGGTTTGTTTATAATTGTAGTGTATAAATGGGCATAGGAGGTGCTAGTCAGATTCTTTTTTTCTTTATTTGTGAAATTGTTTTCAGTTTTGAATACATGGGAGATGCTGCAGGTATAAAAGAAAAGGGGAAAGTAATCTTCAATTAAAATTTTACATTTTAAAACATTTTTTCCCACTCTAGGCCTGTAATACTATGGAGTACAAATTAATTATCAACATATACAAAAATCTGAGAAGAAGGAAAGGTTATACTACAATAATATAAATAGACTTGGATCATTATTAGGGCTAAAATTTCTATTTATTACTATTTATAAAAAATATTAAGCCCACCAACCACTTAGCATAGGTAATGTTCACATTGATATTCCAGACCATTTTTTTCTTTCCTGAACAACAATTTCTATTAGTTCATAATGAATGATTTGGCTATACTAATACAGAATAAAAGAAGTTTTTTCTAAATACCTTGTGTTAAACAATCAATATTGAAAAATCAGTCAATTTACTTTTTGAGTATGTTTCAAATATATATATATTTCCTTGCCATAGGAAATCTTGCTGATTATACTGATGTTGTTCCCTCTATTGAGCTTCATATAAATTGTTGTTCCATCAAATTTCACTTAAAGAAAATAGTTTTTCTCCTGCAATCAACACCTTCAAGGTTTGCCCTGCCTCCATAAAGTACTTTAGTGAGGGGCTGGTGATTTTTTAATAACTCATATCTATTAAATATCTACTAAAGAGTCAAGACAGGGTCTAGAATCTGTAGCCAACTTATCCTAAATGAAATATGCTGCCTGTTAGCATATACGCTTACAAACCTGACTCCCCCTTACAATATCATCGCAACACAGAGGAGCTGGCGCAACACAAAGCAGATCTGCTGACTCTTGAATTAAAAATGAATCCATGCAGATGTAAACCAAGACTTGGACAGTGAAATGTGAAATCATCATCTAGAAACTTCATGCTTGAGAAATGTGCAATCAAGTTATGATAACTCACACAAGATTTTCAATAATGTTGTAAATAAGTTGCAGTTTTGTATTGTGCTGATTAATAGCTATGTTAGGGCAAATTTAGTATTAGTGGTTGATTGGACATACAATGTAGAAAAAGAATCATGTCACAAACATTTTAAATTAACTATTTCTTAATGAAAATATAAAGGAAATTACTAGAGGATAGCAATATATACTGATGACTATCCAGTCACAGAAGCTGGACAATTCCTTTCCTCTGTTTCTCAGAGAAGTTTCCTATGGGCTTTGAGTCTTTGGAATGTACCACTAATTGGCATTGGCTTAGTGACATAATGCATTAGCCTCTTTTCCGATCAATTATGCCATTGTTTCACAGAAGCTTAATATCTACACATATCATATAACACTGTAACATAAAAACCTTAAACAGACGCAGACACAAGACCTACATTCACTTCATGGCCTGTCATTATAGTATGCAAAGCATGTCGTTCTCATATCCCTTAATTTTCCCATTTAGATTATTTTTCTATTATCAACTATCATTTGAAATATATTATTCATTGCAAAATCAATCAAATATATTAGGAGACAACTATGTCTTAGCTATAAAATAGGAAAATTGGGTTAGTTTGTCCTCTATTGGAGGAAACCACTGTCTCATTCATGTTACAAGAAGATGAACAAACAAATAATATTGCAAGATAAATCATAAAGATATGTCAGAAACACAGATAGAAGGTAATTACATTTCAAAAAGTATGTTGATCTGTGACTATTTTTCCTTCTTTTTCAATGAGATTGAAAACTTTTATACATGGCAAAAATATTTAACTACTGATGGTCTACCAATATTGTGCTAATTGTAGAGAATATTAAAGTGAGTCCAAAGGGATACTATCCTTTCCTTCCCTTCCCTTTCCCTCCCTCATAGTTCCAAAGTACAAATAAAGTTATTGAATCCATAACAGAATAATTAGGAAAAAAGTGTCTAATGATATGGTAAATGCAATGGAGAAAGAAAAAAAAAAAAAAAAACAGAAAAGGATTGAGAAATGGATTGTAAATCACCATATTATTTACTTATTAAAAAAATGGAACTCAGAGTCTTGCAGTTGTCAGTTTAACTCACTAAACTTCATTTCCAGCCCTACAAACCACCTGTTAACCTCTAAGATGCAAGAGGGTGTGAAATCACATCTTAGTCTAGGAAGGAATTGAACTTTTCTTAAATTCCTAAATAGCTTAGATTACAATCTTCTGCCATCAAGTGTAGCTTAGTTATTTTATTTGTATGGAAATTTTTAATTTAATATTTTGAGAACATTGTACATGGGTGATTTATATACATTGCTCCCATGCTTACCCTTACCCCATAAAACTTCTCCCAGTGCCCTTCCTCCTTCCTCTAAAATTCATCATGTTCTTAAATCTTTATTGTTATCCACACACACACCAACACAACACACACACACCACACAACACACACACCGTCACAGCTATACAGTCTACTGACCAAAGGCTCAGCTAATCACTATTTAAATGTCCTGTTAGGAAGGTCTTACTGATAGAATGTTTTAAATTATTGCTTTTTTTTTTTTTTTTAACATTCTAGTCATTACTCCCCCTCTCAGTCTACACGTCCACAGTTCCTCATCCTATTACTCCTCCCTCTTATCTCCAAGAGGATGTTCCCAGACCCTGCCAGATCTCCCCACTCCCTTGGGATTCAAGTATCTCTTCTCACTGAGACCAAACCAGCAGCCCTCTGTTGTATATGAGTTCAGGGCCTCGGAACAGTTTTGTATGCAGCCTGGTTGGTTGCTCAGTGTCTGAGAGATCTCAGGTGTCCTGGTTAGTGGAGACTGCTGGTCTTCCTATGGGTCTCACTGATTTACTGATAGATTTTTAATAGAAAGTATTCTTCCAGAAGGAAGTTTATGTGGAGAGTGAAGAAGCCATATGCTTGGTGGTAACGATATTTCAAGTTAAGAAAGAATAGTGATAAAGAATTTGGCATAGAGGTTTTTTTCTTTTTTTCTTTTATACACATGTATTTGTCTACATATATTTCTATACACCACAAGCTTGTCTTGTGTTCTCAGAGGCCAGAAGAGGATACAGGATACCGGGTAATAATGTATGATTGTGAGCTGCCATTTGGGTGTTCATAATCAATCCAAGGTTTCCTGGAAGAGCATCCAGTGTTATTATCTATTGAGCCATCTTCCCAAGCTGTGTCATAAAATGTTAAGGGAACAGATTAAAAGAAAACTAGCAGAAGTGAGAACCACTCTCAAGGATCTATACTCCATAAAATTTGAATCAGCTCATACAGGGAGCAAAGAAGAAGCAGCTCATACAGGGAGCAAGGAAGCCACTGCTACAGTGGAGCATATTTGTCTTCAGAACAATAAGAAATTATTAAATTACATGATTCATACTGCTTTCCTTTGGAGCCTAATTTCAATAATTAAGTAATGTATTGATTTTTCATTTCCTAATTTAAAGTTGAACACCATTAGGAAATGGGACCTTATGTTTGTGTGGGCTGTGATTCATTTTAATATTTAGTAATTTAAGGTAATTAAAATAATATTTTTATGTGAAACCAATTCCTAGACTTTATATTTTCATGACCACAAAAAGTGATTTATCCCATGGTTACTAATTTTTCCTTTCTTCATCTTTTTATTTCTAGTTCTTCAACCCCATTTTTTCCTTTACTCTTGCCAATGTATTTTGTCTGGGTCTAAAGGTTTTACTATTCATTGTCGGAATTAAAACCAAATATGGGAATGGTTGTGACCAACTTTAGTTGCTCTTTTATAACTTGGACTTAAAAATCACATTTTGAGATGACTTTGTGTTTCCATTGTTGAGTATCTAGATTAGTGTATAATATTTTTGAAGTTTAGAAAATATACATGTGCACAATTTTTAAAATAACTGGTGGAACAAAATATGAGTCATAAGAATCCCTTATGTTAGACAACAAGGAGGGAATGTTGTAATTAAGGGTGTTTTCCCGATCTTTCATGGAGTTGGTTTAGCATAGGCTACTCAATTATTTTCTGAGCAGTTTATTTTCCAAATCATTGGCATAAGGATTCTGTTCTGGCCTTTGTTTTAGAAGGCTGCAAGTAGCTAAAGGCTTGGAAAGGAAGATTTGAGAGATTCAGATCATAATATACATAATCTTTTCAGGTATATCTGTTTAGTTAACTTCACTAATGTTTAAAGCAAAGGACTTGACTATTGCCTATTAAGTAAAAATTTAATAGCAACATTTTATTTTCTGTTTGCTTAATTACATTTTATTCATTTGGTTTGAAATTACCACCAATTATTTCAAAGTAATTATAGGGTAATTTAAATTTTTAAACAATCTATAGATTTAAATCAAATATTAATTCATAAATTAAAAGCACTCCAAATTTCAGCTTTAACATCTTCTCCACATAAGAATTGTTTCTCAGTACTCTTTTAAACTTTACTATTAAGGCTTAACAAAACCCAATGAACCATTTCACAAATTAATCTACAGTTCTACCCTAGCCCTCAAATCTCAGGGTCTTTTTGACCAATGAAAAAAATAAGCCTCCTTTATATTGAAAGGCAAGGATGCCTAACCTAAATTTGTTTCTGGCTGAAGAAAGCAGTGCGAATGAATTAGTACTCTCAGGATCTTGGTAGAAGTGCTTCTAGAATATCTACAGTCCATCTAACAATGTGTTTGATTTTTAGTGGCCCAAGGGACACCAATAAATTATCCTATTTCATATTATTGACTTGAATAAACTACTTTTTACTATATTATTCTATTATGATTATAGTTGCTGCATCTTCAAGTAGACACATGCTGACCCCTCCATTATCCACTAAAGGAGGCTGCAATGAACATCAGATATCCTTAGTACTCTTGCTCAGAGACTGCATCTAATACTGTGTTGTCTGTGATTTAAAAATTGGCAAAGTTAGGTCAGAATTAAACTATTTTTACATGTTTTCATCACAGATTATTCATAGTTATTCATCCCTATTTTCTTCCCTTAGCAAGGTTAGCATACTTCTTAGCTGAACTCTTGCTTTATGAAGGACAAAGACAGATTTCATGTGACTCCCATAACATTCGTTTTTAGACTTAATAATTGTCCATAACAAGTGTAGAAAAACAACTTAAATTGCTATTGGTCCTTACCAAACTAACTCTGATAATGGCCAATATTCACAGCACAGAACCACAAAAGAAGTTTATCAAGAATCATTTAGTTCTCATACATACTGTATACTGTACTTATCCACAGCTGCATTTTCAGAATATGAAATTCTCATCTTAAGAATGCATGACTCATTCATACTCACCACAAAGGTTATTGGCCAACTTTTTTAGGACCTAGACAAAAGCATCTAGAATAAAAAATAAATATTTTATATAATTTTGTAGCTAAAGTTTTCTGTGTATATTTAAAATTTACAGTGTAATATAAAAATCTTAGCCAGATAATAATGCAAACAACCACAGTGTGACATAAATCTGATCAGAAAGTGATACTCCATGATGTTCCAGCCACTATTGCAATAGTGAATATATAAAGACATAATCTTTTCAAGCTAGTTATTAGTTTTAGCTTGATGGGAGTATACCTGGTCATGATGAATGATTACTTTTCTTATCAAGTACCTTGTACAACACTTTTCATCTCTATAGTGCTAGCCCCTGGAAATAAAGCTTCTGGGTCCATGAGAACTTCATTTTTGTCATGCACTATCACATAAGCATGCTTGTGTTCATCAATAGAGTCTTACCATCAAATTCTGGGATGTACCAAGAATATTTGCAATACCCTGCAATGTTTGGTAATCGATAGACCTCATTGGCCAACAACTTCAAAAGAAGCAGTTCATACATGACTGGACTTTTTGTTTGTTAGTTTGTAGTGGTAAATCGAAGGCCCTGTTATGGAATCACTCCATTTTTATTCTTTTTTTGGTGTGTGTGTGTGTGTGTGTGTGTGTGTGTGTGTGTGGATGAGAGAGAGACAGAGAAAGAGAGATAGAGAGAGAAAGAGAGAGAGAGAGATACAGACAGACAGAGACAGACACAGAAATGGAAACAGAGACGATACACAGAGAGATTTTTAGAGTAGTAATGGATTTCTCTGACTTCGTTAGGTCTTCAGTGTTCCTTTAATCCACAATAGCCCTCACACTTTCTGGTCTCTTCTTAACTCCTCCTACTTAATTATTCCCTGTTAACCATTCATAGTAGTGCATTGTATTACCCTCCCTTGAGCATCTCTTCACATGACCCTGTAATAATTTCCTGACCTTATGGGATCTGAAAATTTAATGATAATATCATTATTTGATATAAAAATTAAGTATAGTTTACATTTAAAATAAAAACAAATGACAAGATTGCTAATTCATGATAGGATTTTGATATCCTCCCTTGTATATAATCATTTAAATCATATTAATCTGATTTACTTATGAGTAAAATATCTAGTATAGGTCAAATATTTTAATATGAAATAAAATTACATTCCTGTCTTATCTAGTGCTGAGATTATAGGCATGTACTAGTGTACCATCTAAAAATATGACTTTTCAATGCTCTAGAATCTGATCCTTCCTCTTTGTTACATATCAACATTATTATTGTTTGTTTCCCTTTCTTGAAGTCTTCAATTTTTCAATTTCACCAAGCCTTCAAGAATTGTGTTTGATTTTCAACTGCTTTCAAAATCCAAGCTTCACCCAAGAGGTTTCCGTGCAGCAGATTGTGGAATTCCTGTGGATTAGTGCTAATTCTAACAAAAGCATTGTATTCACAGGATCAATAAAAATATATCATCAGTATTTTCTGTTTTTATATAAAATTACTTTATTGTTTAAAGAGATAAAATTTATATGTTATTTTATGAATGTATATAGGCCTTACCAGACTCTTAATTTATTCCCATGTAAATCTATAGCTTAATATAAAAATGGGGAAATAACAAAGATATTTTATTAATTTATTTATTTATATTATATTCACATCCCAGCTTCCCATTCCTACTCTCTTCCCAGTTTTTCCCTTTCACCTCTTCTCCTCTCCTCACCCAGTCTTTCTCCTTAAGCACTGTCTGCAAGTATACCATTACATCATTAATAGTGTTAGGAGTGGGCTCCCTCTCATGGCATAGGTCTCAAGCTTGCCAGTTGGTTGGTCCATCCTCATGGTGTCCCAGTACTTCAATTTTGAGACTTACTGGGTTTACAGGAAACAGCCCATTCAGGCTTCATACCCCCTATTGCTAGGAGTCTTCTCTAGAGTCACCCTAATAGA
This sequence comes from Mastomys natalensis, assembly GCA_021653895.1. Classification (NCBI taxonomy): domain Eukaryota; kingdom Metazoa; phylum Chordata; class Mammalia; order Rodentia; family Muridae; genus Mastomys; species Mastomys natalensis. The sequence continues at coordinate 274,921 of JAJTUV010001441.1, forward strand.
TGTATGGGAGTTTCCATTGTTCTAGCTTTCTAACTTGTCTCAGAGATGCCTCCCTCTCCAATTTAGTTGTCTTTCCCAGCACTCTCTCCCTCCATCCTTCCTTTACTTTATACCTCCTGTTCCCATCCCCATCCCACCCAATCTGATTCCTTCCCTCCATCCATCCTTGACACTTGCAGTTCAAGTATCCCCACTTTGGTCCTCCTTATTACTTAGCTCCTTTGGTATGTTTGTACCATGGTTATCCTGTTCCTATTTTGCTAATTAAAGGCCTGAGTTTGATTATTTCCTGATGTCTAATCCTCTTGGTTGTGTTTGCTTCTTTTGTTCTAGAGATTTCAATGTGATGTTTATTCACTAGTATGAGATCTTCCTGAATTCTTCATTGACATATTTAGTGTTATGGAAATTATTCTTAGCACTGCTTTCACTGTGGCCAATGACTTTGGAATGTTATGCCTTCATTTTCATTGAATTCTAGAAAGTTTTAATTTCCTTCTTTATTTTTTTTTCTTGACTCAATGGTTATTGAGAGAGAGTTGTTCAGTTTCCATGAGTGTGTAGGCCTTCTATTGCTGCTGTTGTTGAAGTCCAGCTTTAATCCATAGTTATTTGATAAATACAAGGAGTTATTTTAATTTTCTTCTATCTGTTAAGGCTTGCTTTGTGACCTACTATATTGTCAATTTTGGAGAAGGTTATATAAGGTGGTGAGAAAATGTATATTCTTTTATGTTTGGGTGAAATGTTCTGTAGATTTCTGTTAGGTCACTTTTGTCATAACATCTGTTAGCTCCATTATTTCTCTGTTTACTTACTTTTAATGAATGATCTCTCCATTTGTGAGAGTGGGGTGTTGTAGTCTCCCACTATTAATATGTGGGGTTCTATGTGTGATTTAAGCTTTAATAATGTTTCTTTTACAAATGTGGGTAGTCTTGCATTTGAGCCATTGATATTCAGAAGTGAAACATGATCTTGGTGAATTTTTCGCTGATAAATATGAACTGTCTTCTATCTCGTTTGATTGATTTTGGTTGGAACTCTATATTATTAGATGTTTGAGTGCTACCAGCTTGCTTCTTGACTGTTTGCTTGGAAAATCTTTTTTCTAGTCCTTTCTATTAGATAATGTTTCTTTGATGTTAGGTATTTTTCTTGTATGCATCAGAATGATGGATTCTCTTTTCACATCTGTTTTGTTAGACTGTGTCTTTTTATTGGGGAATTGAGTCCATTCATATTGAGAGATATTAATGACCAACAATTATTAATTTCTGTTTTGTTAATGTGTGGTGTGTGTGTGTGTATGTGTTATGTGTATGGTTCCCCTTTTTTTATTTTGTTGGTATAAAATTATTATTTTTTTGTTATTGTTTTCTTGGATACACTCAACATCTTGGGTTAGAGTTTTCCTTCTAGTATATTTTGTAGAGTGGGATTTGTGGATTTGTATTGTTGACATTTGTTTTTAATCTTGGAATATCTTGCTTTCTACATCTGCAGTGATTGAAATTTTGCTGGGTCAGCAGTCTTGGCTGACATCTGTGGTCTCTGAGAGACTACAAGACATCTGTGCACTCCCTTCTGGATTTGATAGTCTCTATTGAAAATTGGGTGTAATTTTGATAGTTCTGCCTTTATATGTTACTTGGCTTTTAATATTTTTTCCTTGTTCTGTATGATTAATGTTTTGAGTATTAAGTTGCAGGAAGATTTTCGGTTTTGGTTCAATCTGTTTTGTGTTCTGTAAGCTTCTTGTAAGTAGGCATCTTTTTTTCTTTTAAGTTAGAGAAATTTTCTTCTATGATTTAGTTGAAAATATTATCTGGAACTTTGAACTGGGAATATCTTATCATTCCTGTTATTTTCTAGGTTTAGTTTTTTTCATAGTGTCCCTCCAGTGGTTGGTTTTTTTTTTATTCTTATTATTTATTTATTATTATTTATTTATTTATTATTTTTACTTGTTAATTTTGTTTGACCAAGACTATAAATTTGAAAAGGAAACACTGGTCCTATTTTGTATTTTGCAAATTGTTTTCTCTTATGAGAAGTTGTCTTTAAGTATTTCAATATCTCTAACCATACAAAGGTTTGCAATTCGTTTTTTTGTTTGTTTCTTTACCAGTTTCAAGCATTTTCTAACTTCTTTCCTATGTGGTTTCCTTAAACTTTCTTTTATGTTTAACAAGTGTTCAAACTTCATCTTTCTTTGTCTGAACAAATTGGAAAACATTTAAAAAATAATGTTTAATGCCCAAAAATATGATTAATTTAATGTTAAGAAAATTGAGAGAATCTGAAATTATATTCATTAAGTTGCTATTGTGTTAAGCATAGTTCTATTTCAATATTGATTAAAATATTTTATATTAGTTTATTTGGAAGCCTATACTTAAGATAAAACAGAAACTATATTTAATCTTCGTGCTTGGAATAAAGTATAATATAAAGCAAGTATGTAATAAGTCTGTAATAGACCAATAATTTTTATCATATACATAAACATTTATTACATAGCCAAACAATCACCTAGATATTGTTACCTCAATTGTTCACTATTTTATTTAGGGTACAGTATTTACACCTACTAGAATGCTGGCAATAAGCAAAATATTGAGTAAAAGCAATTTTATACTCAGAATTGAGATATTATAAACATCTAGTAGTAGATAAGTTATAATTTTTATACTTGTGGACAATAACATATTATTTAATATCATGCAGAATGTTTTTATGTAATATCTAAGTACAAGAAAGATAAAAGATGAACCACAAGAGAGGAAATTATCATTGACTGGGACCCCACCAATGATAGTATGTTTTCTATAAAATGATACATTGTATTGCATAAGATCATTTTGCTTATGTTATGCTTGCACTAATAAACTCTTAGGAATAGAAAGTGTGTCATCTTCTTACATCAACTCTTTTTCCCAGTTCTGCTTTTGTAAATGGCTTTCATTTATTCTCTGCCATGTACCTTTGACTTGTGGTGATATTTATAATGAGTCAATCAGCAAAGGTGACTGACTGAATTGATTTATGCTTGGTGGACCTCTCTCCTCCACATAAAATGGCATGAACTCCATAAATCTAAGTTCTAAAGGTGCAAGCCAGCTTTAATGAAAGCAGAGCTAACGCAAGAGAGTAGTGAGCAATGATTTTCCTCTTTGTCATTTTCCCAGCAAGGAGCAGAAGACTTCTAAAATATCATTAGTGGAACTTTTCTTTCTTAGTAATCAATGGTTTTACATTTGAAAGTTTTGAATGCTTAAATCTTCCTAGAGTTAATAATATATAAAACTTTAAGAAATCAGTAAACACTAGGTAAGAATAAGAAGACATGATTGGGTAAGAACATTATACCTGGCATTTGGGTGATTAGTTGTGATCTCATTCATTCTCCAGAGGATACTCGAATGAAAAGTACTAAATTGGTCCATGTCATTTAACATTTAAAAAATATCTGAAGCAATGGACAATACAGAAACTTGTTTCCAGGGTAAAATTTTGAGCAATAATTTATATCCCTATGTATAATTTCTAGCCCATGCTTCAAACAGTATAATAAAGTACCATTTATTTCTTCCATAATGGCACTGTATACTGTGTAGATGATTAAGAATATTAAAATTGTAATGAGAAATATGAATACATAATTTAGTATACTTTGTAATGGAACCTGTTAATATGTTAAATGTTTAAATGTTCAAAATTACAAAATTAAATATGGATGACAATAGATATCAGTAACAAGAAAATATTTAGAAGAATATAAAAATTTCAAGTGAGAGATCAAAGGATAATCTATAAAACAGCAGAGTTACACTGAAGCTAGCTAGAATATTGTGCTTCATCAAAACATGTAATTACTTTTGAATGTATGACTTGTTAGACATAATTATGTTTAATTCAAAGAAGTAAAATAAGAAAATAATCAAAAGAATGTTTATGTGATACCTTCCTTGTTATGATGTCTGATTAGTCAAAGAATTGAAAACTAATAAACCTGACACATGAACTCAATGATAATAGTACTGAAAACATGATAAAAAAAATGTTCATTTTTACAAGTGTATTAAAATTAGCTACTCTAATTATTAAGTTACATTTGTTTTCTAGAATTACTTTTTATTAGTTTATTATAGCAACTACATTACTCTTAATTTTCATCGTTGTTACACATATATGGGTGTTTGTGACGATTATAACAAGAAGTTATACGCTACTGAAGCAAATCAGAAATTCATTCATAGGCAGGACATTGCTAGTATAAACTTTATTGAGACAAGGATCTTAAGCAGCAAACAATATTATCATTCTCAGTTCGCCATTAATTTTGTGTAGAAGAACTTAGGAAGTGATTATTCATTGTATGAAGTGATCGATAACTGTATCCTAGCAAGTAGAAAATATCCTCTGTGCATGCATATTAATCTGTGTGTGTGTGTGTGTATGTGTGTGCCCGTGGCCAGACTAGACATATCCCTAAACCCAATCCAAAGATTTTCAAACATTTATGAAAGGCATTATGCTTTATACATAGTATATTCTTGCTGCCTTTTCTGGGTGTTATCTTGTACTTGAATTCTTATGCCTTCTGCACCCTTTCTTGTACCATTTTTGTTTTTTTTTGTTCTGGTTCCATATTAACTTTTGAAATGTTTTGCTTCTTGTATGAAAATTTTCTTTGAGATTTCATGACAATTTGCATTAAAACTTTATTTCACTGCTTTCAATACTTTGGTCATTTTAACAGCATTGATTATTCTAGTCCATTAACTTAGACTATTTCCCATTATTTTTGCATTGTCAATTTCTACTGTAAATGTTGTATAGTAGTGTGTAGATATTTTCATTTTGCTCATGTATTCCTAAATACCTATGTAGTCTTGCAATTAGTATTATTTACTTGATTTCTTTTTGGTACTTTGATCTATATATTTATAAGTGATAATGAGTTTATGAATTTATGTTACATTGCATGATAGTGAATTTTCTTATGTTTTAATAGAATTCTGACTCAGTGTCTGCTATGTAGAATAATCAGGAATGATGATTTTTATCAGTCTTTGTTTGAAATAATTGTATTATATATAATTACAGTTCAATTCAGTTGGTCGAAACACAAAAGTAAAGTAGTTAGCTTAAGCAATACATGACCACATCTCATAAGGCTGCAGACTGTGAAACCAAAGGCAGAAGTGCCCTCAGAAGTCTTCACTAATGGCAGTGTTCTTGTTGGTGCACATCCTATATTTTTCTATATCATCTCCTGTGAGAGACATTTATTAATTACAATCTTGATTTATTTTCTTCCTATTAAAAGGCATTATTTAGGCATATGTGATATCTTGAAAGACTATTTTCTCAGAGAAAAAATGATTCTACTTTTATAGTCTAAATCAATGAAGCTTGACTGACAAAATACATTTCTCCTCATAAAGATGAAGCACAAGTATAAAGCAGGTGTTTTATCTTTTTCCCCTGAACACCAGTGTCATCTAACCATTGCTCTAGTTCTCCATCAGCTTGACTACTTTGATTTCTGCTCTCACTGAGATCTGTGATGATTCCCTAAATGCCAAGTTACTTTGGGACTGAGTGACACCACTTAGCCCGTGCCGCTTTGGAATTCAATTACTTCCATTTCATATAGATTTTCCAGTTGAGAGAATGTAGTTCTTAAGAATAGTCCCCAGCATAAAGTGACAGATGAACATAAGCCTGATCAGTGTTTTTTTTTTTTTTTCACTTCCATCATAAATTTGTTTTGTCAAGTATCATTGAATGTTACATCTTTTAGGTACATCAACTGTTTTTAAGATGCCTGAAATAACAAAACCACTAAGACATTATAGCCATCCTCAAACTTTGATTACTTTTTTCTACATGACACTATTTCACATACAAGAGCCACACATCAGTCTGTGTTTTAGTCAATCTAACTTAGAATACTACTGATAACCTGAGCTAAAATATTAAACACAAAATCTATTTAGTAAAAGAAGACAATATTCTCTCCTCATTACTCAGAGTAATGATCTTAACTGTTAATATCTTTCTGAAACACCTTTATGCACACAGAATGATAATATTATATTAGGTACCATAGGTCATAATCCAACAAAATGATTTTAACTAGTTTTTATAATAAGTTAATTGCATATTTCTTCTTTACCATTTGCATACTTATTCCAGCCTCATTTTGCCCATCATCAAAAATGAAAACAAGAAAGCTAATTATAGTCCTTGATGCTCTGGAGGGGGTCCAGTTAGTTGATATTATTCTTCCTATGGGTTGAAATTCCCTTCACATCCCTCAGTCCTTCCTCTAGTTCTTCCATTGGGGTCCCCAGGCCTAGTCCAACAAATGGATGACTGTGAGTTTCTGCATCTGTATTAGTCAGGTGCTGGCAGAACCTCTCAGGGAACAGCCATACCAGGCTCCTGTAAGTAAGTGTTTCTTGGCATCAGCAATAGTTTTGGGGTTTGGTGTCTCCAGATGGAATGGATTCCTAAGTGGGACAGTCTCTGGATGGCCTTTCCTTCAGTCTCTGTTCCAATTTTTGTCCCTGTCTACCAAAGAGCATTCATGGCGGGATCCATGGCTCCAGATACATATATAACAGAGGATGGCCTTGTCTGGCATCAATGGGAGGGTAGGCACTTGGTCCTGTGGAGTCTTGATTCCCCAGTGTAGGGGAATGCTAGAGAGGTGAGGCAGGAATGGGTGAGTGGATGAAGGAGGACCCTCATAGAGGGAGAGAGGGGCGATAGGATGGGGGTTAGTGTAGGGAAACCGGGAAGGGGAATATCATTTGAAATGTAAAAGAATAAAATGATTAATAAAAAGGAAAAAAGAAAGCTAATTACAAAATTAATAATAGCCTTTTATAGCAACTTTTCTAGAAAAAAAAACCCTGCTATTTTGGACAATTTTCCCAAAGTATTTAAAATAGTATCCAAAATTTAAAAAATACTTTTTTATTCTATGAGAATATAATTAATATAATATAGTTACATTATTTTCCTTATCCTTTTCCACCCTCCAAACTGTTACATATATTCCTCCCTAATTTTTTTCAGACTCAAGATTTCTTTTTCTCAATAATTGCCTCACCCACGCAAACATGCACTTGCACACATATATAATACATATCATGTTTTGTATGTGTGTATGTATATTTATACATACATGAATACATATATTTATACCTACATGTATACATATATACTCACAAAAACCCACAATATTTTTGGTTGAATATTTATTGTAACTGCGTTGTGATAGACTGACAATTTGGTATTGTATAACCAATTGTTTTTCTCTTTTCTCTTCCCAAATGAAGAATACTTCCTTCACTCTCAGCATTTCCTGGTGTCTATAGTTATATGTGTAGGTTTGAAGGCTCTTGAGCATTCTCCAATAAAAATTATCATTTCTATCATTCTTGTCTTTCCTCAGCTCACATTTAGACATTTTTGTTGGTGAGACTTGAAGGATGAAGCTTTTGACATTGCTTGGAGACACAATCTCATGCCGAAGTTCCTGTTCCTCTTGCTATCAAAAATATTTTCAACACTACCAGCAATGATACTTGAGCGTTAGGTCTAAAGTTGTATTGTAAAATTTGATCCTGAATTCTGTAAAATTATATTTGAATTGATTGTGGCTTTCCATATTGATCTCTGTCAGTTACAAAGGGAAGTTCTGATGGTTATTTGCAATTACTACCTCCCAAGTACATTCTAGGAAGGTAAGAAATAAGTCTATGTGCTGTTTGGACTAAGAATACCCCCAACAGGTTCATAGATTTGAACGCTTGGTTGTTAGGAAGTGATACTACTAGAGAGAGAATAGTAGACGTTGCCTTGTAGGTGGAAGTATGTCTTTAGGGGTGGCCTTTGGAGTTTCAAATGCCCAAGCCATGCACCGAGTCTCTTTCTTCCTACAGATTCAAATGTAGAATTCTCAAATAACTCTCCAGCACTCTGTTTGTCTGTGTTATGTTATGTTCCACACAATGATGATAAATGACTAAACCTCTGAATCTTTCAGCAAACCACAATTAAATGTTTTTATTTTCAGAGTTATTGTGATCATGTTGTCTCTTCACAGCAGTAGAAAACTGACTAGGACTCCATACAAAAAATCATGAATAAACTGAACTCTACATGACTAATTATGTGGGAAAGGTATTTTCAGGAATGAGACATCTGTTTTGAAAAATATTTAGTGTATTATATATTTAACTCCGTATATATGTATTGATTTATATTAAATCAATTAAGATAATTTTAAATATTCCAAAAGTTAACCTATTAAAATACATAATTAACCGCTACAAAAAATTTTGTAACTTTGAGGTATCCAAAATAATAGTTGCATAAAGATATCCTGATATTTAATTTTTATGAAGTTTACATTCAAAATATGTCACTATTTGGTTTATATTATTGGAATATCATTTTATTATATTATTTCTTAAAAATCATGAAGTATGTATAATACCTCTTGTAAGAACATACAAAATGCAAAATAATTAAAATATATATTGTACTACAAATTATTTAGATATGCATAATACTGTGAAAATATTTTCTTTTTAAAATTCTAGTAGTTAAGACATTAAGTCGACAAATAAATGGGTTATTTTTCTCAAGTGTCCAAAAGAACTATATGGAAAATCAATTTTAGTGAAACAAAGAACAGATGGGAACTAACATGATTGATTGAACTGATTGTGAAAGAAGTCATCCCATAAAAATAAACACAGACCTGCATTTTCTAAATCTGAATGTTGAAGAATACAGGAGAGACTTATCACAAGGGAATGAAAATAAGTCCTGTATAATTTCTTTTTATTACCCACATAGTAACCAGCATCCACTTTTTCATAAGCAGATGAGTAAAGCAGGACTCTGCAATATGTTATAATAGAGGCAGATCATTAAAGAAAACATTAGCGATGCCATTTCCTTAGAAAACCCTGCATGGAAATGAAAACAAAGGAGGTCTAATAAATATTTTAAATGAATGGCTTATTTAGTTACCTGAACACAAAAGATTTATTATCCAATGATGTAAATGACACTGTGCATAGTTTTCGGCAGCCAGTGCTTTGCGGGTATAGCATTCTTCTGCACTGTTTATGTTGTATTCCTTATTGGCTTTTGAGCTGATCCAGGCTCACGTATGTCTCATAACTCAAAGCAGAAAAAAAATATTTCTCAGTGGAGTAAAATGAGTAAAAACCAAACTACTGTCACAATATTTATAATAATATGTTTTCTAGTGTTCTCATGGTGGCTTAGGGAATTATTTGACCTGAGAATTTAATGAGCATTTAGAATTTGCTTGGTAGTCATGACTTTAAGGTTTTTCCCTCTGGTTTTATATATGATTTGTAACATGCTAGTACATTTCTGAAATCATATTCCCACTGATAAAGCCAACTTTTTCTCTTACATTTTTCATCTTTTTCATTTCTAATAGCAAAGAAAAACTAGAGAGAATGGGTAAGAATCAGGAGGAACAAGTGGAGAAAAGCAAGAAGATAGATAGTAAAAGTAGCTAAGCATCTTAAAGTTTCTGAAATTTTACATAAGCTGGATCAGTAAGACTCACATGAGGAAAACTATTTACACAATATTCTATCTTATTCAGATATGGAAAACATCCGTCAGCAAAATAAAATCTTATGGGTTCTTATAATGTGCAGTACTTGCAGTTACAAAAGCTCAAATTGCCAATAAACTGCAAATTCATGTTATCATTACGTGGCTTTGCAATGTGAGCAGGACAAAATATTCTATCTCGGCACCATCAAGTCCTTCTCAATATCAGTTCTCTTTCACTTTTACATTTTTATTTATTCTTTTTCCTATCATAGCTTTCTTTCAGCCTACAGTAGTCTGGAAATCAATTTGTTGAAAGATTTGCTAGGGTCTTTTTAATAATGGAAGATGTTTATTATTGGAATCAAGGAATCTTCCTATTATCAAAGATATTTTTTTCTTGAAGAAAATAATATAAAAAGAGATTTGTGGATTTTGTACCACCACTAGCATGCACATTATTGACTACTCCTACTGAAGGGATCCTCCATACCAGGATACTCTGTTTCAGTAGGAATATATCTCAGATATTTCATCATTTTACAGTGACTAAGTCTTTCAGGTCTAAAATCTTCTCCTTTATCTGTAAATAGGCATCCTCCCAGATGGCTTGCTGAGTCTAGTAAAGACCTCTTTGATTCTCCACAGTTGGCTTTAACATATATCTCATATCTGTCTTTTGTGCTAGAACACTTTATATTTGTGTTTTGGATAACTTACAGAACTTTGAAACAAGGTCTACTGCATACTACAGATTAGTTTTTAATTTTGTATCTGGACAAATGACTTTTCTGATGCAGTGTATTTGGCATAATGCTAACACCTCTCTGGATGTTTTACCTTTGCATAGTGAGCTTATGAATTTAAAGAAGCTGCTCTGCTGAGCATCGATGTGGCAGATGCTGCTGATAAAATTACCCATGGCCTAAGATCAGTATTTCTATTTTGGTCAAGCTTCAAGAATGGCATATATAGCTTGATCATGCTAGCTCTTTTTGTCCTGGGAATACTTTTACTCCTGCCTATGAAGTTAAAGCTTGTCTTTAACAAAATCAACATGTTGGCAGCCAAAGTACATGGCTTAAAACAGAAAATAGACCCCAGACAGAGTTATTAAATTATCAGGCTGACAAGCCAAGGGCGGGTAAGATTCTTCACAGAGCCTTACCAACCTAAGATGTAAGTATGCTGCTTTTCATAATGCATATTCCATGATGGGAAAGGAAGGCATTTTTGTCAGAAAGACCAAGAGAGGCTCAGTCTTGTTAATTAAATAAAAAAGAAGGGAAATGGAGAGCCTTTGGGGCTGCTTGGCAAGAATCTGACATTGGCCAAGAACAAGGAATTAGGCTTCAGGTAGAAATCTGACATTAGACTAGAACAAAGAAGTAATTTTTGGCAGGAATCTAAATATTAGGCTAGAAAAATGAGTAATTTCAGCCAGGAATCTAAATATTAGACTAGTCAAGGAAGTAGGCTTCAGACATGGAAATTATTTTGGGCTAAGACAGGGACGTTGGCTCAGATATTTTGGTCATCCTGATAAGCCCTTAGAAACAGTGATCAAGAGAGTGTTCACAGAATTTTGTTTGTTCCTTGCTTGTTCTTTGACTATTTGTGTTTATTGTCTTGCTTGTTCCTTGACTATTTGCATCTATTGTATTGCTAGTTCCTCAACTTAGAACTGACCTTAATACTTGCACGTAATTAAAGTGGTATAAAAGCCAAAAGGAGTAGAGGGGATGAGATAGAGGAGTTCTAGGAAGAGGAAATGAGGAAAGGGGATGACATCTGAAATGTAAATAAATAAAATACCCAATAAAAGAGAAGAAAAGAAAGATGGGAAGATTTGCATACTATGGGTGGGGCCATTCTCTAAAAAAAAATAAAATCTGAAGTGTAAATAAATAAAAGACAAAAAAGATAAAGAAATGAACTTGGGGTTCCCTATAGTTTCCAAGTTCATTTGGTCTAAAGGAGACTAATATTCTTTTGGTGAAAAGAAATTTGGGCTAGTTCTTTCTGGATGTTCCAGGTGAATGAGTTATTACTGCCAAACATAGAAACCCTTTCCCTCACTCAGAATCTCTTTCACATATGTACAAGTCGCTATGGTATCCTGTTTATGGGGTCTTAGCACACCAAAACTGACAGTGTCAGTATAACCTTGATTCTCTGGAACTCTGAGCTCAATTAACTTTTCTTTCTCTTTTCATTTGGAGTTTTTACATGTGTATGTGGCTGTGTGTATGTGTGTGACCAATAATAAGGGTTTGGGCTTAAGTGGATGTTCATATTCATGTGTGTGTAGAGCCCAGATGTCGACAATTGTAGTCCTTCCCAGTTACCTCTCAAGTTAAATAATGAGCCGGATTTTCTTACTTGAACTTAGAGCTCACCGATTGAACATGTTTAATTAAACAGCTAGCACTGAGGACTACCCATTTATTTCCCTTAAGTGCTGGGATTAAATGTGGGCAGGCTGGCTCCTTGGAGCTATGTAGTTTTTTTGAGACTGAGTTGTAAAGATGATTTATTTTATCCCTATTTAGTTGCTTGAAGACAGCAAATAACCTGAAATTAATATGGAGGATTGTGGTTCCTCACTTAAGACATCCCTTTCATCTTCCATTTCTTCCTTTCCCTCTCTGCCTCTCACTATGTAACTTGTAGTTTATACAGATATAACTTCACTTATGTGTATAAGGACTTATGATGAGATATATACACACACACATACACACACACACACACATATATATATATATATAATATATATATATATATATTATATACTTAGAATATATGTTAATAGAAAACAATATTAAGATTCAAGCACATAAATAAGGGAGGCAAAAATTAACTATTTGAATCATTTGACATTTTCCTGAACTATGTCAGTTACAGAAGAACTAGAGTGACAGTAATTGTTCTGCATAATGAAATAAGACATTATATGCTTGTTATAGTCACATGTATTAAGAGATATTCATGTAATAAGAACATGGCTGAAATGATAACCTATAATTGACAAGAAGTGCAGATGAAAATGAATGCAAAGAAATATGCAAATGAATCTTAAATAATCATTCCCTTTCCATCGCTGTCCCTTTATAACCAAAGCTAAGGAATTCTCTGGAAAACGTTCTTAATCCACAAAGGAGTAATAAGTTGCTAAGGAATGTGAGATGAGGCTTTTCTGTCCATATCACTGTTGCTTCCAACTTTGTGCAATATCTTTTAATGTTAACAGATAAGACAAAAGAATAAAAGGTATCCATTTTTATCTATTTTAATCATAGTCTCAGGGGATATTGTAAAATCCATGCAATATTAAAATTGTGATCAATATTGTGTCACTATAAAATTTGTACTGAGAAAGTGAAGGAATCCAGGCTCTATGAGCTTTTCATAGCTTCATTAGCTACATAAATCCCATCACACCTGCTTGATGAATCAGCATGCATAATTTTTGACAAATCTTAAAACTGTGAGCATTAACGTTTCATTTTTGAGAAGATTATTTGAGGCTAGAAGATTTTTATGAAACTTTCGTGCATAATTCCTATGGATGTATCTCTGTACTCAGTGTAGAAACAGCTGTCTTGCTGGAAGTTCTTTTGGTCTAAATTGAGGTATTTTGTAGTTCTTCATGAACTCCTGGACAAAGCAGAACTTAGGGATCTATACTGCCTCTATCAATCTGATGAGAGCTCTGCTATCTTACCTGAAAAAGCAATTATACTCCTATACATATATATGTAACTCAGGTCATTTATGTATGTCTCAATATGTTATTTACAACTTATACAAAACACAAAGCAAATTAAAACAAAAGATGTGTATTGTTGAGAAATTCTCACTCTAATTACAGCTAGATGAATGTTAACACTCATTTCTATTTGTAAGCAATGTGAATCACAAACTATGGCACTAACAATTAGTAAATCTATGTCTATTTACTTTTATGACTAACCCCAGAAGAAATCATGTATCTAAAGTTTTATTGGAATATTTCCACAGTAAAGTTAGCTTTATTTATTTCCTTCTTCAATTTTAAGTCTATTTTTCTATTTTCATGATAATAAAGTATATTAAAAATAAACTGAAAGCTATATCTTAGTTAACTTTATTTAATGTGTTAATACAGAAGAGGCAACAAATATTGATAAGAAGTCTTGAAATTCAAATAGTGCTGAATAAAATGAATGTTTAGTTGTAACTAGTCAGTGTTCGTATTATGAATATTGAAAATATAAACATGTAAAAGACACCAAGACATATAATTTTGTTTTCTTAAAATTGTCCCTTCTAGACTTATACTCTGTAATAATCCCAAATTTACATCTTATTTTACATTTCAATTAAAGCATTATTTACTTGAGGAAAATTTAAAGTTTCAAACAAGTCTCTTTTCAAAAATATTGAAATCGTTGGATAATATTCCAGAAACATTTTCTAAACTATAAAAGCGTTTAACTTTGAATATTGTCAAAAACAATGAACTGTTTTGGACTACATACTATGTATTAATGAAATGAAACTTTACTTTTTTTGATTAAAACAGTCATTTTCACTACTAATATAGGATATATTTTATTCAAGAGGAAGTGGCTTACATCCTGGCGTCTTTTGGTACCCATTATAATCAGACTCACTGGTGCCTCCATTTATAAAATATTTATAAATCTAAAACTCAGTCTGAATGACACTTAAAGAAATTGTCATTAAAAATCTAAATGTGTTATTAACTGTGCAAATATGGATTTAAATAAAATAATTGTCATTTAAAATACAATTTTCACTTTCATTAATAATTTTTCTTATTGAGCTTAATTTAATAGTGTAAATGGACTTTAAATGGCATTTTCATTAAATGTCTTACTCATAAAAAAATACATGATGTAAATATTTAACCAGAACTTTATCCTGAATGATTTGTGAGTTCATGATAGTATATATAAAGTTATAGAAATAATAATTATAATTTAATGCATTTCATTGTCAATATTATAAAAACAAAGAATGAAACACATTGAAAAAATTTTATTTAGTTTTTTAAAATTGATTACATTGACATTACAAAATTATTATGAAATGCTGCTTTTTCTCATTATATATGTAAAATAAGTCTAATATATAATAATTTACTAATTAGTATATTTAAAATAAATTAACTGACATTACTGAGAGACAGAAAAATATAGACTGAACTCATAGCACAGACCTGTATTCCCAGATACTGGGAGGGACAATGGGCAGGTCAATATGGGAAGATTCTAGATTTAGACACTTACTATGTCTATGTCTTTGTGTACAAGAGACTGATGGTATTTACAGAAGCCAAAGGTATCACATCTCCTAAAGCTGTAGTTACAGGAATTTAGAGGCAACCACACAGAGAACAAATTGTATCCTCTGTGAGAGTATCACACTCTTAAACTAGCCACTGAGGAACCTCCCTAACCCTAAGCCACTACAGGTTAGGAAGAACCAGTCTCAAAATAAGTTTAAAAATAGGGCTAGGTACTCAGTTCAGTGACAGAGCATTGGTTTAGCTTGAGCTCAGGTTCAAATCCATTTGCAAAAAACAAAAGCCAGAAATAAATACTGATGTAAGGAAAGGAGGAAGAAGGGAGGAAGGGAAGAAGGGAAGAAGGGAAGAAGGGAGGGAAAACAAAAAAAAACATCCAATAACAAAATCAGCAGCACCAGAAGGTACAAACAGGAAATAAGTAAATAAAAGAAGTAACAGACTGGCAAATTTATTGTATTATGCAGAATTCAGATTTCTATGAATTTGGGCAAAAGTTTTGAACTACTGAGTTTCTTTGTTAAAAAACATCGGTATTTTATTCCAAGTCTCACTCTAGGAAATTGCAAATGCTTTACCTGGTAAGACATACAGGACAGTTTGCCATCACTGTATAGATGAAGCCCATTCCTGACCTAAGCAGTGATATTTATCAGCTAGAATCTTCAGTCTGTCCTTATTCTTCTATAAGCTTGACTTCTGACTCTTGGAACTTCCAATTGGGCCTTCTCATACACCTTTCTATCTATGTGGTTCTCCACTTGCTTCTTCCTATCACCATTCTCCTGCTCCAGAACCAGGAACTGTATAGGATCTTATTGCTTGACAACTGTTGTGTAGATAGAATATTCTAGATACCCTCTATATTGACCAGAATCAAGCTACAATAGGAAAAATGAAAGATAGCCATGATGAGATAGAAAAAATATCAACATTATCTCTACATTACCTTCTTATTTATATCACTGTTTTTGTTTTCCATTTTAAATTAATAAAATTCTATGATGGATGTTGGTTCACCTCTCTCCAGTCCAACTGAGCTCCAAGCAACCATTCTGAAAAAAAAAAAAAAAAAAAAGCTGTTCAAAAATGCTTGGAAACTATTTTTAATTATTATAAACAAATAAAAAGAGATTGAAGATGTAAACATATTCTTGCTATAATATTATATTTATGTAGTAAAATCATAGCTGAACTTTACTGAATTGAGTTATAAAGACCTAGTGCATGAGGATTGCAACAACAGCACATATAGGGCGTGAACTAGTGATGATAACATGTATAGGTTGCTTTTCAAATCTTCATAATTCTAGAAAACTATGTAGAATGAATTAATTTCAAATGATCAATACATTTAAATACAGACCATGCCTGTGAAAATTCAAAATAATAACTCAAACATACTTAACAGCAATAAAAGCGTGTTTGTCTTTATAACATTCTGGCTAAACACATTTGTATAAACAATGCTTCTTTTGGATCTTCATTAAGAATCTTTTTTTGTGCTATGTCACTCTACTTACAAATTGAGATCCTTATATCTCTCATGTTTCAAACCCAAACAAAAACATAAATATCTATGTATCTATGTATCTATCTATGTATCTATCTATCTATCTATCTATCTATCTTCTATGTAAATATAAAAAATCTAAATATTATTTGATTCAGGCTTCCTTTTCTTAGTCATATATACATAAGAACTCTTTCATGGGAATGAGTATTAGGCAGTATTTTAATTGATTTATCTTTCTGATTTCCCTTCTTATTTACTTTTACACGATTCTAATGAGTTACAGACATTCTGTGATTCTGTGATCTTTTCTTTTTGAGCTATGACCTCACATAAACACTAAACATGTTCAAGAATGTGTCCATTGCCAATTCCCTTCCCCACATTAATATGAGTAACCATTCCACATAAATTTCTCACCTTTCTTTGTTCGAGAGTATGTCATCCTTTGACACTGTGCCTTACTCTGTGTTCTCCTGTAGACAATAAAATCCTTCCTTGCTTAAAAAAAAAGGGGGGGGGTCTTTCTGTGGGTATATGTACTTGCATAATTCCCAGAACTCTAAATCACATTAAAAATGCCCTAAATGCCCTGATTATGCTGTCCTATTACACAGTTCACGTTAACATAGACAGTCAGTCTTCAGGGTCCTAAGTTAATCACAGGTTCCCATTAGAAGAAAAGTTTTCTCAAGGCAGTTAGATGAGAAAGTCAGACAGACCCACTGCAACTGGCCTGGAATAAAGAAAACGTGACTAACTGTAGGAGAAGGGCAGACACTAGGAGCTAAGATGCCACCTGACAATCCCCAGAGTTTTGGACTCTAGCACAAAGAAAATAGATTAATTAATTGAAGCCAACTGCTAGTATATTTGAAAGAGGAACTGCGTCCCAGGTGAGAACTTCAGTACTGGCTAATCTCTTGATGTTGATGAGTGTGTCCATAATCAGTAGCCCCAGGCTCATAATACCTAATAACGACCTGCAGCTATTGAGTGAAGTAGCCAGTTTGTGTCACTGTAATGCTCAGGCACAACTTTAGGTATCCCAGAAAATAAAGGGAAAATGATGACAGAACTTTATTAAAATGGTATAATAGAAATCAAGGCTGTGTCACTCGGGAAGGAAAAACCAAACGGAGTGGAGATGCCTTGGGTCCTGGTAATGTCTGAGAATGCCAGACTGTTAATTTTAAAGCACAGTGTGGCCTACAGGGTGAAATGCCAAATTGGACAAAAAAATGACAAAAATCATGTCTTGCTTTAGACAATGTAAGGTATGGCATTGTAAATTAGAAATATATGTTTACAAATAATATACTTTATTTAAAAAGAATAAGCAAAAAGAAACAGTAAAACCACTTCAATATTTGTATTATACAAAATATTTGGAATTCTGGAACAGAAATAAGTAAAAAAATAAAACCACACAGTGATTTTATGAGGTTTAGTTAACACAATGTGCCAAAACCCAGAAGTCTCAGGTTGACTTAGACTCCAATGCAGGAAAGGGGAGAATGTAGGAAGCAGGAAAAACAACAACTGTAATTATTTCTGATTTTATGACTGTTCCTGAGACATCAAGCTCTTTCCCTGATGTGGCACAGTGGATGTCTGAGTATATCTGTATATTCACTTCAATCTTCCACATATGTTCTAAATTCCTAGGTACAAATGTATGTGATATGAAAGAAAAATGGAAAACAATTTACATATTTATGTTTGAAATGAGTACAAAATACATCTTACTAACATTCCCTTTATACCTTTACAGATTTTTTTAAAATAAAACATTAAATTATCATTCAAATTAAATATAAAATGGCTGAGAATAACATGTATTTTATTTTTAATAAAAGACATGGATATAAATGAATGCTAATATAAGAAGTGTAAATGGAATGTGTAATGAAGGCTAGTGTGGTGACACACCTTTCCTCTCTGTACTAGAGATGGAGCATGAGACGCAGGATCATGATTTGGAGGCTAGCTTGGGTTACATAGTGAGTTAAATGCCAGTGTGGGTTACATTACAAGAACTATTCCTAATTATACGAAATACACACACACACACACACACACACACACACACACACACACACACAACTATCACCATGAACAGCAACCAAAGGTGGCGAGGGTAGGGAAGGCCAGCCTTGATTGTTTCAGAATGTGAACTATCCTAGAAGTTCCAATTTGGCTGGTTTTCACATAATTAAATTTACCTAATTTATATATGAGTCTAGTAGAATATTTTAGAAAATGTACACATTTTTATTTCTTATTGGAAAACATCATGCCTTTATTATGATCTTAATCATAAATGACAGCAGAAATACTCTATAAACAAATCCTTGTGAATTGTTAGCCTGTTTTGTTTTATAAAGTTTTAATGCGGATCCACATTGATATCTATAGGTTCTGGTGTATACCACATACTTAAATACGTGTTCCTAAGATGAAAAGACATTTAAAAATATGTAACATACTTTGCCAGTTATTTCATTTTTCATTTGTTATTTATCATAAAATGCAAAATGTACTATTGACAATCTGTTTATAGCATTGTTTTCATATTTATTTCTTCTTTTTATTTCATTTTTTATTCATTTGTCTGGTTTTCATTTTTGAGGTAATCACTTCTGGCTGTTATTAGGGTCAATTGGGGCATTGGAGAAGTCAGTTCACATTCTTCTTTTAGTTGATCCTGTTGAAGTAACACTGAAAAATCTTTTAACTGTTTACCCACTACAGAACCCACCAGGCTCTATAATATAGATCAAATTCATCTTCACAAATACAGCATGGAAAATCTCAGTTTGTCATACACACAAATACATACATTCACACATACATAAAGACACCCACAATCACATACACACATATACATATAAATGTATGCATATATATAACCATCATATATTTTATATATATAGTGTATGTCTTGAACAGGATAGAGTTTTGTGGATATGAGGAGGAGGCAGTTGAGTTGAGGTAAGGAGTTTGGTGTTTAGAGTGGTTAGTAAATATATTCGTGTGTGAAATTGTCAAAACCACATTTAATTACTAAAAATAATTCAATATATATTCTTTAGTTACAGAAGACTAATAAAAATTGAACTAAATTGCTAAGCTAAATAAAAATGTATTATAGCCAAGGGAAAACTGGGATTTCTAGTTCATTTCACTCTTTGAAAGATAGATAAAGGGGCCTGAGTGTCTGTTTATTGAACTTGAAAGTCAATTGATATTTAAGAGGTTATTTTACATGACTTGTTTTGTCTTTGCATTTCACCAAAACCAAATTATGCATCAAGCTGATTGTTACAGTTCTACCATTACTTAGTTATAATTCAAGTTATAATAATTTTGAACATATTTCTAATGTACTGTCCAAGGCTCCCAATAGTAGTCATTCAAAAATGGAAGCTGAATAGAAAAATTATTAGATGTGACATTTTTCCTCTGAATACAAAGAACATGAAGTTATGATTGTAAATGGCTTTAATCTAATTCAAGTTGTCCAATACATTATTTGACTTGTAAAGGACCCTGAAGAATTGGTCTTATATTTAACAGAAAATGAAACTTTGTGGTGAATATGTGTTTGTCTTTTTAAGTTTAAGCTCATTCTTTGGTAGATGTACCAGTGTTTCCAATAAGACACTTCATAATGAAATTTGCCTATATCACTGCTATTTGCCATTGTTACTGTTGGGATTATAAATAGATAAATCTGATTAATATAGCTACTTCAGTATCATACTTTTTGTCTAGTATAATCTCCATCAATAAGTTTTACAGCTTATTTTCATATTTCCTATGTATTACTATAATGTTGTTTTTTACCTGTGGACTTTTCTCAATAAACATTGTTATTTACAGTCATTAAATAAACATAGTGTGAACATAATAGCTAATGACAATGTAGTTGAAGAGTACTAATTGTAAAATAGTAATAAAAAATGAAGATAAACTAATATTACTTTCTTTCTGAATAGCTCCTAAATAGCTTTCATTTTTTTAATGTTTATGCCTCTCTACCTTTAAATATGGTTTCTAGAAAGTTCTTGAACTCAGAAGAATTCAGGTATTTTAATATAATTGTATTCATAAATAATTGGTCTCCAACAAGTTCTTACCTGTCACCAATGGATTTTTTTCCCCAGATTTTCATGACAATGGATTTATATCATTATATTTTTTAATTTCTGGTTTATATTTTTAAAATAACAAATGTTATTGTTAGTCTATACATACATTATATATATATATATATATATATATATATATATATATATATATATGTATTCACACATAGTTTTAGAATACTAAGTGTACTTTATTAAAATAGTTATAAAGTAACTAAGAAACAATTATATTTTTGGAGATATAGGCTGTAATTATGTAATTATTCATAGTTGGCTTAAGACATTCAAAAATCAATTAACCACTAGTATATAATACAAGATATTTTGTTTTCTTGAAATGAACTATTTTCTTATGCAACTGATGAAGACAAAAATAATCTTGGGTAATATTCACACTTGAAAAATCATGGTAATATGTCCATTTACAATTTCTTCAAGAAAGTGATTGCAAGATTGTGTTTCAATGAATTCATTATATTGTGAGCCATTTTAAATACAATAGCACTGATTTTGGAAAAGGATGTATGTCTAAAGAATTTCTAATTATTAATTTTGTAGTTTTATGGATTGGTGAATTAGTTTTAATTGAATTCACTGTTAATTTTGATTACTTTCTTCATAATAAAATATATGTGTTCAAAGTAATTTCTGTTTAATATGTTCTATATAAAATCAATACTATAATCTAGTTCTTATATAATTAAAGTTATTCTGGGCTGTGGCATGTATGACATATTACCATGGGGCATTTTGCTAAGCTCTGAACATTTGCAAAATATTAAAAATTCTTTTACTAATTAAGTATGAGTTCTCATATTTTCAAAATATAATCAGTTTAGGCATTTGCTACACTTTATTTTTGTATATTTACACTTATTATCTTCTACAAATTTTAAAGTTTATGAATAATTCTTGGAGTGTTTTATTTGTATGATTAACTCTTTAGTTATGCTATAATTTGAATTTTAAGTTATTTTGAAATTCATCCTTCCTTAGGCATTACTCTGAAAATACATCATCTCAAATAGCTTTATATTTAGATGCAATAGGCATACTAGTGTCAAATTCTATAGTATATGTTGTGTATGGGTAATTTCTTTTATATTTTTATTTTTTTAATAGCTGGATTAAGTTTTACACTAGTTTGTCAATACTGTTGTCTCTGGTCCTTGGTTCCACCAGCAGTGTTGGATAATGTTTCTTTCTCATGGAGTAGGTCTTCAGTCAAATCAGAAACTGTTGGCTACTCCCTCTAGTTATGAATCAACATTGCCCTAACATATTTTGCTAGCAAGATAGACTGTGGGTCAAAGATTTTGTGGCTAGATTGGTCGTTTTGTTTCTTTTTTGTAATCTGCATGGTGCCTTCCTGCACCAAAGAAACAAGAACCTAGGGTTTCAGGCTACAAGTAGGTAACAATTCTACTTCTCCTTTTTCTTTTTGTTTGTTTTTGTTGTTGTTGATTTTTAATTGATATTTTATTTATATTTCAGATGTTATTCCCCTACCCCATTTTACTCCGACACAGGAACTCCCTATTCCATCACCCCTCCTCCTGCTTTTATGAGAATGTGCCCCCATCCATCCCCCCACTCCCGTTTCCCCACCCTTGAGTTCCCCCACACTGGAGCATCCAGCCTTCATGGGACCAAGGATCTCCTCTCCCAGCTATGCCCAACAGGTCTATCCTCTCCTACATATATAGCCAGAGCCATTGGTCCCTCCCTATGAGCTCCCAGCCTTGTGGTTTAGACCCTGGGAGCTCTGCTTTGTTGATATTGTTGCTCTCCTCATGGGGCTGCAAACCCTTTCAGCTCCTTCAGCTCCTTCTCTCTAACTCCTCCATTGGGAACCCCATGATCAGTTCAATGGTTAGCTGTGAGCATCTGCCTCTGAATATGTCACACATTGGCAGACCTCTAAGGAGACAGCTATATCAGGCTTCTGTCAGCATGCACTTCCTGACCTCCACAGCAGCATCTACCTTTGGTGACTACACATGGGATGGTTACCCAGGTGGAATAGTCTCCAGACGGCCCCCACTTCAGTTCCTGCCCCACACTTTGTCTCCATATTTGCTCCCTTGAATATTTTGTTACTCCTTCTAAGAAGGACTGAAGCACTCACACTTGATCTTCCTTCTTCATGAGCTTCATGTGGTCTGTGAGTTGAATCTTGGATATTGAAGCTTCTGAGCTAATATCCAATAATCTTTGAGTTAATACAATGTGTGTTCTTTTGTGATTGGGTTACCTCACTCAGGATGATATTTTCTAGTTCCATCTATTACCTAAGAAATTCTTGAATTCATTGTTTTTAATAGCTGAGTAATACTCCATTGTGTAGATATACCATATTTTTGTATCTATTTCTCTATTGAAGGACATCTGGGTTATTTCCAGCTTCTGGCTATTATAAATAAGGCTGCTATGAAAATAGTGAAGCATATATTCTTGTTATATGTTGGAGCATCTATTGGGTATATGCCCAGGAGTGGTATAGCTGGGTCCTCAGGTAATGAATGTGTTGTCCATTTTCTGAAGAACAACCAGATTGATTTCCAGAGTGGTTGCAACATCTTACAATCCCACCAACAATGGAGGAGTATTCCTCTTTCTCCATATCCTCGCCACCATCCACTATCACCTGAATTTTTCATCTTAGCCATTCTGACTGGGGTGAAGTAGAATATCAGGGTTGTTTTGATTTGCATTTCCCTGATGACTAAGGATGGTGAACATTTTTTTAGGTGCTTCTCTGTCATTCGTGTTTCCTCAGTTGAGAAGTTTTGTTTAGCTCTGTACTCTATTTTTTTTATTAGATATTTTATTTACATTTCAGATGTTCTCCCCTTACACCATTTCCCCTCCCTCCCAGGAGCCCCCTATCCCATCCCCCTCCTCCTGCTTCTATGAGGTGTGCTCCCTCTTACCCCCCCACACACTTCACCTCCCTACCCTCGAATTCCCCCCCCATGACGTCCAGCCTTCATGGGACCAAGGATCTCTTCTCCCTCCTATAACACCCTTGCATATATAGCTGGAGCCATGGATCCCTCCCTAAGCGCTCCCAGGCTGGTGGTTTAGACCCTGGGGACTCTGGTTGGTTGATATTATTGTTCCTCCTCATGGGGTCGTTAATCCTTTCAACTCCTTCAGTCTTCACTCTAGCTGCTCTATTGGGAAACCCATGATCAGTTTAATGGTTAGCTGTGAGCATCTGCCTCTGAATATGTCAGACTCTTGCAGACCTCGAAGGAGACAGCTATGTCAGGCTCCTGTCAGCATGCACCTCCTGACATCCACATCAGCATCTACCTTTGGTGACTGCACATGGAATGGATACTCAGGTAGAATGGCCTGCAGATGGCCCCTCCTTCAGTCTCTGTCCTGCACTTTGTCTCATATTTGCTCCCTTGAGTATTTTGTTACTCCTTCTAAGAAGGACTGAAGCCCCCCACCCCCCAACTTGGTCTTCATTCTTCTTGAACTTTATGTGGTCTGTGAGTTGAATCTTGGGTATTTCAAGCTTCTGGGCTAAAATCAATAATCAGTGAGTGAATACCATGTGTGTTCTTTTGTGATTGGGTTACTTCACTCAGGATCATATTTTCTAGTTCCATCTATTTACATAAGAATTTATCAAATTCATTGTTTTTAATAGCTGAGTAATATTCCATTGTGTAAATGTACCACATTTTTTGTATCCATTCCTCTGTTGAAGGACATCTGGGTTCTTTCCAGATACTGGCTATTATAAATAAAGTGCTATGAACATAGTGGAAGCATATGTCCTTGTTATATGTTAGAGCATCTTCTGGTATATGCCTAGGAGTGGTATAGCTGGTCCTCAGTTAATGATATGTCCAATTTTCTGAGGAACTGCCAGACTGTTTTCCAGAGTGGTTGCACCATCTGACAATCCCACCAACAATGGAGGAGTATTCCTCTTTTTCCACATCTTCACCAGCATCTACTATCACCTGAGTTTTTGATCTTAGCCATTCTGACTGGTGTGAGGTGGAATCTCAGGGTTGTTTTGATTTGCATTTCCCTGATGACTAAGGATGCTGAACATTTCTTTAGGTGCTTCTCGGTGATTCACATTTCCTCTGTTGAGAATTCTTTGTTTAGCTGGATACCCATTTTTTAATAGGATTATTTGGTTGTCTAGAGTCTAATTTCTTGAATTCTTTTTATATATTGGATATTACTCTTCTATCGGATGTGGGATTGGTAAAGATCTTTTCCCAATCTGTTGGTTGTTGTTTTGTCCTATTAACAGTGTCCTTTGCCTTACAGAAACTTTGCAATTTTATGAGGTCCCATTTGTCAATTCTTGATTGTAGAGCATAAGCCATTGGTGTTCTGTTCAGGAACTTTTTCCCTTTGCCAAAGTATTGAACGTTCTTCCCCAACTTCTCTTCTATTAGTTTCAGTATATCTTGTTTTATGTGGAGGTCCTTTATCCACTTGGGCTTGAGTTTTGTACAAGGAGATGTGAATGAATCGATTGGCATTCTTCTACATGTTGTCCTCCAGTTGAAACAGCACCATTTGTTGAAAATGCTGTTCTTTTTCCACTGGACATATTTAGCTCCATCCCTCTCTCAGCAATGGACAGATCATGGAAACGGAAACTAAATAGAGACACCATAGAATTAATGGAAGTTATGAACCATATGGATTTAATATCTATAGAACATTTCATCCTAAAACAAAAGAGTATACCTTTTTCTCAGCACCTCATGGTATGTTCTCCAAAATAGACCATAATTGGTCACAAAACAGGTCTAAACAGATACAAAAATACTGAAATAATCCCTTGCATCCTATCAGATCACCATGGACTAAGGTGGTCTTCAATAATAACAAAAACAGTGGAAAGTCCACATACACATGAAAACTGAACAACGCTCTACTCAATGATGACTTGGTCAAGGAAGAAAGAAAGAAAGAAATTAATGACTTTTTAAAATTTGGTAAAAATGAAGACTCGTCATATCAAACCTTATGGGACACAATGAAAGCAGTGCTAAGGGGAAAACTCATAGCTCTAAGTGTCTACAAAAACAAAGTGGAGAGCATACACCAGCTACTTGACAGCACACATGAAAGCTCTAGAACAAAATGAAGCAAATACACTCAAGAGGAGTAGACTGCAGGAAATAATCAAACTCAGGGCTGAAATCAACCAAGTAGAAAGAAAAAAGAACTATAAAAGTATTGACAAAACCAGGGTCTGGTTCTTTGATAAAATCAATGAGATAGATAAACCGTTAACCAGACTAACCAGAGGGCACAGAGACAGTATCTAAATTAATAAAATTAGTACTGAAAAGGGAGACATAACAACAGAAAATGAGGAAATTACAAAAAATCATCAGTCCTTCTACAAAACCTTATACTCAACAAAACTGGAAAATCTGGATGAAATGAACAATTTTCTAGACAGATATCAGTTACCAAAGTTAAATCAGGAGCAGATAAACCATCTAACCAGTCCCATAACCCTAAAGAAACAGCAGAATTCATTAAAAGTTTCTTCCACAAAAAAGCCCAGGACCAGATGTTTTAGTGCAGAATTTTATCAGACCTTCAGCGAAGACCTAATACCAATTCTTTTCAAACTATTCCACAAAATAGAAACAGAAGGAACACTATCAAATTCATTCTATGAAGCCACAATCACCCTCATACCTAAACTTCACAAAGACCCAGCAAAGAAAGAGAACTTCAGACCAATCTCCCTTATGAATATCAATGCAAAAATATTAATAAAATTCTTGCAAACCAAATCCAAGAAAACATAAAAACAATCATCCATCATGATCAAGTAGGTTTTATCATAGGAATGCAGGGATGGTTCAATATTTGGAAATCCATCAATGTAATCTACTATAAAAACAAACTCAAGGAAAAAGAAATACCACATGATCAACTCACTAGATACTGAGAAAGCATTTGACAAAATTTAACATCCCTTCATGGTAAAAGTCTTGGAAAGATCAGGAAGTCAAAGCCCATACCTAAACATAGTAAAAGCAGTATACAGCAAACCAGTAGCCAGCATCAAACTAAATGGAGAGAAACTTGAAGCAATACCATTAAAATCAGGGACTAGAAAAGGCTGCCCACTCTCTCACTATCTATTCAATATAGTACTGGAAGTCCTAGCTACAGCAATTACACAACAAAAGAATTAAAAGTGTTCAAATAGGAAAGGAAGAAGTTCAAAATATCACTATTTGCAGATGATATGAGAGTATACTTAAGTGACCCCAAAACTTCCAACAGAAAACTGCTAAACCTGATCCACAACTTCAGTAATGTGGCTGGATATAAAATTAACTCAAACAAATCAGTAGCCTTCCTCTACTCAAAGGATAAACAGGCTGAGAAAGAAATTAGGAAAATGACACCCTTCACAATAGTCACAAATAATATAAAATACCTTGATGTGAATATAACCAAGCAAGTGAAAGATCTGTATGACAAGACTTCAAGTCTCTGAAGAAAAAAATCTAAGATGTCAGAAAATGTAAAGATCTTCCATGCTCATGGATTGGAGGATTAATATAGTTAAAATGGTCATCTTGCCAAAAGCAATCTACAGATTCAATGCAATCCCACTAAAATCCCAACTCAATTCTTCACTGTGTCAGAAAGAGAAATTCTCAATTTCATTTAGAATAACAAAAAACCCAGGATAGCGAAAACTATTCTCAACAATAAAGAACTTCTGGAGGAATCACGATCCTGACCTCAAGATGTACTACACAGCAATACTGTTAAAAAACTGCATGGTATTGGTACAGAGACAGACAGGAAGATCAATGCAATAGAATTGAAGACCCAGAAATGAATCTATTTCTTTTTCAACACATTGTGTGGATGTTGTACTCATCATTGGGGCATACTGTCAGTTTTCGTAGAGCAACTGTTTGTACTAGTATCAGCCTGGGTTGCTTGGGGATTTGCATTAGATCTCATTGGCCAACTATTCAATTTAATGTGTTCTAGAAATTTGCCTGGCTATGAATGATAATCAGCTGATTCTTCATGTAGATCAGTTTCCAGTTTTCTGAGGAACCATCATATTGATTTGTATAATGGCTGTACAAGTTGTATTCCACCAGCAATGGTGCAAGTTTCCTCTTGCTGCACATTCTTGCCAGAATGAGCTTCTGTTGTTAAACTTAGACATTCTGACAAGTGTAAAATGGAATCACAAAGTAGTTTCGATTTGCATTTCTAAGGCTAAGAATTTTGAACATTCACTTAATTATTTCTCAGCCTTTTGAGTATTCTCTATTTATAATTCTTTGTTTCGACCTGTACCTTATATTTAAATTAGATTATTTAGTTTCCTTAAATATCTAGTTTCTTGGGTTCCTTATATATTTTAGATATTAGTTCTCTATTGAATGTGGAGTCAGCAAAAATCTTTTCCCAGTTTTTAGGCTTCCTCATGTCTCTTTGTATCTTTTGCCTTAGAGAAGCCATTCAGTTTTATGAAGTCCCATTTATTGTTGGTCTTAGTGCCTGTACTAATAGTATTCTATTCACATGTTAACTCCTGTGTTAACATGTTCAAGAATATTTCCCATTCTCATCTGTCATGTTCAGTGTATCTGGCTTTATGTGAATTTTGATCCACTTGGACTTCAGTTTTGTGAAGGGTTAAAAATATGGATCTATTTGCATTCTTTTACATGTAGACACCTAGCATGAACAGCATTATTTATTTAAAGTGCTCTCTTTTTTTACCCCATGTGTATTTCTGGCTACTGTCTGGAAAATCAGGTGTTTGAACATATGTGTTATTACATCTGGGTCTTCAATTTGATTCCATTGATCAACTGGTTTACAATTTTAGGACCAAACATTGTTTTTATAGTCCTATAACTCTGTAGTAAAATTTGAAATCAGGTATGGTGATACCCCAGCATTTCATTTATTGCTAACAGTAGTTTTAGCTATGCTGTATTTTGTTTGTTTGTTTGTTTTTTTTTTGTTTTCCATAAAATGTTGAGAATTGTCATTGCAAGGTCCATAAATTCTTTTGTAATTTTTGTTGGAGTTTGTTTTGTATCTGTAGATTGCTTTTGGTAGGAAGGCCATTTATTTACTATGTCAATCCTTGGATCCATGAGAATGGGAGATATTTCCATCTTCTGATATCTTTTTCAATTTCTTTCTTCAAAGCTTGAAGTTTTATCATATAAGTCTTTCACTTTCTTAGTTTAAGTTACCCTAAGATATTTATTATTATTTGAGGCAATTGTGAAAAGTGTTATTCCTCTGATTTCCTTTCTGAATCTGGTTTCATTTGTATGTAGGAAGAAAGAAGTTTGTAGTTGTTGTTCTGTTTTGTTTTGTTTTGTGTTATTGAATTAGTCTTGTATCCAGCTAGTTCATATCATTAGCCGTAGGAGTAACCTGGTTGAAATTTCTAGATTACACATAGTATATGCTTATAGTATAATTTATATCATCTGCTATTAAAAATACTTTGAGTTTTTTCCAATATGTATCACTTGATCTTATTCATTTGAATTATTGATCTTGTTAAATCATCAGTTATGGTACTGAATAAATAATGAAGAGCGTGGACAATATTATCCCTTTCCAGATTTATGTGGAATTTCTTTTAATTTCTCTCCATTTCATTCAATGCTTTCTTTAAACTCAATGTAAATTGTCTTTATTATGGTATGTAAGACAAGTACTGGGAAGGAGGGAAGGAGGGAAGGAGGGAAGGAGGGAAGGAGGGGATGGTCTGTGGTATCCATAGTACATGTGGGCATGGGAGAGGGGAGGTTGTAGCTGCAGATCTATTACCATACTAAGACCAGACTGACAAATTGGATCTGGGAGAACAAAGAACAACAAAGATCTGTTGGTTGCCTACCTGGTTTTCTGAAAGGGGTGGATTGTGATCTTTTTTTTTTTTGGAAATTTTATTTACATTTCAGATGTTCTCTCCTTACCCCATTTCCCCTCCTCCCTCCCAGGAACTCACTATCCCTTCCCCCCTCCTCCTGCCTCCACGTTGGTGTACCCTACCCCACCCTCCCCCTGTACCTCACCTCCCCACCCTCGAATATCACCCCTCACACAACGTCCAGCCTTCATGGGACCAAGGATCTTTCTCCCACTTATATATAGCTCCCTTGCATATATAGCTGGAGCTATGGGTCCCTCCCTAGGCACTCGCATATTTGAATTAATTCCTTGTGAATTTCACATGAAGTACTTTGATCATATTTACCTCCACCATTCTCCCCTTAATCCTAAATTCCCACAACCCTGCACTCCAAATTATGCCTTCTTTTTTATATATTTAGGAAACTACTAGCTACATTTTGTGATATCCAGGTACTATTGATTTGGGGGCCATTTATTAATAGGTGAACCCTTCAACTAGTAGCTAAAAACCTTTAATGAAACATTCACTCTATCACTACTAGTAACCATCAACTGTCCATAGCTATTTATTTGGGATATGGATGATGAGTAAATTTATACTCAGTGCTAGAATGTGGAGATGTCTGTGTGTAGAATTGTCTGCAACTTGTGAAGATCTGGTTGAAGCAAACATGGCTACTGTTCCACAGTGATCAATGTTGTGGTCCTATCATGTCTAGAAAATACTGTGTGTTTAAGTCCTCCAAATAAATTTTCATCCCCTACTTCAGAAATGCATTTTGAGACTTCAGAGAATGTGCTATAGATTTCCCATTTATGACAGAGTGCTCCAAAATCCCTAATATTCTTCATTTTGACCAATTGTGAGTTTCTACATTAATGTCATTAATCTAAAATGAAAGATTTCTAGTGAGTTGTGAATGCTGCTCTGAGCTTTGAGTAGGGAAATTTGATACTTGTGAAAAATTATAGTAATATATTCACTCCAGATCCTCTTTTTTCCCCCTACCACATGTTCTTTGCCTGACTTGCAATATCACTAGTGTGGAACCAACAGTGAAGACGAATTTAAAATTAATCAGAAAGAGGTTGGTGATCGTCATAATGCATATACCACACTATGTGTTCTTATATTTGTCTTTTTTGCAGTAAGTATAGTTTAAAGCTGTGTAAAATTGTTGATGATGAATCCCAGAAACCTGCATAGCACCTTTCAGTACATGAGAGCTGCCAGCAGGGAGAAAGATTCTGGTTCATACCACTGTGATTGCTCCAAGTTCTATGATCAATTTTTTGGTGACTTCAGCAAAATTCCTGTTCTGTGGTGCATAAAAAACAAGAATCCTGTTCTGGGATACATCAAGAACAACAACTACAGTCTGTATTGTTTGAGGGTCTCCTGAACACCTTTAACTGCTAACTTAAGAGCAAATATTCTTTGATTGGAACTGGGATTTTTATCTAATAAGTTCCTAGAGCAACATCATTCTCTGTGTTGGGTAACTCCACTTAAACATTTATATATATATATATGTATATATATATATATATCATATTATATATAAATATATATTATGCTATAATCATATATTGCATAGTTATGAATATATATTCACAGAACACATCCATATATATACATACACAAAAATGAATATTATCACACTTCTCTTTTTTTTACCCTACTATCCCTTTTTGTATATCTCCCTCTCATCATTCCTGTTTTCCACATTTGTGTTTCTTTAATCGTGTTCATAACAATGGAAAGAATACAAAGATAGGGTTTTGGAGAAACCTGGTATAAGAGAGTAGCAACCTGATCTGCTTACTCATTCAAGTAAACATTTTGTATTTGATAGCCAAATGATTATATAGAAAATATCATTTACACTTCATATAGAAAGCATCACTTTTCTAATGACATAATATTTTTTTTGTTGTTTTTTAAAGATTTATTTATGTGTATGAGTGCTCTATCAGCATGTACCCTGTGTGCCAGAAGAGAGCATCACATCCTGTTAGAGATGGTTGTGAGCCACTGTGTGGGTGCTGGGAATTGAACTTGGAACCTCTGGAGGAGCAGCCAGTGCTCTTAACCTCCCGATCTCCTTTGTTTTTTTGTCAGAAGCTGTAAGCCTGCTTTCCTATAAAAGAAAAAACTTAAGTATTTTTTTTTAATCTTTGTACAACTCTCAAGAATATTTTAAGAATTTCTTCTATTTTAATTCTATGCACGTGTTTTTGGTACGGACATGTGAGGTGGAGACACTGGATCCCTTAGAGATGGGTGCACGAAACATACTGGAGTCCTTTGGAAGAGCGAGCACTCCTAGCTACAAGGCCATCTCTCCAGCCCCTCAAAAACATTTTTTATATCAAACTCCAAACACACCCATGCAGAAATCCACACTCAGAACAAGCTCCGTGAGCAGTCCACTGCATCCCAGCCAGAGTCTGTTCTGCTTTCTCAAAGTGGTGCTTACATCCTACTGAACTGGCTTTAAGCACAGTCTTCTTACGTATAACAAATACTCCACCAGATTAAAGAGCAGACCAAGAAGTGATATTCCAAATTGTGCCCTGCCTTTGTCCTTCCAGGACTAGACATTGTCCTTAGCTCAATCCTACTTGCTATGCATGAGATCCACAGACACTGTTTTGGCGGAAAGCTTGTTTAATCTAAAACACCCAGTTCTAGGCTGGATTCACTCATTGGTAGAGTGCTTTTTCCTAGAGCTAAAGGGACCACATGAACCAGTTGACTCCCCCATATCTTTTGATACAGGACTATGAATTTCATTACATCCTCAGTTACATAGTTTGAAGACAGTCCAGGCTACCCACCCAATTCTGCCTAGAATAAGCCTCATGTACATGAAGTCCCCAAATACAGTGAGCCATGGATGGTGGTGGTCCAGCATGATCACAGATCACTTAACGACCCCATGCTCTGCTGAGGACCAGCCTGGTCTACATCATCCTTCACTGTGAGCCAGTCACCACAGCTCCGCTACCCGACCATGGACTGCTTTCGCCCTCTCAGGGGCACCTCATCTAACTTCTTCAGTACTCGGCTGGACTTCTCGGACAAGGCACCGTAACTCCTCAGAAAGGCTTTAAACACAGTCTAGGTGTGGGGGTGCATGCTGAGGAAGACCTTCTCCAGGATTTAGATGTCGACACCTTTATCTTCTGGCAGTCCTGAAACAAAACTCAGCCCAAAGTCGATGAGCACTATGTGCAGCTGCTCCAAGGGCCGTTTCTGGAGCATGTTGGAAGTGATGAGGTCCCCGTCAATGAGGTCCTCATCATGCATTCTGGCCAAAACCTACCCAATTCTCCTGGCCAAGTCTAAGTGGCATTGGGGGGTCTTTTTCAGTCTCCATAGTGGATTGTATATAATCTCGAACACCAAGTCTTCGATTTCTTCCATATATAAGCAGTTAGAAGCATAGTCCACAAAGATGATGATGGGGGCAGCTATCCCTTGCACAGCAGCAGCAGAACAATGCGTGCGTGCCTCTTGCACCATCTGTCCCTGGCCAAGCCGCCCTCCAGCTCGGGTGCTGTAGTTCTTAGGGAAGCAGTGCTTCACTAAGGACGCGTGGCCCTGGAAGCAGAAACCCAACCTCTGCATCCGGCTGCACCAGCTCCCAGGTCTCTCAGGAAAAGGTTGCTCTAGTCGCGCACGGCAGCTAGCACCTCAGCCTCTGAGGACTCTTCAGCCATGCCTTCAGCTCGTTCCCACATAATATTCTTTTTCACATTTCTTTCTGAATGTATTCGATGGACATACATGTATATGCATGAAAGTTAGAAGACAACACTTAAGACTGTTCTCTGCTATTACCATGTAGATTAACTGGATCAAATTCAGGTTGTCAGGGTTTACAAATTATTAAGGGATTTCATAATCTTATTTATAAATTCCACATATTACCTAGAATTGAATTAATACTTTTTTCCAACAGTAATGATATTTAATATTATAATTATCTAGTCAATCTGAGTTTGTTAGTGCTCTATATATTTATTGCATTATTAAACCATTCATGAACAAATTGATTTTCAGATTTTCAAGACCTACTTACTTCATATAATGAAAATCTGTCTGTACTAATCTGAAAAGAATGCTGAATTCAAAGTCTTTATTTTATTTGTCATCTAGTTTATGTAGGACCTTGAAAGGTAGCTTGGTTCACAATTAAGCTAAGGCTTGAAACCTCAGAGACTCTGAAGGGAAGGTAAGCACTTCACCTGTTCGGACACCAGGCCCCTGTCACTAGCCACAGTTCTCCATAGATCTGAGGCTATCAGTTACTTAAGGGCAACACCCAAGCCCTCCACTTGTAGAAGACATGACCTGTGGTCAAGTAGGCTTAAGAGAGATTTCCATTTTAATGAGGTATCAAAAGGCCTGGAAGACTTAGGCAATTTCCTTCTCAGCCACTCCTCCCTGCAAAAGGTATTTAACCTCAGGCCCAACCAGAGAAGTGGAGTATAGTTTTACTCATATACTTTCCACCATGACAATAAATGCCTTAAAACCATGCACTGCCACCTTTATTGGAATCCCCCCCAGGAAGCAATGGAGAAGACCTTAGCCTATAGAGCCTGTAGAAGGACTCTCTGTGCTCCCACTGACGATGGTCACCAAGCCCAAGAAGCCCAAGCTAAAGCCAACCACCAACAAGCCAAGGACTATCATTGATGGACTAGCAGGAGCTCCCCACTCCCTCGCCGAGCTAGATCCAGCCAGAGGACCCCCACTCCATTCTCAGCTCTTCTGCAGTTCCCAGTGGCTTCTGGGTGTCCAAGAGGTTGAGAACCAGAGAGCCCAGGCCTCATTGCAGGCTTGGGGACTTGGAGGTAGCTCTGGGTGTCCAGCACCTCAGACTGTGATTCCCCATACCTGGAGCCATATCCCACAGCCACGCTACTGCCCAACACTCACCCTGTGAGAGTGTGGGGTAAGTTGGTCAACTCCCTGTGTCCCACCTACCCAAGTGACTGTGCCCTGTGGCGGAGCAGACACAGGACCCATAAACCTACAAGTTTATTTTGCTAATTATGAAAATGTTCTTCCCGTCCATGTAATGAAACAAGATTTTATCTAAAAGAAATATTAACACAGTACCCTCAAGAAAGCCCAACTGTAAAGTTTGGTTTGCATTCTGATTGATGTAAATAACTGAATAAATGCTAAAGATGTTCCTCATGATACATTAAAGTTAAGGAAAATACTTGAACAAAAATTCTTTTTTTTCTGTTTCTCTAGAATATTTTCTTTTTTTTTTCTGTTTTAACTTTTATTTCTATTCCCTTGCAGTACTTAGCCTTGCAGCCTAAGCAAGAATTCAGATTGTCAGTCAGAGGGAGTTCTGGGTGGCCCCTCTCTGCTTGGTCTAGGGGTGGAAGTCCCTTCTTTTAGGTTGTGTGGAGATGGGTTTTGGGCACACCCTGGATAGAGTAACAACCTCATCTTGAGTCTTTGGTCCTCCATAGCTAACTTATGCTAATGTATCTGAATAGGTTTTGCTACCAAATTATCTATCTGTTGTATCACAAAGTTAGTCAGCCTATTTAAGGCCTGGGACTAAAAGAAATCAGCAAAAATAACCCAATTAATGGTCTCAAGATGGGAGGAAGTGGGGTTGACAACCATGGAGAGGATGAAAACCAATCCTTGTACCAGCTCTCATCTTTCTCTTTCTCTCTCTGTCATTTCTCGGGCCTTCTCTGACTTTTTTCATGTTCTCTTTAACCATCCCTGTCTTGTCTATTTAAAGGCAACATTCTTCTTTAAGGGCTGTATACAGTTAAGAGCTGTACACAGTCTTTTCTATTGTAAAAGAGTAAATCAAGTCCAATAAAATCCTTTGCAATTTTTGGATACCACTTCAGACAGTGAAACAAGGGATTTCTTCAGATTAGTGATATCAGTCTCTAGCTGTTTGGTGTCCTGGTCAATGGCCCATCGAAGGTCTGAGTAGTATAAGTCTGGAGGTCAGCACCAGGATTAGAAATTCTACCAGCAGACATCACGGGTGTTTCATTTTTACCTGAGATATTGCCTGGGTTAGAGCTCCTGAGAGCCCCACTTCTGCAGGGTTTAGTGAGGTTGGGTGCAGAGCTGCTGCCTGGGATCTGCTCAGTGCTTGGGCCCAGACTGGAAGTCGAATGACACTGAACAAAAATTCTTTACTTGCTGGTATATTAACAGGCATTTTTATCATGGCCCACAACATTAACATGACTTCCTGAGGAAGCATGCACCACGGACCACAGATATCCACGTGGCCTTTCATAGCAACATGGGTTATGGCACTACTTACTGCAAAGGACCGTGGACATCATCTGGCTCATGGTGGTAGCAAAACCCACTGAAGGTCATAAGAATTTCTCTGGTCTGTGTCTCCACTTGAGACCATGTGGATATCCATGCCACCTGGATATTTGTTGGTGTCTGTGGTCCATACTGCTAATGGAGATCATCCTGATATCTGTGGCATGTGCTGATACTGCAGGCCAGGTCTATGTCTGTGTTCCCAGCTGTCAAGGGCTACTAAGTGGAAGTCCATGGTTGTAAATGACCAGGGACCTTCTTCTGCAGAGGTATTAATGATTACAGACTCACAACTAAGAAAGAGAAACAGAAGGCTTCTCACAATTAAGAGAGACAAAGAAGGCTTCTGGAACAACCTCTTCCTCCACCACTAGGAAAAGTAACAACTATATAGGAAGCAATTGAAACAGTCTTAAAATGTCTGATAAGGATGGTGAAGCGTAACTCTCTATAACAGAGGGCTGCTGGCAGAAATGAAGGTTGGCGGACACACTTTTCTTTAAAGAGCTGGCCACCAGAATTAGATCATGTTCCAGTGACTATTTGGACAATGTAATTTGGACACTTTTCTTTTTTAAATGTTTAGGGGCAGGTTACAGGAGGTGGGTAGACCTGGAAAAACTAGAGAGAGAGTGATTAAGATGCATTATGTGAAAATTCCAAATAATCAAAAAAAATTCTCTGTTTTAAAAAAGAGGTATCTGCTGAAACAAAGATAGGATAGATTCATGCCAGTGAAAAAATTGTTTAGATTGCCTGCAACATGAAGATAATATAGGAGTCTACTAGATTTAAATGAAAATAAGGTGATTGTTTAGCTCTCAACCCATGGGAACATCTCTATTTACACTATATGCAAATGACAAGCTTTAAAAAAAATTAACCTCATTAGAGATGTAAATGAATGGAGTGGGTAATAAAAAAGACAAAGAAAAACTCAGATCTGAAGATTCCTGAAAAGTTCCACTTCGAAAATTTTTCCCACATGAATAACATTTTGGCAAGAGTAACATGGCAATTATTCAGATTATGTACATCCTTGTAGTTTGATTCTAATTTTTTTAATTTGTGTGGCATAAATGGAAGTTTTCGTTAATACAAATGAAATAAAAGAAATTTTTTTAATAACAAATGCAAAATTACAATTAACAATGTTCTGTGACATTGTATAATACTTATTTTTCAAAATGCCTGAAGTTTTAAGAAACATTTTCTTAGAATCTCAAATTTATAATTCTCAAAATTCTGCATTTATTCAATTAATAAGCATAATACAATAACATTTAACTTCTAAGAAATTTCATTTTTATAAAATGTATTCTATTAGATTGAATGTAATGACCACAAATCTCCATTAGAAATAATATTTATATTCTGTAAAAAATGTCTTTTGATTAATGCTAATAACCCACGAATTTACATACTTAAATACACTATGAGAATAAAGTAAGATTTTGTCCACTAAACAGTAATAACCATTATCGACTTGAAATCCCCAACTTGAAATTAAAATTAGGTCCAACTTACACTACATTTAAGTCATTATCACTGAGAAGATGCTCTTGAAATTTGAAATTTTAAATTAGAAATAGTTTAAATGATGGTTAGGATGCAATTTCTAGATATTTGAAGACATATTTAAATTTAATTACAAATTATAGTAAAAATGTTTATAAAGACATTACATTCTTTAATGCAAGTAATTTGAATTTTAATTCAACTTAAAATTAGAATAAATCTTTAAAAAATTACTTTTTCTTTTAGAATAATTATTATATTTTCCTTAACCTATACAAAATTCATAATATTTTAAGACTAATCGATTTGTATCAACAGCTAATTTGTTCTTAAAAAGAAAACCATGCAACAGAGGGTTCAAGATAATTTTTAGGCAGAGGGAGAGCAGAAAAGGTGGAGCGCCTGACAAGAAGGGGAGGAAGGGAAAGGGTAGAACGACTGCAGCCAAGAGAGCAAGAGGGCAGAGAGCAGAGAGCAAGAGAGAGAGGAGGGGCCAGACAGCCCCTCTTATAATAGTAGGCAGGGCTACCTGCCGTTCCCAGGTAGCTTTGGGAAGGGGTATACCTAGCTGTTGCTAGGTTACTGTGGAGGTGGAGTTTAACAGAATGCTAGCATACCTCCCTTCTTCTTATTATAAAAAAAAGGAAAAAAGGGAAGAAAGAGGTGACGGCGCAGTAGGAATAGGGTCGTCGTGACATCTGGCTACTTCCTGCTGGCACTGGGGGCGACGTGTCTTTAGGGGAACCTGGGTGTGTTTGTCTGGTCCTGCTGTCCAGGGTCTGTGGAGCCATCCAGATAGGCCAGAAGTAACAGGTCCAGTGGAAGCAGCTGTGTGTGTGACAGGAGATGGAGCATCTGAAGGTTGCTTCTCTGGAGATGTTTTGGATGTACCTGGACTTGACAAGATGTAGAGAATAAGATTAAGTACACTTGGGAAAAGAAAATTTTTTAAGATGTACATTTGACACCCAGAGGGAATCCCACCCTTTGTGATAATAGTGGGAACTTTAGGCAGATGTACTTATCTGGATGACATCTATTTGGTCCGTGAGAGGTAGATCTCAGTGAGTTTCCTGTAGCTTATAAGTTTACAAAAGAGATAACAGCATTAAGTTAACAACAGAAGCAGTCTTTAAGATGAATCTTTGCTGGATCGTATAGTGGAATGTTTAATAAGAACTCAGGTAATTTAGGACAGTGGGATAGCAAGCAGAGGAAATATAAAGCATTTAATTGGTGGCAATTGAGTTTAGATAATGAGGTAACAGATTATATCTGTGAAAGCTTAGCTGTCAATGTAGTCAGAAGTCTGAAAAAGAGTAAACAACAATCTACCAGTTATACATTTTAAAAAATGACAGAGTCCACTAGCCAACTAGTTAACAGTTTCCATGGTTTCCATACTCTCTTTGATGAAATCAGTTTGGCTTCCAAGCGCAGAAGACGCAGGGCTTTTTCTCTGTGGAATGGATACACATGACATGAGAAATGACTTACCTCGGTTTGATTTAGCTAAGTCATTTGACTCAGGGTATCCAGTTTAGTCTACTGCGTACGTTCGCATGCAGTCCAGGCTGTATCTTCTAGGAGTCCGGTGTTTAAGTCTTCTGAAACCATCTGGGGTCAACTGCTAGAGGCTTTGGGAATTCTGTCAGCTATAAACTAAGTTAGTATTAACAGACTTTTGACAAAATTGAGAGCCATAAGATTGGTTTTAAGTAACTAATAGCAGTAACTTTGGCAGGTGCTGCGAATCAGGTCTGCAGGCCGCAGCGGCTGAAGGGCGGGACTCCCTGCTATCAGTGGGAAGTCGATGCCAGTGCCGCTGGCGGGCAGCTGTGGTGAATAAGAAAAAAGCAAGCATGTCCCATAAAAACAGTTTTTGTGGTGGAAGGCACCGCTAACACTCACTTTATAGGTCTCAGGCAGAGAGGGAGAGAGGGTCCCCAGTAGATCTAGAGCAGAGCTAAGAACCACAGAAGGGAAGGGAGCAAGCACGGTCTCGGCCGGCCGCTTTCCAGGCAAACTGACGGGGACTAAGTCTAGGAACTAAGTCCAGCAGCCGCAGATGACTGGGGAGAGGAGGGGGAGAATGCGCGAATGGCTAGCCAGTTGGGAGAGACACACAGTGTGGACAGTTGGGAGCCGGTGCTCCTGAGGCAGAGGTCCAGGCCTGGCCTGGAGTCGAGGGGAAAGGGAAGTGTCTCACCCACCGGGAGCCGTCCTAGAGAGAACAGGGTTAGCAGGGAGGGGGGGGGAACTCGCGAATGGCTGACCCATGGAAGAGACACGCTGGGAACTACAGTTGGAGCCGGTGCTCCTGAGGCAGAGAGAACAGTGGGTCCAGGCCTGGCCTGGAGTCTCAAGGGGAAAGGGAAGTGTTTCTCCCATGGGGAGCCATCCTAGAGGGAGGTTCAGGAGGAACAGGGTTACAGGGTTAACTCTGAGCTCAAGAGATCTTTCTTGGGTACCAGTGGGGAATGGGGGAACAGAACAGGCAGGGTCTCTGTCTGAGATACCCAGGCCACGAGGCAGCCGGTGGTTGAGCACTGTGTTAGGGGCAAAGCTCACGTGCAGGGCGGGACTTCCTGCTCTAGCAGGCACCTACAGTAAACTAGACCGCGGGATTGACAACCCAGTGGAGTTTGAGGTGGTACAGAAGAAGCTGAACCTATTGTGTGACGGTCGTTATTAATTTTCAATTAGCGTCCTAATTGAAATATTTATAACGAAACAGCGGGCACAAATCGGAGTTTTTTGAGTCGTCACAGAAAAAACCCGAGTACCCTGGCTGATTTAGCCACCAGAAGCCGATCAGCCCAGGAGCCGTCAGAGCTCAGGGAAAAAAATCACACAATATGTCAACGTCTAGAAAGTCAACCCCTTAGTTTAGGGAGCGCTGGCCAGGCGCTGCGCAAACGTTTGGGGTTCCTCATGCCACCAGGAAGCTCCTTACCAATAACAGATGGGTCTTTGTACTGGGGCAGCGATGGAAAACGGTCGGTCGGTGTTCACCTGGTGGAAGTTTGTAGCAGCGGTGGCAGCGGCAGGAACAGCATCGGAATGACGGTGCAGGTGTTGTCTGGTAGTGGCAGGAACGGAACTGCTATGGCTGTGGCTGAGGAGCCGCTGCTCGCCCGGTGACGGCTGGTAGCAGTGGGAGCGGCGGCAGTGGAGTTGCAGTTGTGGCGGGCCACATGGTGTCGGTCTCAGAGGGTCACGGCAGCGAGCTGGCGGGTGCACAGGTCTTTAGGTCCCCGAAGTCTTCGTATCCCGGGTGTCGGCACCATTGTTGTTTAAAAAAAGAAAAACCGACGGCAGCCAGAGGGTTCCAGGAGTAGAAGTTTATTTAGGGCAGAGGGGAGAGCAGAGAAAGGTGGAGGCCGGCCATGACCACGTGAAGGGGGGAGGGGAAGGGAAAGGGTTAGATACGACCTGCAGGCACAAGAGAGCAAGAGGGCAAGAGAGCAAGAGAGACAAGAGAGAGAGGAGGGGCCAGACAGCCCCTCTTATAATAGTAGGCAGGGCTACCTGGCCGTTCCCAGGTAGCTTTGGGAAGGGTATACCTAGCTGTTGCTAGGTTACTGTGGAGGTGGAGTTTAACAGAATGCTAACACTAAGAGCACTGACTGCTCTTCCAGAGGTCCTGAGTTCAATTTCCAGAAATCACATGGTGTAATAGAAAAGCCTTGGCGTGGGCTATCTATCTAATTGGTGGGGAGGTTCTGCTTAGCTCTGGCCACCATGTTCTGCACTAGGAGCTGCCAGAAGCCATGCATGCCACTGCTAGAAGTGGCCAGAGGCCAGGTGTGATACAACTAGACCCACCAATGCCAGCATGGGGGATGGCTCTGCCAGTCCTCCATGCTGCATCCACAAAGCTCAGCTCAACCCCAAACATTATCTTCCATACTCTCAGTACCTGGTAGAATGAAGACTTGTAATGTTTAGAGGTTATCCGATAGATTTGTATATTTGGAAATGCTCAATTAACAAGATGCCCACACAATTAGAATTGTTACCCAATATTTAACCTTTCAATAAGTTGCTACCCAGGACTGCTCCCCTACCATCGATCCACCTCCATGGTCGATAGCCTCTTCACTCCTTTTCTCCTCCTCTTCCTCTCCTTCTTTTCTCCCAACTTCTCACTCTGCCCAATCACCTAGCTCCACTGTATATACAATGTAGCAGTAGCAGGAAATTATCCTGCTACAACATGGTGGCTCACAACCATCTGTAATGGGATCTGATACCCTCTCTGGTGTGTCTCAAGAGAGTCACAGTGTACTCATATACATAAAATAAATAAATCTTTAAAAATATTTTTTTCCTAAGAATACCATAGCACTACATTTCATCACATAAGAATCTCTAAGGGAGCAACTCAACATTTATATTGTTAAGCAAATGATAAAATATTATTATACAATGTTTATCATGTCACATTCTGAACAGTTGTTAAATTAACAGTAAATTATCAAAATTCCTAACCTTTTTACTGTTTTCCAAATGATTTGTAGCAGAATGATCTCCCAAACTTGTTTCCCCTTTGTATGCTATTTTGGGAAAACTCAAATGTTGTTTACATATTCCTTGACTGGTTTTCACAGTATATATACTCATAGTACATATATGTTTAGAATGCTGGTCACCACAATAATATCCTAGTATTATCCTAAGTACTTCAAAGTTGGCTAGTGCTGCTGGGCAGTGGTGGTGCACGCCTTTAATCCCAGCACTTGGGAGGCAGAGGCAGGAAGATGTCTGAGTTCGAGGCCATCCTGATCTACAGATTGAGTTCCAGGACAGCCAGAGCTACACAGAGAAACCCTGTCTCGTAAAACCAAAGAAAAACCAAAAAAAAAAAAAAAAAAGTTGTCT
Source organism: Mastomys natalensis (assembly GCA_021653895.1). Classification (NCBI taxonomy): domain Eukaryota; kingdom Metazoa; phylum Chordata; class Mammalia; order Rodentia; family Muridae; genus Mastomys; species Mastomys natalensis. Next base: position 317,202 of record JAJTUV010001441.1, read on the forward strand.
AATGCCACAAGTGTAATTTTAAACTTATGAAATAATTAATTAAATTAATATTTTAATTTTTTAATAAAGAATGTCCTGAATGAAATTTATAAACTTTTGAATGAATCTAGGACTATTTTTAACTAGTGTTAGCAAGGAAGTCAAAAATACTTACTAGAAATACTTTCTAGAATATGTAAGCAAATATTAATAATCACCAAAAACAAGCAACCAATCACAAGGATCATTATGAAATTTAAAAAAATATAAAATTATACATTGGTAAATTTATAATTATCAATAATTTATAATTTAAATTATAAAATAATTAATCTATAACATATAAATAAGAAATTCTGATAAGATCATGACTCAAAGTTACTGCCATATGGTGATATATCCTGCAAAAATTTCACCATGTCTAACTCTGAGAACACATGAATTTGATATTACTGAGAAAAGAATCCATGACTTTGAATAAATTAAAGACATTAAAATGACAAAATACTTAATCATTTAAGACCCTCTGGAATTCAATAATATGCTTTTGACAAACTAAAGATTATTCATACTTCTAGTGAAGAGAGATATTATAAAAATTGTGTAAATTTAAGAAGCAACATGCTAAGGAATGCCTAGTGTGAACCTTAAATCCCACTAGAAGCCAGAGAGGGAAGGAAATGTCCCTTTCCTAGGAAATTTGCAGAAAGCATGACTCTGTAGACTCCTTGAGTTTGTGCTTTGGACCTCTAAAAGCCAGAAAAAAAAATGCTTTTAGTTGCTGAAAACAATCCAGTTAATGGAAATTTGTTTTAAAAGTCATAGTTAAAAATAACTGCCAATTAGAAAATTAGAAAAAACAATGAATATTAAATTCATATATAAAGGAGCTAGAATTTCAACTAGTGGCAATGAAAAGATACAGAAACTCTCCTCTGAGAATAACTAACTGTGAAGAAAAACAGTTTAGAGAATGATATATGTGTCTAGAAGGTAGGGTATCTGACATTCTATCTCTGGCTTCTTAAATTTGTAAAATTTAATATAAAACTCAATGTGGTCATTTACAGTGAAAATTGTATTATATTGTGGAGGTAAAGAACATACAGAATTGAAAACAAAGTGCATTTACATTTTTAAAGAAATAGAAATTAAAACAAGATAGTATGATATGTGGAGGACATATATAATAAAAACAACATACATTCTTTTCACAAATAAACAAAAAATATATGTGTATATTAAAATGTATACATAAATACATACTTCATTAGACAAATCAATGAACATATATAAAGTATATTAAAATTGTATATATGTTAGATAATTTTTATAGAATGTGAGCTTATTAAGAAATAAATCACTGTATACAGAAAGAAATCCTGAATAAACCAATGAAAACAATATTTAAAAAATAACTGAAGATGATTTTATTCTTTACCCCAAGTCTTTACAAATTTTAGTATAAAAATATCATGTAGTCCTTCTATATTCAAAGCATGATTTAATTTATGGATTGAAAGACTAAATATCCATTTTCACTTAAAAGCTTTCATTATCAGCAAGTGAGATGGCCCAGCAACTACTGTGCACTCAAGAGAGCTCAGATCCCAGCACCAAAACAATAATGTGAGCATTCCATGAACACCTGACTTTAACTCCATCTCTGTGGAATCCAATACACTCTTGAGGCTTTTAAGAACGCAGGAATTTTCAGCTAAACAAATAAGTGACAATACATTCATGCAGATGTAGAGGCTTAAGTAAGTAAATAGTGAGAGTGAACTCTGGGGAAAAGTAAATTAAGAGGATACTTACATACATAAACATGTTACGGAGAGTATTGTGATAGAAGTACTAGTGAGATTTTTATGTTTGTAAAGCTATGGAAAAAATTGAGCCTAAATTGGTGGCTGGAAGGTATGTGGAGACAGGGGCCCATCATCAAGGTGAATAATGATAGGGATGGGCCAAATATTGGTTAATATAAATAAGCTCCATGGAAGAGTGACAGTACCAAGAAGACCTACACGATGCCTGACAAGTATGTTTGTGTAGATCTGAAGACAAAGGAAAATGAACAAACAAAAGGTATGTGAGTTGCAGGGCTAGAGCTGACACCATAGTTCAAAAGGTATCATGATAACACTACACATGCAGTGGTGGCATACATACCTTGGTGTTGCCAGCCACAGTCAACTGGGTTCACCTGAAAGAAAGGCTGGGAATGGAAGAAGGGACAGGAGGGCAGGAAGAGATGAAGCCAGGACAAAGGTCTATGATTGAGGCTCAATAATTTAATGTTCAGCTTTCAATTTAAAGGGGAAGCCCCACCTCCACCACCGAACCCCTTTTTGCTTCAGCCCAGAGTGGGTGAGGGGAATCCATTCTTAATCACAGGCTGGAGGTGTCTCAAGGCAAGCTCAGCAGGTGGTCTATTCATCTCAACTCCTGTAGCAGACTGTGGGTCTGCTAAGATGGTTAACACCTGAGTCCTATTGTTTTGGTCTGCTGTGGTAAACAAGGTCTCTCAGGCCTGCTCAAGGCTGGGGGAAGGGCATACCTTGGTGATAACCAATACCTCTTTAAATGGATTTAAGTCTACAGGAGACCATGTGTGGTATTGAATACCTAGGAAACTGCTAAGTGATTAGTGAACTTGTGGCTATTGGAGAAGAAATTCCAACCTTCAAAACTGCATAATTCCTAGTAATATAAGCATTTCTACTTATATACAGAAATAACTGCAGTTTTCACTTCTCATCAAGGAAGCTTCTGTTAACAACAAACAGAGATCAGTACTGAAAATCACAGTTCATCCAAAAGCAGAACCAAACAGTACCAAAGAGAATCAAAGAAAACAAAAGTAAGGACAGATTAGAAAATAAGTGAGCTCTAAGCATGGAAATGTTTGGGACTGAGAACAAAAAGAGCTGGATTTTGCCAGTTGCTAGTGATAAACACTGAGGCACATCCTTTTATTTTTAATAAAAAAACACAGAATGTGCTGACAGATGAAGAATAGGCAGCTGTGAGATCATTATTGTGCCATTGAAGGTAAAGAAGTACCTGTGTTAATGAAACCATAGGGTTGCCACTGTTGGGCCAAATGTCTGACTGTTTGAAAGGGCTAATTAGATGTAATCATTAAAACAGAGAGAAAGACATTGTTAATCTTTGGAAATAAGTCTATGGATTTAAATTTCCCACTGGGCAAAATACCAACTTTTAAAGATTTTTTAAAAATGAACTTCTAATGAATCAAATATTTGTATTTTACAAAAGGATATTGGAATTCCCAAGACTCCCATCTCTACTACCTACAGGGTAATACTAAAATAACATAAAGAAGAAAGAATATTCATTCTAATGTAATTCAACTTAGAAAACTAATAGGGCCCACAGGTTAAGAAATTTAAATTGCTTTTTATCATGCTCCTAAGCACTTGAACAGATAAGACATAAGGGTTAATATATGAGCTCTACATATTCAATGGAAGAATGAAACCTATCATTTATCATTTATCTCTCATCATTTATCTCTCACATAATTTAGCACCAAAGATGCTCAGTATACTGAATACATTTTATTTCTGTAACATTATAAAAGCTAAAAGTTTTATGAATGGAAATTCTTTTTTTTTTTTTTTTTTGTTTTTGTTTTTGTTTTTCGAGACAGGGTTTCTCTGTGTAGCTTGGGCTGTCCTGGAACTCACTCTGTAGACCAGGCTGGCCTCGAACTCAGAAATCCACCTGCCTCTGCCTCCCAAGTGCTGGGATTAAAGGCGTGCGCCACCACCGCCTGGCAGGCTATGAATGGAAATTCTACTTCTCAAAATAACAAACAATTCAAGAAATGTACAGAGAAATAGTGGGGCAAATCTAACTTTACCCAGTGGCCTTCAGTAATGAATCACTTTTTAAGAACTCCATATTTGGCCGGGCGGTGGTGGCGCACGCCTTTAATCCCAGCACTTGGGAGGCAGAGGCAGGCGGATTTCTGAGTTCGAGGCCAGCCTGGTCTACAGAGTGAGTTCCAGGACAGCCAGGGCTATACAGAGAAACCCTGTCTCGAAAAACAAACAAACAAACAAAAAAAAGAACTCCATATTTAATCACATCCTCTATCTTACCCCTCACCTTCATCTTCACTCTTTCTGTCCATTTCCCAAATTTTTTATTCCTAAATTCTTTGCACTGAAAATCATCTATGAATCTTGACTCGACCCATGGGTCTGATTATTCGTGGGTATCAAGGTGGACCATCACGTGAAAAATAACACAGGCAGGAGAGAAAACGGAGACCCTGCAGCAGGAAGTTTCTGTGGTTTGCCCCAGAATGTCCTGGGGCAACGGTTCTTTATGAACAGGAAATCCTTTCTTAGTTGTAGGTCAGGTTCTCCCAAAAGAGGTGGTTTATTGCCCTAGATCATCTCACAGTTGTAACCAGCTCCCAGGAAATGCCAGAAGTTCCAGACAGAACGCCATTACTGAGTAATCCTTCTAGAACAGTGGGCAATTCCCTGAGGCTCTCTTGGAACAGCAGGTAGCTTCCTGAGCTTGGCTCCCGACATCTGCTCCTTTTTAACAATTTTTAAATGAAGCTGGCAGGTGAATGCAGACATTAAGAAATCTCATCTACAGATGAGTGGGCATTGACCGGAGGGGAAAGCATTGACCTGGTCCTCCAAGTGTCATTTGTAATGGTGTCTTTTTGGGGAGGAGAGGATTATTTGTCTCGTGGGCCACATAGGATATCAAGGTTCCTAGCTGGCTGCTTTGAGACACAAAAAACCAACACCAACCTCTGTGCAACCAGGTCTGCTTTTCGGGGGACTCAGAATTGGACAATTTTGGGTTCTCCCCCTGCTGTACCTCATCACACACCCCTTGCATGTACCCACGTTGTGTTCATGCCATGCCAAACCAACGTGCATATAACTCAGATCTATGCATCTCCTAAAGGAGTTAGGTCATAGCAAGACTCAGCCAAGTCTCTATCAGCCAAATTAAGTCTATGATAATGTACTTGTAGGGGTTTAGATGTCATGGAGTCAATTTTACAAAACCAGTGAGCCTGTCAAAGGCCCAAGGGCCAAAAGCCAAAATGAGAATCGAACTGACCACAGAGCCCAGGATGGTAAGGGGGGGAAGGGTGCTAAACCTCGGAGAGGCAGAGAACCATTTTTCTTGTTCTTGCTGTTTCTTCTAGTCTCTCTCTATTCTAATCTCTCTCTGATCTTGGCCATGCTGTCTCTAACTACCCTGGTGTGGTCAGTATTAAAACAGCATTCCTCCTTGGGGCAGCACAGAGCCCCCTTTGCTGAAGGAAAAGCAGATGAGGGATTTTCCAGATTAGTGATGCCAATTTCAATTTTCAAACCAATACCCCCTTTCAAATAATCAAGTTTAATATTAAAAAATCTTTGCCTCACTGAGACTGGTAATGACATTAGATAAAGTACTTTAATGAGTCATATATGCTGACACATTAAAGTAAATGTCAACTTCATATTTTCCAAATTTCTACAATAAAAGATTTAACAATTTATGAAAATATTGACTAGTATCTTTAAGAGAATATTAAGTATAAAGACATTAAGACACTAAGCTTGCATTAGTAAAATATGAGAAGGCAGTGTTACCAAAATGAACAGTAGCACACTAATTCTAATCATTTAAAATGTGAATGTATCTCCTTGTGCAAAACACAAGTCTACGTAGTTCAAGAAACCCACATAAAACCATAAAACCAGATACACTGAATCTAATAAAGAGAAAGTGCCAAAGAGCCAATTCCTGAACAAAACACCAATGGCTGAGACAATAAGATCAACAATTGACAAATGGGACCTCATAAAAGTGAAAAGCTTTTATAAAGGCAAAGGGCACTGGCAATGGGACAAAATGACCACCTACAGATTGGAAAAAATCTTTACCAAGCCTATATCTGATAAAGGGCTAATATCTAAAATATACAAAGAACTCAAGAAGTTAAACTCCATAGAACCAAATAACCCTATTAAATATGGGGTACAGAACTAAACACAATTCTCAACTGAGGAATCTGAAATGACTGAGAAGCACCTAAAGAAATGTTCAATATCCTTAGCTAACAGGGAAATTAAAATCAAAACGATCCTGAGAGTCTACCTCATATCTATTAGAATGGCTAAGGTCAAAAACTCAGGTGACAGCAGATGCTGGTAAGAATGTGGAGAAAGAGGAACATTCCTCCATTGCTGGTGGGACTGCAAGCTAGTCAAACCACTTTGAAAACCAATCTAGAAGACTCTCAGAAAATTGGAAATAGTTCTACCTGAAGATCCAGCTATACAACTCCTGGGCATATACTCCAGAGATGCTCCAACATGTAAGAAGGACACATGCTTCACTATGTTTATAGCAGCCTTATTTATAATATCTAGAAGCTGGAAACAAATGGGATGTCCATCAACAGAAGAATGGGTACAGAAAATGTGATTCATTAACATAATGGAGTACTACTCAGCTATTAATAACAATGACTTCATGAAATTCAAAGGGAAATGAATGGAGCTAAAAAATATCATCCCAAGTGAGGTAACCCAGACACAAAATACACACATGCTATATACTTACTAATAAGTGGATATTAGGCAAGAAGCTCAGAATACCCATGATACAACTTACAGACCATATGAAGTTCAAGAAGAAGGAAGACCAAAGTGTGGATGCTTCAGTTCTACTTAGAAGGGAAACAAAATAATCACAGGAATTAGAGGGAGGCAAGGACCTGGGAGGAAGAGAGGAGAAGGAGGGGAAAAGGGGTTAAGATCAGGTATTGGAAGAGACAGGAAAGAAGTACAGCGAGTCAGGAAATTGAAGTAAAAATATATAGCAGTGGGAGATGAGGAACTGGGGATAGCCAATAGAAAGTCCTAGATGCTAGGGACACAAGAGGCCTCCAGGACCCACCAGTGATAATTTTAGCTGAAATATGCAACAAAGGGGAGATAGAACCTGTAGAGTCCACCTCCAGTAGATAGGATTGCCCCCAGTTGAAAGAAGGGGCCACCCAACCATCTCAAAATTTTTAACTCACACATGTTCCTGTCCAAAGGAAAGACAGGGACAAAAAAAAAAACGGAACAGAGACTGACAGAAAGGCCATCCAGAGACAGCCCCATGTAGTGATCCATCCCATTTGCAGACTCCAAACCTCCACACTATTGTTGACGCCAAGAAGAGAGTGCTGATAGGAGCCTGGCATGGCTACTCCCTGAGAGGTTCTTCCAGCACCTGACCAATACAGATGTGGATAATCACAGCCAACAATCAGAATGAGCCAGGGAACCCTAATGAAAGAGCTAGGGGAAGGACTGAAAGAATTGAAGGGGTTTGCAACCCCATAGGAAGAACAATATCAACTAAAAGGACCACCCAGAGCTCCCAGGGACTAAACCACTAACCAACGAGGGATCTATGGCTCCAGGTACATATGTAGTAGAGGATATCCTGATCTGACAACAATGGGAGGGGAGGCCCTTTGTCTTGTGGAGGTTTGATGCCCCAGCACAGGGGAATGCTAGAGTGTTGAGGTGGAAGTAGTTGAGTGGCATACCCTCATAGAGGCAAAGGGCAGGGGGCAGGGGAGAGGGGATGCGGGTTTGTGGAGGGTAACCAGGAAGGGGTATATTATTTGAAATGTAAATGAATAAAATGATTAATAAAATAAAAGTAAATTAAAAATTAAAATTAAATGTGATGTAAGCACTTAATCCTTGGATAGAGATACTAAAATCTATATAACCACAAAAGTTTGATATATAGTAAGGGGTAGAGGATGAGAAGGATCTTCAAAGGATTTCCCAATGTGTGGGAAATAACATATAAATGTATGGAGATATGGAGTAGGGGAGATTGGAAGAGTTAGGTTAATTGGAAGGAAGGAGATTACATAGACGAGGGATTACAGGAAAGAATAACAAACACTAACAGGAATATGGGGTTTATAGAAAACCTCCTCCTATTGAAGTTTCTTAAAATATACACATATTTAAAAGGAATATATGTGGAATCACCAAGTAATTGGCTTGCATATCCAGTGTGAGTCCATTTGAGAAATCTAAATTTTCCTTTGTGAGAAGATATCAATAGAGTATAGCTTCTTGTCTAAGGACCAGCAGGAGATGCCCAGTAGAAATGAACTCAGTGATTTTTGCAGAATTTTGTCTAAATTGATTTTGGGTGGAAATTTTGGTCTTATTTATTATATGATGATACATTATGGTTTCTGATTTTTTGTTTATATGGGTTTTATTTTGTATGTTATATGTGTCCATGTGTGTGTGGCCATATGTCCTGTGTGCTGTATGTGCTTTGTTTTGTTCTTTTAGACTGTGCTATGTTTGTTTGTTTTTTCTTTTTTCTAAAGAGAAAGAAAGAAATGTGTATGTAATTGGAGTTGAGTGTGAGAGAAGATGGGAAAATAATCTTGGTAGAGTAGAAAGAAAATTATGATCAGAATACATTGTATGAAAAATCATTAAACACATGTAGTACAAACTTAAAAGTAAAATATGATCATATGATTTGGAATGCTGCCTTTTAAAATTATATATACATTTATTCATATTTGTTGTATATTAAAATTGACAATAGTATATTTTTTAATTTTTACATGCATATCTTCCTTGTTGTTTCTGCTGGAAGTTTCCTAGAAAGCTGTGGATCTTCAGAATGCATTGGAAACTTGAAAAAGTGTGTTCTAACATAAAGGAAGGAATACCTCAACAAGAGGATCGATGAACTTACCAGTGAAAGTAAGAGTTTTGGGAGAAGAAAATATTTCATATCCAGAAGATCTAAACACTTTTTAAAGTCTGCGATAGTCTATAAAATCCTTAAAGTTACCAGATTAATTCATACTAATTCTGTTTTGTAGTATTATATATTTATATTTCCACTATGATTGGGCTTTCCACTATGTTATAGATAAATCAAAGATGTTGATCACTTCAGTCTTCTTAAGTGAAACATTTTATATCCTATGACTTGCTGAAATATAATGAAATATGTAATTTGTGTCCTTTCAATTATCTGAAGGCATCAATTCACAGAGAATAATGTTATGCAAATGTTATGTGGCAAGTTTATATATGGCACATTTCAGCACATTGTTCCTTTTCATTGTATTTAGATAATTAAGTAATAAGACAGAGAAGACCATGAATCGTGTCACTTATTTACCCATGGTAGGTTATTATAGTTCTGAGGCTGAATGAAAAAAAGCGAGAAGTGAATGAAGTGTGAAGGAGCCAGAGCATGCCTCAATTGGCATGTCTAAATGCATTATAAAATGTGAATCAGAACACCACATTAACATATGTAGAAATAGTTTAAAATAAGAAGCTAGTTTATGTCAGCAAATGATAACTTTGAGTCTTGTGATTTGAGCAGTGTTAATTAAAATTGCAGAATTCTTGATGAAAATACAGTTGGGTTTTATTAAGTTTTTCTATCACTTGTTACTTTTGGCTCTGACACTCAATTTGTTAACATCGATGTTGACACAATGCATCAAATTACCAAATAAATCTTACAAGTGGAATTCACACTGTAGCCATCTTTATGTCACTCAGAAACTTAAGGGCTTTTTAAAAACTATTCTTGTAGAATCTCACACATGCTAAAACATATCTCAAATAGGTTCATACAAATATTCCTCTCCAGTTCCTTAGATATCTCATTTTATCCACTCTAAAATTTATGTCCTCTCTCTTTTAAAAATAATGTGTGTGATTCTGTGTATGTTTTTCTCTCTCTTTGTCTTTCTCTGTATGTGTGGATGTGTGTATATGTGTGCATTTTGTTTGTTTTTGTTTGATTTTTTTTTAAGTTGAATTGTTTATTTTTATTTGATTGCCCCATTTTATATATTTGAGCTGTTTTTGAGAGAGAACTGGAAGGATCTGGAAGGAATTGCTAGGGGGTAAAAATATGATCAAATATTTTGTAGGATATATGTATTATTTTGCCTATAAAGGCCTTTTGAAATTTTTTACAAATATTCATCCTATTTATTATTATTTCATCATGTACCAAGTATTCATAGAATTATAGTTCTTATGAGAGCCATCTGTACTGTGATAATTTGATAATTCATATATTATTAGATGTGAGCATTGGTTGAGGGGAGGGCACAGCCCCACTTTTCTTCTTTCTTAATTCTCTCTTAAAGGTAAGCCAATGGGGAAAAGCATTGGCAGGGATGAGATATTTAAGTTTGCTGTTTAATACTAAAACTTATCTTAAGTCTATCTTAAGTCTAAGCTGACATGCTTGTAATGGCCCATTCTGCCCCATGTTCGGAGGCCACTTTGTACCAGCCCAAGCTGCTGCTCTGGTCCAAGGGTCAGGGTCTAGCAAGACAGAGAGTGGGGATGGAGGGGCAAGAGATGCAAAGTATGGAGACAAGAGAGAGTCTCATCAAGTCTCTCTTATTGAAAGGAAATCCTGGGTATTTATATGCTTTACCACATGCGTTGCCCTCATGGAAAAGCAGGGGAACACAACTGAAGGTGATTTACCATGTGCCTTGCAGAGTGTATACCATGTGCACCTTGCATCTGGGGGCACTAAACAGCAAAACAAGATCTTTAAGAAAGACAAGATGTTTATCAGAGTGTGCTCAGCTGTTGTAGGCTGTTGAAAACAAGTCTTTTGTCAGGGTATATGGCTTGAGATGGCTGCAAAGATGATAGCTGCTTTCTGCTAGGAGTTGGCTCCAACAAGTCCCCCGTTTTAAATTTTTTCAAAAGGGAAGGCTGGGAAAATTTATGGAAACCGTACCTATCTTAGGTTGGAACGAAGAATCCCAGCCTCCCTTTCCTGTCTCTGGATACTCAACAGCCATTGGTTGAGCTACTGTCTTAGGATGCTGAGGCCTCCCAGTTAGGGGCAAGGGTCTTCAGGTGTTCTCTTACTCGTCATTGGCTTAGCGCTTAAGTTAGAGGTTAATCCTCGTCAGTCTTCATGACAGGTTTTAGATCCCCTACTTCCAGCCTGTAATAATGGACCTGTTGGGTTTCATTTGAATAGCATCTCTATATGTGTTTCATTTGAATATCATCTATCTGTTGTTGTACAAAAGCCATCAGTCTGTTGAACAGCATGGACCCAAGAGACAAGAGACTTAGCAATGTCTGAATGGTTGGTATAAAAGAAAGACTCTTTTTTAAGGACAACACACAACCTCCCCTGTTGGAGAAGTTAAAGGTCTAAGCTTTGTACCCACAAGTTTTGAATTAATAGAAGAAATTATACCAATGAAGTCTTGAATTTGCTTCAGCTTAGTAGCAATTATACAGATTTCTACCAATAGATTATGGCTATGTAATCAATTTTTGCTCTTCCTCCCTGTTCCAAATAAAACCATTTCTTTTCCCTAGAAAGACAGCCTAATATTAACCACCTCGGACCCCAAGTCCAAGGGAATAGGGGAGCCAACTCTTCATTAACTTCTTCAAGCTGAATATGGGTGTTGAGATATTAGAAGAGTGATGAGGGGAAGGGTAAATTGATAAGCCTCTGATGTCTGTCTTAACTGCATCCGGCTGAAAGTCCAGGACATCAGTGGACATGCAGGTGACAAGAAGATTCATTCACCAAGGCTGTGTATTCTGAAATATACAAATCTCAAAACAAATTTTAGTATCAAGATAATTATTTTGTTTGATTCTCTGGAATCTAGTCTTCTGGAGGCTATCTCTGTCATGTCTAATCCATATAATTTTGGAAGATATAACTACTACCTTAATGACCTCTTCGGAAAACACATAGACAAACCTTTTTTCCCAAATCTGCCTATTCTTGAGCCAGTAACCAGAAAAATCTTTACATTGACCTTTTATCCAGAGGAAAAATATAACAACACAACTCAGAATCATACCATTTTGAAAGTTAAATCAATCTAATACAACTGATTAACACTATCTTTCTGTTCAGTTCTCTGCCTAGAGCAACCTTCTGTTTATCTATCTGTTTGGCTTTCTTGACTCAGAGTAGCCTGCAATTTACTCCTCGCATCTTAAAACCTTTTTCATCTGTTCCTAGTGACTTATTTCTTGCCCCATTTTCATTACTATGACCTACTGGTCTTGACACAGCAGGTTCCCATGGAATCACTTTTGTTTCACTTCTGAATTTTCAGTTGACCCTTCTTCCAGTAACATCCCTCACTGGGTCTCTTGTTCTTACTGCCCCATGTTGGGCACTACTCTGTAAAGGCCCATTCTGCCCCACTTTCGGGGGCCACTTTGTACCAGCCTGAGCTGCTGCTCCAGTCCACGGGTCAGGGTCTAGCAAGAGAGAGAGTGGGGATGGAGGGGCAAGAGAGTGCAGAATGAGACAAGAGAGAGTCTGATCAAGTCTCTCTTATTTAAAGGAAATCTGGGTATTTATACGCTTTACCATGTGCCTTGTCCTCGTGGACAAGCAGGGGAACACAGTTGAAGGTACTATGTCATGTGCCTTGCAGTGTGGATACCACGTGTGCCTTGCAGCTGGGGCACTAAACAACAAAACAATATATGTGAGAAAAACAAGATGTTTATCAGAGTTTGCTCAGCTGTTGTAGGCTGTTGAAAACAATTCTCTTGTCAGGGTATATGGCTCAAGATGGCTGCAATGATGATAGCCGCTTTCAGCTAGGAGTTGGCTCCCAACACTGCCTGAGTTTCTCTAAGGCCAGAAAACTGCAGTCACTGGATGAAGCACTTCATTCTAAAACAGCAGAGATTAAGTAAATAGTCTTTTTTCTATCTCCACAGGGAGTACGTAGCTTTAACTTCCATTCAGTTAAATGAAATTTCAGAAAGAAAAAGTGGCACTTTGAAAAGTGATTTAAGACTTTATTTCTAAGTTCTCTCTGCTCTCTTCTTCTCCTAATCTTGTTCTTTCCTCCTCTTCTGATATAACAAGACCCTGCTCTAAATTCCTTACTTCCCAATGCCTTTTCTCCCAATCTAAGTTCTTCTTGAGTTTAGTTCTGTCTCCTCTCATTGTTGTCAGCACTTTTACATCTTTCAGAATATATGATCACATGGTAAAAAGTTCATCTCAATTATACACCTAAATTTAAACCATAAATTGAATAAGAAAATTAGAATGAAAATATTTACATGCAAATCCATTAAGAGTAATTATCTGGCTAAACATTCATTATCTGTCACAGCCTCAACAAAAAGTTAAAAACCATTAACTTTTCTGACTAAGTTTCATATGGATAAACACAATCAATACTTTATTTTTTTGTCCTTGAATCTATAGTAAATCTGTAGTTCCCTTAATATGACCTTTGGTTAATGTTTTTAACCAAAAAGTGGTAAGTGGCAGGTGCCTGCTTGCTATCTCAGAAACAATTAACTCTTGACATCTGAAGACTGACAGAGGTCTCATTGCAGTTTTGACATCAGAACAACTTGATAGCTGTCCTATTATAAAAGAGCTCAAAAATTTCTAATATAATTTTAGGAATTTTATAGGATCATCATTAAAAATTAAGAAATCATCTATTAGTTTATATAGCATCACTATAAGACAGTACATCTTCATTGCTTTTGAAAGATCTGCTTCAAAGGCTGGGCTAATACCTAGTGATTGTTATATGTATTTAATAATAACAGGAAAAACATATAATAGCAGGAATCTTTCCTAAGAGGAAATCTCCTCGGCCTTGCCTAAGGAAGCAATTTCATCATTAACTTTAACCATCCATGGCAGAACCATCTTAGGGAGATCACTTGCTAGTTTTTAGCTTCTCCTTGATGCCTCCTGACAATTACTAAGTATGTAATATTGTGCTTGGCACAATTTGCCAAATTTTCTATTTTTCATTCAGGGTTTTTTTATATTAGCATATCATAATCATGAAGAAATCAACAAATCTAATATTTTCATAGTAAAACATCTTGAGTAAGATTCATACTATTTGTATTTTTATTTTATCATTAGGTTTCCAGGGTCCTACATTTATTCTTTTATGGGGGGTGAAGGAAAGGGTTTATTGCATCTTAAAGATTATAGTCCATTTTTGAGGGAGTCCAGGGTGGGAGTTCCAAGAGGGATCTTGAAGTAGAAAAACTGAAGAATACTGTTTACTGGCTTGTTCCTTGATTTACATTCAGCTACATTTCTTTTTTGTTTAATTGATATTTTATTTATTTACATTTTAGATGTCATCCTCTTTCCCGATTTATCTTCCCTAGAAATCCCCTATCCCATCCCCATTCATTCTTCTATGTCTTTTAAGTTTCCTCCATTCTGTGATTTTCTTCTATCTTCTCAGGTTCACTTTGAAATTCTGAAATTTTACTTTACATTAGTTTTGAAGAATGTCCATTAGTTTGATCTTATCTGATTTATTTTGATGCTACTTTGAAATTAAACATCATTGGACACAAAGTAATAGAGATGATATGTTCTCCATTTGTATCTATAAGTGAATCTCTGATAACAACTCATACATTACTTAATATGAAATATACTCTGTTGAATGATATAGCTTCTGTCAATAATTTTTCGATTTTAAGCTTGGATTTTCATTTATAATTACTAAGTGATTACTCTGTAGACATGTTGAAATGATTATACCATGTGTGTTTTTAAACATGCAGACATTAATCTTTACATGCTTCTACATTTATTAGGTAAAATTCATATCTAATGGAGGCTTGTAATTTCTTTTCAATGTATTTATTAAGCATGTTATATATTTGAATAAATATAAAAAAGAATATTCATTAAATTGTAACATAATATTATTTTTCACTTTGTTATTCAACTGAGAGGTTATTTAGGGTTATGCTCTTTCAATAGACTAAATAGTCCACTATCACTTTTATTATTAAATACCTCTTTGGATATGTGTATGGTGTGTGTTTGTGTGTGTGTGTGTGTACAGTATTCATACCTCTATGGTGTTTGACATTAATGTTGGAAATTCATATTCAATTGTTAGTGATTAAGCCAAAAAATTTACATCAAAATATGACCAGTTGATTGATGTCATCAAACTATAATACAATGAATTGGATTGGCTAACACTTAGAAAGCTGTGTGAACCAATGTAGGAATAATTCATATTTTAATATTGCTAGCAAACATTTTTGAGGTAGAATAAGTATAAAAGTGGTATACTATTAATGTTTTATGCAAAGTAAAAATCTGAAGATATTTGAAAATTGACATGTTAACTATGGCTTTTTCTTAAAATGTTCTTTTTAAACTTGAAAATTAAAATAAAAAATAAAACTAACAATGCTACATTGTTTTAAATTGCTATGACAGCCTTTAAAAACAATGAATCATTTTAGACTTGTATAGCAATTTAAATAATGAATGAGAGAACAAAAAAAAAAAAAGCCCACGAACAATAAAGAATTGAAAACCTGCATATTTTATGAATTACTTTCTGCATATTATTGAAAAATTATTCCTTCACGGTAAATGTGAAGACTGGCATGAATGCTATCCAAAAAAAATGATTGCAATATGTTTTGATTTCTGAATGTATTGCTTAAAGTGAAAGGCCATTTCCTTATAGCATTAAACACATATTTATTAAAAGATAGAGCGCACAAAAAAAAACATGAAGTTGAAACTATATTAAGATCAACACTCTTCCAATTTATTTTCTATCAATAAAACCTAGGTTCCAGCCGGGCGGTGGTGGCGCATGCCTTTAATCCCAGCACTTGGGGGCAGAGGCAGGCGGATTTCTGAGTTCGAGGCCAGCCTGGTCTACAGAGTGAGTTCCAGGACAGCCAGGGCTACACAGAAAACCCTGTCTCGAAAAACAACCAAAAAAAAAAAAAAAAAAAAACAAACAAAAAAACAAACAAAAAAAACCTAGGTTCCTTAATAGTGATAACCCTGTAGAAAATATTTCCCCTCCCCTGTAACCACTGACTGCAGACAGAAATTGTATGTGGATCCATAACAGGGCTCACCCTCAAGATAATTAACATGCTCTGTTTTTATGCAGCTGTTTTGCAAATAATTATAAATGCTGTAAGATCCAGAGTGTCATGAAATGCATGTCCCAAAGAGGGCATTCTTCTTCTCTGTACTCATTTCCTCAGCTCTTATTTTCAAACTCTCTGTCTGAGACACTACTTATGGAGCCCAGGAAGGGACTCTTACATTTGGGTGCTTGTCCAGGATTCACTGGAGACCCCCTGACACAATAGTGCATTTTCCAAAAGGCAACCAATTGTCATTTGTCTTGTCCATCTCTGTGTTTCTGTTTTGAATTTAATCTTCTTCTGTTTTTGGTTCAATCTGGAGGCTGAGAGGGACAAAGTAGACACATATTTTGTCACCTGGCCAAGGACAATGGAGGAAGCTCTCAACCCCTACTAGAAGCAAGGGAACTTGCTAATTTTCATTTGAATTTAAACTGGCTGTGGGTCTATGAACCTCTCATGCACAGGGAGGAAGACCTTCTGAGAAAGCCTTTTCGTTTTGTTTTCTCAGGAAGTCCTTCTGTGTATGTCTGTGTGTATTCTGTTTGTGCTTTTTGTCCTCTTGAATAACTTTTTCTTTGATTTCTAGGATGGGACAGGCACAAACCACCTGACTGGGTTTTGTCCAGAACCATTTTAAGGACACTCGCCAAGTTTCAGAAGACTAGGGTTTGATTGTTAATCCTCACAAACTATCTTTTGTAGCAAAGAATGAAGCACCTTTAAAGTAGAGGACTTTCCATCTCCCCATCACTTACAGTGTAAAGGTTTAGTTTATGAGGCCTGGGGCCACCCAGACCAAATGACATATATCAGCACATGGCAATACCTTGTCAAGATGCCCCCTGTTTGGACTAGAACTTTTTTTATAGGGCTCATCTCTTCGCACTCTTCTTCCTCTAAAATAGGGTCAGCTTAGGCCACCTGCTTTTTTTCCCACTGCATGAGGACTTGGGTGAGTATCAGTGGGGCCACCCCCAAACAACTATGCTCCAGTATAGAGATGACATCTTGATTGAGAGCCCCTGACTTGGAGACATGCCAGGAGGTCACATGAGACCTGCTATAGAAGCTGAATCAACTTGCCTATGACTGTCTGCTAAGACTCAGCTTTGTCAACTTGATCTCACCTATCTGGGGTACATATTCAAGAGGGACCCGCCAACATATGCTGTTGGATGCCCATAAGCATCCTTAGCATCCCAGTTCCATCAACCTAAAAACAAGTACAGGAATTTCTGGGATCTACTAGCTTTTGTAGACTTTGGGTGTCAGGGTTCAGTGAAATATCCAAATCATTATATGAGGCCACCAGGGGCCAAGAAGACAAAATAGAATAGACCCCTGAGACAAACATTACTCTTAAGACTCTAAGAGGAGCCTTATTGGAGGTACCAGCCTTAGCTCTCCCAGACATTCACAATCATTTCTACCTATCATTTTGCTTTCACAAAGGGGATGCTCACACAAACTTTGACACCATGGAAAAGACATGTGGCTTATTTATCTAAGAAGCTGACCCGATGATCCAAGAATAGCCAGCTTGCCTCCAGATCACACCTGCCACAGCCTGCTAGTCAATGATGCTGACAAAATATTCATGGAGAAGGAACTTGTTATCACTACTACCCTTCTTGCTATTGAGGGGACCCTCAAGAATCTACCAAGCTTGTTGCTGTTCCACATCAGACTGTTATAATTTTAGGTTCTACTTTGAGTCACCCATGCATAAGATATAACCCATCATCTACCCTAAACCCAGGCACCCTGCTACCTGACTCATCCTCAGCTGTACAGAATGATTGCTCTATAGCTCTGGGGTACATCCAGAACATCAAGCCAGACTTGACTGATATATCCTGGCCAGACAGGATATCATTCTCTGGAGAACCATGTAAACTAGCATAACCTTCCCAACGATGGACTTTTGATTTGGTTTACAGATATAGTCATGAATTTACCCCTGTATAGCAGACCTCAAATTCAGAGAAGCTGATTATCCCAGGTAATTCATCCCTCAAGAATGTCCAAATTTTTTTTCTATATGCTTTAGTTCTCTTTAAATTTGTTGGACATAATTTGAATCTTATAACCTAAAAATTAATGTAATACAATTATTCTTTTTTTTCTCTCTCAATAAAATAAGAATACATTCAAAATGCCATTTCTTAAGAATGTGTGTTTATTTAGGGAATAAGAGAAGGTAAATCTATTTGTAGTCACTTTTCTTCAAACTTTACACTATTATTATCAAAAAATGGGAAACTATAAATGTACAGAAAACATATACATGCAGAGATAATTTTAGGGAGGCCCAGGATTTATTTAAAGCTGTGTTTTCTGTGTTGATTATTTTGAATACAAACACATATTTATATGACAGATACTTTAGTATATATCAAAAAGCACACAAATATTAAACTACACCAATGAAAATGGTTATTAGATGATAATATTTTTATTTCTCTAAAGCCCTGCTTTCTTTCAATTCTTTGTTGATGGGAAATTTCCTAGAGATTAAAAGCTTAATGTCCAGTGTGAGATGGTGACACATTCTGCTCTACAAGATCATCTGTCTAATAAGATAGCAAACTGCAAAGAATTGAGAAATTGATTTGCCAAGTTTTAACTTAATGAAAAAGCCTGGTTTCAATACATGCGAAGGTGAAAGATAGCATTGCACTTTTAAGACCCAGAGACTGAGGAAGCAACTTCTGTCTGGGAGATAAGATGTAAACGGAAGAGAAGGGCCCTTCAACAAAACAAAAGCAAACAAAGCTTGTCAACAGGAAAGACATTGCCATGTCAATGTGATTTGAATCTGTCAATCAGAACAGGAGAATATAGCCTCTGAATCCTCTTTACGGTTATAATTTAGCTCAGCAAAACAAGACAATGGTTTATTTCATTGTCCTTTGCCAAGCATGAGAGGTTTATTGATCTCCAAATCTCCATTTCCTTTCACCTTTCCCTTCCTGCCTCCAACATTGTCTCTTTTTCCTTCCCTTCTGTCTTTTTTCCATCTTTCTCCTCCTCTCTGATCAAATCCTCATCCAAAGCAAACAAAAAATATGGCTCGGTGATTTTTTTTTTCTTTTTATTCTTTAATTTAACTCATTTTTTCCTAATAATAGGGAAAAATTCAATTTGTCAAAATAATTTCTAGCAAGGAGACCTAACCTTCCCTAATTCATTGGATAAACTTGATGGTTTTGTGCTAATCTTGGAATGGAATCATAGATTCCAATATACAAGTTAGGACTTTGCTTGAAAATTTCTTTAGTCTGAATAATAGCTCATCATAAGGAACAAAACTAAAGTTTGGTAATTTTGATCTATAGTTTGCACAGAATTGTGTAACTCTGTTCTCTTTTGAAAAAGTTAATGATCCCAGAAAGTATATTAAATGTTTGAAATATCTGAAATATTGATGCCTGTGTGTTTGTTTCATATAGTTAGAGTATGTTACTTAAAAATATAGGTGTTTCAGATTATATACATTCAGGTTCATACATTTTGCTAATAATTTATTTACTTTTGTTTCACACAGTGTCTCACTATGTAATCTATGTTGACTGAAAACTCCTCTAGGAGTTTTCCTATGTTATCCTCCAAAGTGCTGCATTCACAGGCCTATGTACAACTCTCAAGCTTTATTTTGATTTAAATTTGGAAATATGAAGGCAAATTATTCCATATAGGGCCATTTTAATGGCTTTTCTTGCTTGTATGTTTGTGCATCAAGTGTGTGTATGATGCCCATGGAGGTTACAAGAAGGTATCACATCCCCTGGGATAGAGCCACAGATAGGTGAGACTTTCATGTGGGTTCTGGGACTTGAACAGGACCCTTTGGAGAGAGAAGACAGTGTTTTTAACTTCCAAACTAACTCTTCTAGATTATAACTATTATTAAATGCCCTTTCACACTAAATCAGAGTTCACAGTCACAACTATTTTGCATAAGACAGTGTTATATAATCATGGATACCACATATATATGAAGTACAATGTGAACCAAAATGTAGAGTAGTACTGTCCAGTGGCTTGTTTTCCTTTAGTCCATGTTTCATTATAGTTTTAAATTTTCTCTCTATTGAAAAGTTTTGTAATATCTTATAAAATGGGAAAATATCAGAAAATATCTTTTCTTTCTGTATTTAGATGATATTAAATCCTCTCCCAGGGAGCTATGTACACAGATCATTAAACTTCCTACTAATTCTAATGAACCAGTTGTTTGCCTAAATGACCAAAATATTGCTTACTTTCCCTAGCTTTTTTTTGGAAGAACTCTCTAAATACATTCTTAGCATTTGAAATCTACAGAATGGAATGAAGAATCATTTTATAGCTTATAACTTTTTTGTTTCTAACTCAATGTTCAACATGTACATAAAAATTCTGAGCTGTTTTTCAAACTGTTTTATAGGTAGTTTGGTAATCTATATGAGAGCTAAATTGAATTTTAAAACATTAGAAGCATGTGTAGTTTATGAAAAAATTTAGTCCATGAGAAATAAGCAACAGTGTCCCAAAACAAATTAATCAACTTCAGATATGTATAACGTTGTAACATAGCATGTAAAAGCAAATTGTATTCATTTTATAACAAACTGAAGTCGAATAAATTTATTGTTGTTTTTGTTTGGACCAAGGGGTCATGAATACCTAACTAGGTGCTATCTGGCTGTGCAAGTTGACCCTAAAACCTTTATATTCATTCTTCCTCCTCCCAAGTGTTAGGGTTACAGGTATGTAGCATTACAACTTGCTATTTTTCTCTTCTAATATACCATTTACATTAAAGAAAATACCACTAATCAAAATTTATCATCTATTTTCTTTTACACACACCCTGATTGATGCCTATTCTCTCTCTTCCTTTTCTAAGTATGTAACCAAAGTGTTATAAAGAAATTTTTCATATTTTATTTTAGTGCTTCATATCAGTCTCATAAAGAAATACTAGGCTAATTAGTAATTCTCTATGAGTAATTATATTTCTTTCTCAAGCACTGTTTTTGAAGTACATATTGATTTACAGAAGAATCTAGACTATTAACATTAAAATAAAATTAAATCTTTTCATGTTATAATCACAGATACATAATAGATTTAATATTTATCTCTGCACACTGTTTCATCTAGAAGCCCTTCCTAATGTAATTATCTAAACTTCCAGTTTGTGTTTGTTGAAGAGAATCTAAGAATGTTTGGTGTATAAGATTTTTTTTAATTAAAAAACTGTTACAGAATTTTAGAACTTAATATATCCTTGTGTGTTTTTTGTGTGTGTTTATATGTATGTGCACGTGATATATATATGAATAATAGAGTAATCTTTTTGAATTGGTCCTCTCCTTCTACCTTTAAATGGATTACAAGACAGAGAACCCAAAGACCATTAAGAGAGTACAAAGGCAATGATATCTCAGAAGAGTTTGAGGAGGAGGTATATATGGTCAAATATGTTGTGTTAATTTCTTTAAGAATTGATTTAAAAACATTATTTTTATAAATTGTTTGTCCTTTCTTTCCCCATCAATTCCAATTTGTGTTTCTAAACCATTCAAGGGTAGAGACTCCCTTAGACTTGAAAGGTACCCCGTAGGCAGTTCCTCACTCAAGTCCCAAGAGAGCGCATCCAAGAACTCACAAGAGACCGTCTTGATGCAAAACATACGAGGCAGTGTAATATGGCAGAGCTCTGGACTGACTCCACCTCACGCAGGAGGTAGGGAAGTCGATTCAGGATCTCAAAAGCATAAAGTTCTTATAGGAAGGGATCAGGGATGTGGGGAGCTTTGGTGTGGCTGCACATGATTGGTTATAAACATTTTTGAACATCAGCAATTTTGGTAGACCTAGACCATCTGGTTAGATTAAGTCTTTTGTAGCCACCTGCAGCAAGGCCTTGTGAAACAAACAGATTAGATAGGACAAGGGGGTTTCTTGGCTGCCCATCACACACTTACTCATCTACTCTTATCTAGCCCACAGTTCTCTTAGGAATGTATCCTTGTCTAGTAGCCAGCCTTTCCCTGAGACACTCAGTAGCTCTTTGTTCTTGAGACCCAGGGCTGTCTTGCAATTTTAAGGCTTATGTCTCTATTCTTAGAGAGTCTCACTGCTCCTACCATTCTAGGCTAGTTGAAACCTCCTTTCAGAGTTTGATCAATGTACTTAGCTTCACACCACTAACTTCTCCCAGGAGCTATCAAATGTCAATAATACATCAGCTAATGGTAGTAATCATGGCTACCTCCTCCCTCCATGACAAAATTATGACTGAGGGGACAATGCACAGTGATGGTCCATGCCATTACATTCAACTAAAAGTTTATAGGTATAATTTTCTTAGTGTGTCTTGAACTCTCTCATGTAGTGCTTATACTTTCAATTTCAGCAGTTTTGTAATCTGTGCTAGTATTAAGGCTAGTTTGACGGTCTAGAATACATCCTATGTTTCAAATCATATTGGGCTACACACTAATACTCTGCCTCAAATAAAATCAGTGCAAGCAAAACAAATCAAATAATCAATCAAACAAACAAACAAAATCCCTAAATGTCTGTTGCCTCTGCATTTTCTTCTTACCATATTCATGGCTTATTTCCTTGGATTTTCTTATTTTTTGCATACTTTTTGTAGGTAGATAATTTTGCATGTCACAGCTACTTATCCTTGGATATTCACCTCTATTAAAATACTCACCTTATTGTTACTTACATAAAAGTATGTGTGTCTGTGTATGTATGTATGCATGTAACTTCTGAGTCCATTAAACATTATTCACATATACGTGTGCCCAGGTATGACATTTAACCATCCTGTGTGAAGTTCTTTCTTCGAGAAAACTAATTATTTAGCTCAACTCTCATTGACTACCTGTAGTTTTACATCTAAGAGTAAGTTCATACAAATTTCCGCCTGACCAAAAAGATCTATCAAATGGTATTTACAATATGGTGGTATTACTCAGTCAACTGATCTGTTCAGGTGCCTGTTTATTTGTTTGTTTGTTTGTTTTGATCTTATTGCAAGATATTTTAAACTTATTACATAGTCTCCTAAATTTGTGTCAAGGTTGGCCTAGTGTTGCTTAGTATTGTGATACTAAGTATGGCTCCCAACTTAAAGTCTGCACATAGCCCCTGTGACCCTGCCCCAAGTAATTTCTGGTTGGTGAATTAAGATGCCAATGGCTAATTGCTGGTTATAGAGACTAGGTGGGGCTTAGTTTTCCTGGTCTTGGGGTAAGAGGAAGAAGAGAAGAACAACATGCAGTAGGAAGAAGGAGAAGCTGCCATGGGTTAGCTAAGCCATAAAAACGAGGTTCTGTGGGCTAGCCAATTGGTGTTAAGAGCAACTCAGATGGAGCCTAGCAATCAATTACAAAGTAGATTCAAATAGCATGGAGGCTACCCAATGAGTATCTACCCAGCTTTTGTGCTGATTAAGCCTTATTTTAATATAAAGTCTGCGAATCTGTCTTTCATATGGGAACTTAAATAGTCTAAGACTGGGTAGAAACCTCAGGCCAGGATTTAAATAATTTCTTCAACACATTTCTGTAAATATTTTCATGTGTGTGTGCAAGAGTATGTCCACCTATGTCCTATGTTCACATGCATGTGAAGGCCAGTGGAAAATCTTTAATGTCATTACTTAAGATCCATCTGCATTATTTTTTGAGACAAGTTCTTTCATGTTTTTTGTTTGTTTGTTTGTTTTTTTTGAATTCACTAAGTAGGTGGCCAGGAAGCTGCAGGGTTCTTTTATTTTCCCAGTACTGAGATCATAGATGAATGCCCCAGACCCAGACATTTTACAGGGGTCATGGCATCAGCCTTAAAATCGTAATTTGTACTATTACCAACAGGCACTTTACCTACTTGGTTCTAACTAGCCAGTGGGTTTATTTCTATAATTTCAAATATTGATTTACTTAAAATATAAATACAGGTAATAATGAAGATAAAAATTACATGGACTTTACATTTTAGAGGTGAAATTTTAAATGTTTATACTATGCTTCTAGCATATTTCATTGATCTGTTTATAGTATTTGTTCCTATGGAAATTTTGTTATTTCAGTTTTATTATAAATACAAAATGTGATTGTCAAAATAGCTATCATTTGTCTAACACTGATGTTCCTGAAGGATCTAACATTAAAAGAACGATAACAAAATTTGAATCTCAAGAACTCTGACAAGATACTGCCTCTTTAAAACCACAATGATTTCTTATGACTTGAAAAATATTTAATTAGCACAAAAATGACTTATAGTCTAACTTTATTGCTTGATTGCTATCGCTCAGGAAAATTGACCTGGGTGTCTCTAATAATTTTATTTACATTCATTTAAATAAGTGAAAATTATAGTACTTCATTGAATATACAAATCTTGTTGCTCCTATCATATAGGACATGATAAAATAATACCGTTTAACTTTCAAGGGTTATATTTAACAGCTAAAGGAACTGAATTTTATTTTACTTTCCTCATTTTTTTCAAGAGTTCTTTCATCCATGACAACATTTTCTTCATTACTCTGGGAAAGACCTTCCCTGTGCTCTCTATTTCCTTTGTCCTGTCGAAATATAGTTTCCGTAGTTCAAAGAAACCAAGAAAAATCATTATTTTGTAAGAAATTTGATTCTTTCATATAGGATTTTTCTTCAATCAAGGTCTTTTGAAGCTGTTAATAATTTTTTTTGGTGACTTAGATCAGCAAGGACAGTCAAGCAATATCTAACCTTGCATAATAAAAAACAAAAAGAAGGAAAGAAAGAATGCTCTGAAAATGGAATTCTATTAAATTCTTACAAAGAGTAAAGGCTTATTTCACCTGTGTAAAAATATTGTGCTTTGCATAAAACTGTTTCTAAACGAAAATTTTTATAAAGCACTGTAGAATATATGTGATAACCTTGACTGTCAGATGGTTTCTGTTGCTATTTATAGCAGCACAAAAACTATGAAGCTTCTAAAACTTGATAAGAAATTTAATTAGATTTTGTCATCAATAATTTAGGTTCCAAATTGTAGTAAATTGGCAGCTGGTGATGTGAACGGCAAATGAAATCAGGCCAATTCTAACCAAACCAGGCATAAAATTATATTTTAATAAACTTTGATTCTACTTCCTATTACCCTTTTCTTCTTATCATGCATGCCTGAGATCCATGTGTGATTTGTATCCACGGATGTTGAGCTTTATTGCTCTGGTAATTTAGAAATATGACTGTGGAAACGAGAAACTATTAGTGTACAGCCAAAAGTCTAACAAACTTTTAAAGACTGTGATAGAAAAAAAGATAAAATAGTCCATGTTTTCTTAACCATGATTTTCCATTTCCTCAAATGCTTTGAACTGAACCCAGAGTTTCATACATTCTAGCCCAGTGCTCTAACACTTATCTGTATTATTGGTCTTCTCTGTACCAGTTGTGTCAATAAAACTGTGGCAAATGTACTGTCATTTGCACCATAACTAATAGAACAAGGAAGTTTAAGTGAGATAATCTGCAGGGTGGAGACCATAGTTGCAAAAGATATAATAATAAAAAATTTTTTCATTTAGTATAACCATTATTATACAAAATGGGATGAAATAAATTATTAATATCCCTTTGTTTACCACCCTTTATAATAAGTAATATTAGCTAGGTGGTTATAGGTGGTTAAGTCTCTGAGAGATAAACAAAACTTACATTCTTGAAATAAATAGAGCAGTAGAGTAATACATAATCTTCTGAAAAGTCATAGTTTATCAAAAGTAGGAGAAAGGATTATAAAATTTATTCTTCCAAACAAAATAAAACAAAACACTCACAGACTTTAAATGTCCATATTTATTATTATTCTGAACAAACTTTCATTCTTAAAGATTAAAGTAGAGTTTAAAAAAATACCACACAAGAAAATATAGAAAAATAACTGCGATGAAATCAGTTATGTGTTCAGGTACAGAAAGATAAATCTCTTCAAAGTATGTGTAGACCTTGATTTGAGAATCCAGTGTCAATGTAGCACAGGGGTAAATGAGAAGACTCATCATTGAATAAAATATTATAGATAGAAACAAAAAGAATATTTAATACTTAAGCAATGTGTCGCTACTCCTATTTCATGTCATAAAAATTAAATAAATAATACATAATATATTTATATGCCACAATGAATATAGTATCCTGAAGACTACTGGAAATAATCAGATTTGACACAGAATCTCAAAGGGTAAATGAGTTTAATCTGGGTTGGGTCTTGTCTTCTACAAGATGAGCCTATCTAAATCTGTGTAGTCAACCCTAATACTCCATGTCTACAAGACAGAGCACTTGTATTTATACATTTGTGCACTTAAAATGCATAGTAACAGTAACAAAAGAAGCTCTGACCATGAGGACTTGGGAGAGTATTTCAGGGTTAAGAAAGGGAAGAGAGAAATGAAACATTTTTTTTTTGTTTTTTTTCGAGACAGGATTTCTCTGTGTAGCCCTGGCTGTCCTTGAACTCACTCTGCAGACAGGCTAGCCTCGAACTCAGAAATCTGCCTGCCTCTCCCTCCCAAGTGCTGAGATTAAAGGCGTGCACCACCAATGCCTGGCGAAATGAAACAATTATACTAGAATACTTTTAAAAATTAAGAAAGAAATCTATAGAAAATATTGCAATTCATGCCAGATAGGGTTTAATATTATTTCTCATCTACTAATAAGTTATTTTTAATATATTTGTTATTAGGTTATAATTACATCATTTCTCCCTTTCCTTCTTCCTTTTAAATATTTCCATATAGGTCTCCATGCACTCTTTGAAATACATGGCTTCTTTGTATGTTAATTGGTAGTATATGCATATAAGTATATATGAGTGTGTTTATGTCTATATATATGTACATATATAATGTATATGTGTATATATGTATAATCCTAAATTTTAACCAAGTCTATAAAATTTTACTTTTATATATGTTTTCAGGGATGGCCATTTGGTATTTAGTAGCAATTTGGTTGATTTTACCTAGAAAAGAATATTTCTCTCATTTTCATCAATCATTGGTTGCTTATAGATCATTGTACGGGGCTTAAGGATTGTCTAGTTCTCTCATTTTCAATTTGACTGTATTTATTTTGTCCTTGTCATCTCATGTTTAGGAAGTCATGTTATATTAGACATTACATTTGTAGCTTCTGACATTCTCAAAAGACTCATTCTCACAGAAAAGTCCCTGTTCCTCTGTCTCTATAATCTTTCTGTCCCTTCTTCTGCAATGTTCCTTGATCCTCAGGTAGTGAATGTTACAGAAAAACAAAACTAACAAAAAATGCAAAAATGTGGAGCCCAGTTTCAATGGAGATGTGTATAAATAATTCTTAAAGTGTTCTTCTAGATGTACCTAACCCTCAAGAGACATGGGGTCTCAGGGAGTGGGGAGATCTGGTGGGGTACGGGAGTAAGGACATCCTCTTGGAGATGGGGGAAGGAGTGTGGGATGTGGAAGAGTCAGAGATAGACCAGGAGGGAGATAAAGTCTCGACTTCTAAAAAAAAAAAAAAAAAAAGATTAAGCAATAATTTAAAAGGAACTATTCTTCTAAACACCACAAATCTTTTTCAATCATGGATAAGTTCAAGATAAGATGATAGAAAGAGAATTAGTTGCTCAAGTGGACTTTCAGCATATGTCAGGATAAGGGTTGTGACGTACCTACAATTTAAGGAGTTAAACACAAATGACATTGTATAACTATATGTTGAAGATTTCAAGATACTTACACATTGATCTGTGCTTTTGATAGGCCTCTATGAAACAGCAAGATGCAAGTATTACACTATGCAGTTGTTGCAATGTATACAAACCTCTCAGAAATCAATTGGTGAATATGTAACAAAGTAACACACATTAGTATTGTCAGACAGTTCTTTCAACTGTGAAAATTGATTATGATATTTCTCTTTAACAATGTAAGAATATTGTTATTTCCACAATTACTTATATATCCCTATATATAACTGAAAAACATGAAAGGTAATAAACTATGATGTTTCTACAAGTTTAAGGAAAATACAGTAATAAACCATTAGTAAGAACTATAACATGTGAGTTATTCAAAGATATTGATGTGAATGGAAAAGCTACAGATTTATGATAATGCAAAATGCATTGAAAAAATACTGAAATTGATTTGCTTCTGTCTTTTAAAATAGAATTTTTACATATAAAAGTATACATAGTCAGTAGGATATGATAAAGCTATGAAAAGCTAAAATAAAAAAAACTAAAAGAAACAAAACAAAAAGAAAAAAAAAACCAATCCAGGTATCTATTTTAATCTAACATTTTGACTGAAAACACTCTGACTAAGGAATAAAGTCTATTAGCAGCTATTGAAGTCTGGAGTCGAGTTCAGTTTTTTCACATCAGACTTAGCTGGTATCTCTGAAACATCTTAATGTACATCAAAATAGAGCAATAGGTAAATATACTGTGAGTATTATGTTGTTGACAAGAATGTACATAATTTTGAGATACAAAGTAGATTGTTATAATTTAGCTTTTGAGATTACTCTTGCCATTTGGGTTATAAATCTCATGTCAGTGAAAACACTTGTCACTTTTATCTACATATGGAAACCTTCCTTAAGGGAACCCCTGAGGGAACAAATCTACCTTAGAAAGTAGAGTTTTATATGTTCTAGGATCATATGTTTAAATTATTTTTAATGATCTAATAGTTTCTCCTTGCTATCTGTTTCTAGTTTAAGAATAATGTTGGAAATAACAGATTCTACTTAAAAGCACTCTATTTTATAAGCCATACATGATAGTTTAATCTATGCAAGAAGCAATAAATCACATCAAGTAAAATTAATTTTGGCAATATGAATCAGAGTTTCCCAAAGTTAGTTAAGTAAAATCAATTGGCAAAATTATTTTGTGAATTAAAATGTTTGTGTTAACTTTTTAAATGGTGATATATCAAAAGGAGTAACAGAATAAATTAAGCTTAATGAATCTGAAACATTATACTAATTAGATTCATTTAAATAAATGTCTTTATGATGAGAGTTTCATAAAAATATTTATGGAGTTTAAATAATCACCGAAATGTTATGATTGCCAATGAACTTTAAATCCGGTGTATGTGATGTGCAATTATAGAGGCATAAGAAATTAAGGACTGGAATAATTTGTTGAGCAATGAGACCTAACACATAAGTTGTAAAGAAACTATGACAAAGTCTTGGAAGAAATGGTTGGGATACCAAATAAAAGTTACAATACAATACATATCTTCACACATTATTATGCCAAAGCTTGGCATATAACATAAAAAGCTTTCCCATATAACATGAAGAGGTATCTGAGTGTCCAGGTTTCATAGTAAATATTAATTTTGTTTTAATGGTATTTTTAAGCAAAACTTTCTTTGAAATACTATAAATACTATAGCTGTACTTAAAACGTTGTTGGAAAGATGGATACTTTGTTTGATCTCTTCATAGAATTCTTAGAAATATTATATTTTACAAATTACTCTTGCTCTGTATTTATAATAAATATTCCAGACTGGGCATCAGACTACTGCTGTTTTGTCAATTTATTTCAGGACAATCAAACCACAAGACTTCTCAATATCTGTTACTTTTCTTTGGTCTTATCAATAGTCCATTTACTAATGACTTTGGTGGTCTTTTTCTCATGAGTTGCTTAGATATTTTTAAAAAGCAATCATTCTGGTATAATGAAATATGGTACATATACACTGTGGAATAATAGTCATCTGCAAAGAAAAATGAAATCATGAACTTAGCAGGTAAATGGATGGAACTAGATAAAATCATATTGAACTAGATATAAAATATGCATAAGACAATTTCACTCATTCATTCATTTGAGGTTCATGGCTCCAAATCTTTAGATATGAGTACATATCTTGGACTTACTGTAGAATACAGGAAATAAAAAGGAATAATTGTTTGTGTAGGGGGCTGGTGAACAATAAAGAGGAATTAGAAGGTACAAGGGATATAATTGGAGAAATGTAAAAAAGAAAGGACATAATTTAGGGAGGGTAGTAATATTAATACAGAAGGACCAAGGTGGGCAAAATAACAGTAAGGATGTCTGGAAAAATCTTAATAGTGAATCATACTATTGAGAATTCATCTGAAAAAAATATTGGTACACACAAGTCTGGGTCTAAATATACATATACAATTTAAATGAAATTATCTCATCTGGGACAAGGACCATCTAACAGAAATTCCAAAAGCCAGTATTAAAAGTCCTCTTTTGATTTGTTGGTTAGTATTTCCCAAGGAACTCCCAAAGTATAAAAACTTTTAGTTATAGCCTTTAGTTGCCCCCTTGATGCAGAAGGTAAATTCCTCCTACTGAACTGCCATGTATTTCATACACAGGGCCCTGAGCCTGACTTGAGTGCTTCCTTCTTGAGGAGATCTCATTCTACTTGAAGGTATCAAGTAAGCTTATAAAAGAGGGAATAAACCAGCAGTCTTACCAAGCTATAACATATACAAATCAGCATTGCACAATAATCCTCAGGGTGCAGCATTGGCATGCAGCATAGCAGTAATCAGTGGCTCTTTAATGTACTTAAGACTTTCACAACGAGGACAAAACTATGCCTTGTACTGGAAACCTAGCCAACTATCCAAGGCTTGTACAATCATGGCTCTTGGGAGAACACCAGTATAACCCTAACAACCCTCTAAATAATTGCCTTTTTACCCACACATAAATGTAGTTCCCTCCTATGATTAAGAAAACTTGTCTTTGGAATAGATGGAGACCAGTACAGAACTCCACACCACACTTAATCAAACAGCTAAATTGAGGAGTCCAATCACAATGACTATATCTCCAAAACTTTTGTCCCTTAGGATATAGAAACATTTTTGATGAGGGTATAGAATGATTGTAAGAGCCAGAACATAGGGAGTTTGCTGTGAAACTGTGTCTCCTCACAGTGTGAAAAACTATACTTATAAACACCAACATGATTGCCTAACCATGAGCTGCACAAAGACAAAAACAACAGACATGCTGAAATGGACAGAGAAATGACCTTGAGGGCTCAAACCTGACAACTACTTAAGAATGGGAGAGTAAAGATTAGATTTTGCAGGGAAAAGAACAGAGTTGATTATCCGGTATCAAATGATCATCCCTGATAACACACATACAAATTGTCTAAGAAATGGTTTGTTAAATTCTTACGATAATGAAGAGGTGAGATTTAAATAATCACACAGCAGAGATAAAACAAAAATGTTATGCTTTTCCAAGAAAGTATATATATACTTTTATTATATATGTATATATACACTCTTATATTAGCTAAAAAGTTTTCTATATACTGTGTTGATGATGGTATTAAACCTCCGAATTGGCCGGTGGTTTGATCTCCTCTGGCAGGAGACCAGTAAAAGGAAAACTACAACTCAATAACTATGGTATAAATTGCACACCTGGATTGGGCAGATTTACCACTACACTACTCTAATCCCCAGCTATGAGATCCCTTATAACTTGTGGTTCACCCAGGCCTCGTGGTTGTCAGCTCTGGCTCCTCCTGTCATTGGCTTCCTTCTATCCCTGGCTTCCTTCTGCTTCTGCCTCCTCCTGCTTCTACTTCTTCTCTTCTCTGCTTCTGCTTCCTCAGCGACTTCTTTCCTCTTCTCTTCTTCTCTTCTCTTCTCTTCTCTCTTCTTCTTTCTCTCTTCTTTCCTCTACCTTTTATATCGAATTCCTCTCACTCTCTCCTCCCTAAGCCTTTTACTCTGCCTCCCCTTCTACTGCCCAATCTCTGGCTCTAGTCTTTATTTTACAGGTTTTAATTGCAGAAGGTTTACAAGATGTCCTCTGTGTACAGATTCAATCATCCTCTGCAGCCCCTCCCAGAAGGGTGAAACTAGGATCAAAATACAAGCCTGGGGCTATCCACTGGGAACTAGGATCAAAATACAAGGCTGAGGCTATCCACAACATTGATTCAATCCTCCTCTGGAGCCCCTCTCAGGGGGTGGAACTAGAATCAAAATACAAGGCTGGGGCTATCGACAACATTTCCCCTCTTTGTCCAATTAAAAGACTCTTTTCTCTCAGATATATTGAGCACAAACTATATTACCATGTTGTAATTGTTAAAGTGCAAGACAGATCTAATACCTAGTCTATCATTTTTGTTAACTAAATAGAACCTCTGCTATCTCTCTTAACTAAAAGGCTTAGTTCTGAACCTGGCTTATGTCCTGTCTTTAAAATGAATGCCATCTGATAACTATCCTCTCAAAGTAAATAGCCTGTGTTGGCTGTGAGACTATAAGTCTTCAACTCCATTAGAAATCCAGAATAACTGAATTAACTGAAGATATGAGAAGCACAAAGCATGACTTCCAAAACTTAGCCAATTTATATAGACCACTGAACACCTGGCAGTTCCTTACTTCAAAACGTTGGAGCATTTGGTCTTCAGCCTTCTGACAGACCTAGTAATGCAGAATTTTTAAGGGCTGATTACTCTGTCTTGGCAGATATAATCAGTCGACTTTTCCACAAATGTGTCCTTTTCTGGACAGTATTTTGTCTGTAGATGAAAAGAGGCAATTCTTGCCTAGTAGCTGTCTCACCACAACTGGAGTAACTCCGAAGATGCTCAATTTCTTCTTGGAATCCAAGACAGGGAAGCTGTCAGGAGCAGACAGATCTCTAGTAAAATAAACATTAATACAGAAAAGCTAGTGACATCATTTCTGTGGACTTCTGATGTTTTTGAAAACCAACTATCTATGTAAAGCAATCTGGACTGTTGTCCGTTAAGTCCTCTCGACTATTTCTAATTAAAATCTAGAAATCATCCTAACAATAAACTCAGAGCCATGCAATTGCTGTAGGCCTTTAACTCACAGGCTAATCATCTCAAATCAGTTAAAAAGTTAAAGAAGGACTGGATCTAAGCCTTGTATTCCTAAATGTGTTATATAGGCACAATGCCTAAGAGAGTAACAATATTAATCTCACTTTTATATCAATAAGAAACTCATATCAATGAAAACTTTAAATTTGTATAAATAAATTCTATACCAATGAAAGAGATTATAACCTCAACTTTGTATCAATTATGGAGATTTCTACCAATGTAGAAATAATCAATTCTAACTATTCCTCCCTGTTCCAATAAAACCATTACTTTTCCCTAGAAGGATAGCCTAATATTAACCACCTCAGTCCCCAAGCCCAGGGAATAGGGGCGCCGACTCTTCATTAACTTCTTCAAGCTGAATTTGGATGTAGAATTCCCATCTGGGGGCCCAAAGGGAAATAGGAAGATTAGCTTAGTCAAAGGAGAGCTAGTGGGCATCATTTGCTTTGCAGTCACTATGTGCTGAGAGAGTTCATTGCTTAGCTAACATCGTGACTGTGACAGTCGGAAGGCTGGACAGGCAAGCCAGCTGTTCTGGCAAAGTTCTGGAAGCAAGTATTTGACATAGTTGCAGGTTGACAAAGAAGTAGCTTCGACATAGTTGCAGTAGAATCAAGCACGAAGCTGGAATAGTAGGTCTCAGCATCCCCGAGTATGAATCTTTTTCTGGCTGTCTTTCTCTTCTTTCATCCTTCAATATATAAAACTTAAAAGCAGCAGTTATGCGGCAGGGTGGCCACGCTTTAATCAGCACTGGGAGGCAAGAGCAGGCGGTTTCTGTAGTTCGAGCACCTGTCTCAAAGTGAGTCCAGACACAGTAACAGAGAAACCCTGTCTCGAAAAACAATATAAAAACAAAAAAAAGCAGCAGTTAGTTCTGCAGAGTACACAGCTTTGTCAATGAAGATCAATAAAGAAAGACGACTGCCTTTCTTCAGGATAGTTTGATCACTTAATCAAACTGTAATATAACTTTGTATACATGTCCCTCATAAAGGATAGTATGTATTAACAAGTCATTAGAAATTAGTACTCAATAAATATTCTTGGCTTTGTGTAGACATTTTAGTCCCAGCCGGTTCCAGAGCTGTCTCCATAAGAGACATAAACATCATCATATATACTTCACCCATCTTGAAAATAAAATCAACTTAATAACTAGAATACTGTATGTGCCTATTCTTTAGGCCTTCCCTATTTTGCCATGCAGGAAAAGAACCCAGAATTCCCATGGGGTCCATGTTAAACAGAACCTGAGTCTCCTGTGAGGCAATATAACTTTATATCATCTGAATACACCTAATTTACACTATCTTTCTGTTTGACTGTATGCCAGAATGGTCTCTAATACACTGTACTTTCTACTCTAGAGTCAGTTACAATTTTCCCTATCTAAGTTCCAAACTGCAGGCCTCCCAAGTGCTGGGATTAAAGGCTTCATCTACCTCTGCCTCCCAAGTGCTGGATTAAAGGTGTGTGCCACCACTGCCTCCCTTTTCTTCTTCTGTGTCATCAACGTCCTCAGGACGTCTTCCTTTGTCATGTCTGATTTTTATCAACTTGGAAGGAACCCACAGCTTTTCTTTTCCTGTGGAAACATAGACATAACCTCTCCCCCAGCGTAACACATTTCCCTCTTTCCATTCTGATGTCAGAATATCCTTAATATAAACAGGTTGATTTAGTTCAGTAGTTTTTTCCACCATCCAATGTGTTTCAGCAGCTGTGGTGTTTTGTTCATTAGCATTCAAAAAATTTAATGTTAATAAAGCACTATGTAATCTATCTCTGGGGGTTCTTGTTGATCCCTTTTGCCTATTAAGCATCTCCTTTAGAGTTCGATTAGATCTCTCCACAACTGCTTGTCCTGTCCGTAGGATTGTGTGGTATGCTGTAACATGTTTTTTATTATATATGTAAAATACTTCTTCATCTTATTAGAGATATATGCTGGACCATTGTCTGTTTTAATTTGTATGGGTATTCCCATAATGGCCATGACTTCTAACAAATGTGTATTACAGAATCAGCCTTTTCTGATGCTAAGTGATGCCCATTGAAATCCTGAATATGTGTCTATAGTATGGTACACATATTTCAGTTTACCAAACTCTGTAAAATGAAAGAAATCCATTTGCCAAATGTCATTTCTTTGGATACCCTTAGGGTTAGTTCCTATAGGCAATGGAGTTTGGTTATATAATGAGCAAATAGGGCATTGCCTCACAATTTCCTTGGCTTGTTGCCAAGTGATAGAGAACTCTTTCTTTAAACCTTTGCTGTTAACATGGTGTTTTTTGTGGAATTCTGAAGCCTCTAATATGCTTCCTATCTAGAGCTGGTCGATTTTATTATTACCTTGTGCCAAAGTTGTTTATTGTTATATACAGTAGGTAACCCCTATTTCTAATTATTTGTTGTAGTTGAATAAATAGTGAGGTCAATTCATAGAATTCATCCTGAATAAGTTCAGCAGTCTATATATGTAAAACAACCCTTTCTGCATATGAGAGTCAGTTACTATATTAAGAGACTCTTGAAAATCTGACAACACCATGATTATTGCATATAATTCAGATTTTTGAACTGACTGATAGGGACTTTCAGTCACCTTACTTATGTCTTCTGATTTATATCCTGCCTTACCTGATTTACTAGCATCAGTATAAAATGTAGGGGCTCCAGATATTGGAGTTCCCTTTATTATTCAAGGAAGAATCCAATTAGTTCTTTTTATGAACTGAAGCCGCTTGCTTTTAGGGTATCTATTGTTAATCTCTCCCAAGAAGTTACTGCATGCTCTTTGCTAATGTTCATCTTGTGGCCATAATAAGGCAATTTCTGCATTAGTAAAAGGCACAACAATTTAGCTGGGTCCTTTCTGACTAATTGTCAAAGTCTCATCTTTCCTTTTACTATCAATTCAGAGACCTTCTCAAAGTAGGTTTTTAATTTCTTACTCTGTTTATGAGCTAAAAAATATCCATTCTAAGATATAATCCTCTATTTGCATAAGAATTCCTGTAGGAGAATGAGTAGAAGATAAATTAACTAAAATGCAGGCCATCTTTGGATCAATAGATCTAGATGTGTATCATGTAATTTTCTTTCTACCAAAGCTAACTCCTTCTCAGCCTCAGGTGTTAGTTCCTTGGTCTATTTAAATCCTTATCACCTTGTAAGGTTTGAAATAAATTACTCAGCTCTTGAGTGGCCAAGCCAATTCTCGCCACAGCCAGTTGATTTCTCCCAGTAGCTTCTGAAAATCATTAAGGGTCCTTAACTGGCTTCTTCTGATTTGTACCTTTTGTGGCTAACCCTTTGTAGACTTATTTTATACCCTAGATAATTAATAGAATCCCTCTTTGTTTTTTTTCAGGGGCTATTTGTAATCCCCAGCTAGGCAAGATTTTCTTTACTTCATCAAACATTCTTTCCAAGATATTAATATCTGGATCAGCCAACAAAATATCATCCATATAATGATAAATAATGGATTGGGGAAATTGTTTGCGAATTATTTCCAATGGCTGTTGTACAAAGAATTGACACAAGGTAGGGCTATTTAACATTCCTTGTGGTAAGACTTTCCAATGATATCTTTTAACTGGGCAACCTCTATTGAAGGTAGGTACTGAGAAAGCAAACCTTTCCTTATCGAATTCATGTAGAGGAATCATGAAGAAACAATCTTTCAGATCAATCACTATGATGGACCATCCCTTAGGCAACATGGAAGGCAATGGGATCCCAGGCTGCAAGAAACTCATAGGCTGAATAACCTTATTAATTGCTCTGAGATCTGTCAACATCCTCCATTTTCCAGATTTCTTTTTAATAACAAATACTGCAGAATTACAGGGACTGGTAGACTCTTCTATATGCTGAGCCTCCAGCTGCTCCTGGACTAGCTGTTCCAATGCCTGTAATTTTTCTTTTGTCATAGACCATTGGTCAATCCAAATGGGTTTATCAGTCAACCACCTTAGTGGTAAGACTGTTGGCATCTTGGCAGCAATGGTTCCTTGGAGTAGAGCTAAATTGCCCACCTCTGCCATATCTTGTTTATGGACTGCTTGGATAGTCTGTGACTGCT
The DNA here is from genome assembly GCA_021653895.1 of Mastomys natalensis. Taxonomy (NCBI): domain Eukaryota; kingdom Metazoa; phylum Chordata; class Mammalia; order Rodentia; family Muridae; genus Mastomys; species Mastomys natalensis. Next base: position 354,250 of record JAJTUV010001441.1, read on the forward strand.
TTTGATAACATTTCCTAACTAATTTAAAATTTTTATTAGGATCCTGATGGGTTTCATGACTAGACATTGACATTGGGGAGATATTAATTTGGGTTTTCCACTGCTGTAACAGATCTCTTCCCCATAAGTTAATGGCTATATCAGCCACAAATGGCCTCAGTTTTCCTACGTGACCTTCTGGTCCTATACATTTAAGCCATCTGGTACTTTGTTTTATTTGGGATAAAGTACCAACTCCTTGAAGCTGGATGTCTACTTCTTGAAGTGGCCAACTTTCAGGCCTAGAATTTGAAGTGATAATGGTGACATCTGCTCCAGTGTCAACCATTCCTTCAATCTCAGTATTATTTACTAGTATTCTTAGTTTTGGTCTTTGATCATCTATAAAAGTTTGCCAAAATATGTGCTTTTGGCTCCCTGTGAGACCTTCTGAATTGTCTATAAAACTTATCTCAGCCTTGTCAGGTCTCAGAACATCTGTTTTTGAAGCAGTGATGTTTAATTGTCCTGAGGAAGAGAACTCTCCCTGCCTGGCATTGGGGCCTGCAAGAGGCCCCCTGGGAGTTTTTTGGCAGGGTAGTGTCCCATTTGTCTGTTGTTGCTCTACATTCCCTAGTCAGATGTGGGCCTTTGCCACATCTTTGACACATTCCAGAAGGCATAGACCTCCTTCTTGTATTACTTTGGTTTTTTCCTGTAGTCATTTCTGAGATGACCCCATCCACAACAATTAAAACATTTGAAATCTTGGGTCATCCCTAGGTGTCTAGTGGCAGCTTCTCCTATTACCCTCATATCAGCTGTATATCTAATTCACTCATCTATTGGTGCTGACCTTGCCCTGAGTGGTCTGATTACTTCCTTGCATTCAGCAGTTGCATTTTCAAAGGCTAAAGACTCAATTATCCTTTCTTGCCTGAGTCTGGAACACTCATATCAACAGCTGAGGTTAGCCTTTGTAAAAAGTCAGGGAAGGTTTCTTTTGGACCTTGTATGACTTGAGTAAATGTTTCAAATCTTTTCCCTGATTCCGAGACTTTGTCCCAGGCCTTTAAGGCTGATAATCAAGACAATGCCAGAGTTTCTTCATCATATACAGCCTGCACCTCTACCTCAGCAAAGGGACCTTCACCAAGCAGTTGGTCTATGGAAATCTCTCTTCCCCTGGCTCTGTTTTGCCGTGCTATCTCTCTTGCCTCATCTCTCCACCATGCAACCCATTGTAAATTTGCAGCAGGTTATAGTATTGCTTTTGCCATATCTTTCCTGTCTTGGAGGATTATTCTATTTTTAATAGCCCAAGAAGTCAGGAATTGTTTTACAAACGGCAAGTGCATTCCAAAGTTAGTGACACTTGCCTTAAATTTTCTCAGATCTAACACATCCACAGGTTGACACTCAAATTCCTCATAACCCTGTGGATTATCAACATCTCGAGGTCTTTGTTGTATATTAACCAGATAGACTAAAGTTTGTTTTTTAATAACCCTTGATTGATTTCCTCTAATTTCTTCTGTCTCTACCTGAGTATTTTCCTTAATTGAAATTTTGAATTTCTCCATCAAGGTCTGTGTCCACTCTTCATATCTCTCCTTTTGTAGCTCTCCCTGTTCCTTGAGTTCCTGTAGTTTCTGTTCGAGACTCTGCCTCAATATTTTGAATTTTTCCTCATATTGTAACTCTGATAGTTTGGTATCCATTTTATTTTGATTGATTAATTTTAAAAGGTTATTCTCTAAGTCTTGCTTCCATTCTCATTATTTTCTCTCTGCTGCTCAGTCTGATCAGTGAGTTGCTGCATCCTCTGTTCTATCATCTTTTCAAGCTCCTATCTCTCACATTCATTTTCACCTTTCTGTCTCTTATTCTTATCTATAATTTCTTGTGTCTTCAATTCTACTGTTTCCTCTAAGCCCTGTTGCCAAGATGTAAGTTTCTCTTTCTGATATTCATGCTGCTCTATAATTTCCTGTATCTTCTGTTCTAAGCCCTGCTTCTATAATCTTAGCTTCTCTTTATGTTGTATTTGAAATATTACAGCATCTGCCTTATTTTGATTTGCTAGCTTTAGTAAATTATCTTCTAGACTTTGTCTCCAAATGTTATTTGTATCTCCTTGCTGTTGCTTATTTTGACTAACTAAATCCTGAACCTTTAGTTCTAGTGTTACTTGTAATCTTTTCTCTAAGGCAAGGAATTTTTTATCTAGGACCCTTTCTAAGACATAGTAAATCAAGAGAATAAATATTGCAATACAGATAAATGATAAGGTGTCTATTTTCCCTAAATTGATTCCTGTAAAACAATTCATTGAAATATCATTGCATAAAGCCCAAAAAATATTCATCATGTTTCTCATCTTTAAGTATCAAAAGGTTATATATCTTTTTTATATCAAAGAATTACATGATCCAAAGCCTTCAGTTCACTGTTTCTGCCTGAAAATTACCTCGCAGGTAGTTTTTACAGCTTGGTTCAAGCCTAGCTGCAGGCTCAGGTGCTGCTCCTGACCTGGCCTTAGCTCTCTGTCTGGGGGTTGGGAGAGGGAACCTCTCTGTGGCTCTTTGTAGGCCTCTCAGATCCTACAAATGAAGAAGAATCTGAGGAAAAGAAGGTCTTGTGACAGGCCCAAAGTGGGATCCAGCTCAAGGTGGGGGGTCCTCAAGGTCTGATACTATTACTGAGGCTATGGGGAACTCCAAAAAGGGACATATCATGACTGCCCTCCAGAAGACCCAACAAGCAGCTGGAAAGAGTCAGATGTAGATATTTGCATCCAATCAATGGACAAAAAGTGCTGATCCCTGTGTTTGAATTAAGGAAAGGCTGAAAGATGCTCAGGAGGAGGGTGACTCTGTAGGAGAACCAGCAGTCTCAATTAATCTGGACCCTCGAGATCTCTCAATCACTCAACCACCAAGCAGCCAACATATATCAGCTGATTTGAGGCCCTTAGCACATATACAGCAGACAACTGCCTGGTCTGTGTTCAGTCAGGTATGATGCGCCTAACACTCAAGAGACTGGAAGCTTCAAGGTGTTTAGAGGTGGTGGGTAGGGGTGGGAACAGCTTCGGGGAGACAAGGGGGTCGGTAGGAGGTATGGGATGTGGGAGAGTAGAAGGATGCATGGGGTGAGGGTACAATAAAATATATAGTGTAAAAAAATAATAAATTTTTAAAAAGAAAGAAATGTCAAAAATGGTAGTTGTTTTAAAATTTTCAGATCCACAACATTGTTTTCATGAAAAATTACACATCTTACAATTATTTAGTTGATCTAATTGCATCTTTAATACATAGACAAATACATATACTTGCTCTATTCTTCAGTAATTCAATTCAATGATTAATTTTCATATTGATTATTATTGATGGCATTTAGTTTGTAAATTTATGATAAAAGCTTCATGCATTAATATATGATGAATTTCCATCTGTGTTGCTATAAATCACTGTAATTTGAAGCTTTGATACATATATTATTGCAATTACTAGTCAGCTTAATAGTGAAGATATTTAAAATTCATATTTGTCATTCAGATAGTCTTAATCTGTATACCACTTGTTCATAAACCTAATGTCTATGTCTATAAAAAGCTACTTTAAAAGAGTTAGCACCTTAGAATAAGTTTGAATACTTTGAAATTTAAAAAGTTTTTTATAGCTTAAAAAAAATATAAGTATTTCTAGAAAGTTCCTGAAGATTTAGATTATAACACTGCTCTATAATTATGTTTCAGATGGTTCTGTTATTCTTAGCTCATATTTTCATTTGTACATAACTTCATGACAAGCACCTTTTCAGGCTAGCATTTCTCACATATTTCAAGCAAAAAAAAAATAGATTTTTTTAAAACTGTAGATTGTTTGAGTAAGCAACAGTTCCACAACTGCTAAAATATAATGCCTGGTTTTGAAGTGCTGTGAAGAAAGTTTCTTTTTCTTGCTTTTATAACATTAACAGTAGTTTGTGACTGATATTGATTTCACACTTCATTGTTGTAAATTAAACCTTCATACCTTGTCATAAAAAGAATTCCTTGAATGGTAAAAATAGTGTAGGAGAAATTTTAGCAATTAAAAATATTAATAAGGTTTCCCATGTGGTATTTCAATGCTGAAGGAGGAATTCAGTACAAATTGCTTCAATTTTAGATATATCTGAGATTTACTCTTGGGAATTTTATATCTGTTGATCTCATGTGAATGGTCACTATTGAGTCAGTCAATTTGTGGCAAGAGTTTTAAATAGGGATTTTGAAAGTGTTAGCAAAGCCCCGCTACAGCATCAAGGTTAAAGTAGATATTTTGAGATCATAGTCCACAATCCCCAAACTGGGAACAGAAAAAAATGTGTTTGAGTAATTGTAGAGACATCTAGAAAGACCCTAAGACCTTTTATGGAGTGCATCTAAACAGATTGTAGATGTTGATGCACATGGATTATCCCCTATAAATTATTAAGAACCCTAGTGTGCTGATAGTCTTAATGTAGCATTTTTTCAGAACTATAATCAAATGATTTATCATATATGATTATTATTAATATTATTATTTTTCACAGTTTGTGAAAATTTGTTGCAATGGCTATAGGAAAAGACTACAATATATTTATGCTATATCCATTAATATGCACAGTAGAAGAATGGTCAATACAAATATTAAAACACATATCTTATGAACTATGTAAAATATTATAGATTTCTACCTACCTATGCCAAATTTTATGTGCTACATATAGACCTGAAGAAACTAATAATAGTTTTAGAAAGAGACTATGTGGTTATTATTATCAAGTTGATAGGATCTAGAGACAAATCCTTGGAAATGTCTGTGATGGATTATCTACATTATACTAATTGAGATGGGAAGATATTCTCTATTTATAAATTGAATCCTCCCATGGTATGAGTTCCTAGACTGAATAAAATGAAGAAAGGGACCTGTGCACTAGTATTTGTCACTTTTTAATTCCTGATTGATATGTGACTAGTCATACAGTCCTGTAAACTAACTATACTGTCCTTGTCACCATACCATTCCTACCAGCATGCCATCCCTACCATCATGGACTCAAACACCTACAAATAAAAATTAAAACAGGTCCTTATTTCCTAAAGTTTCTTGTGTCAGGTATTTTGTAACAGTATCAAGTTAAGTAAATCACATAAAAACCCAGGTATAAAATGAGATCCAGGAGAGAAAGTTAAGGAAGTAATGGACTTGAAATTTTGACTAAATGAGAAAACAGAAGTTACTACTATGGGATTTATTCCCATTTGTAGTTTTTCAGATAGGAAAAAGGACACTTTATTAATTGATTAGTTTGTTTGTCTTATTAATTTAGCCAGCATTTTGCTACATGGTTCTAGCTGTCATGATACTATTGTACTCAAACTCTCAGTGATCCTCCTGCCTCATTTTCCAAATACTGAGATTGCTAATGTTCACAATCATGACTAGCTGGAAATTTTGGAAACAGATACATACAGAGTGAAAAATCTATTTAAAAAAAAGGGAATTAGTTATATACATATAACCACAACAGGGAATGCTGAAACATATGTATCGCTGTGATATCCAGAAAGTACCAACAGCCAACACAGTCTTTCACAACTAACACTGAGAATCATGGGAAGTACTTAAAATTGAGCTTCTAGTATTTAATAATTGAAACATTATTAGCATGTCCCTAGTAACATAATATTCTTGTATATTATGTCAGATGGAACAGATTCAAATATCAGTATTTTCTTTTCATTAACAATTGTATTTTCATCATTTTATATTGTAGTAGTTTTGATTGAAAGCTAAGCAGAATTTCATATTTAATATAACAAGCATCTGACTAAGGAAATGATGTAATGTACAAAAATTTAAATGTTGAAAGTCATAAAATATAATCCAGTTAAAAGTAAGTAAAAAGAAAAACTACAAAACAGCAAGTTTTTTTTTTTTTTAAATGATATCACCGAAAGTTGATTATGTTATAAGCCTATGGGAAAATCTTGTCTCCTGAACTTTATAGAAAATGATGTGGAAGAAAAGAGAGTGGTTGTATGGGAACATAAGGATAGGCAAGTACAGGCTGCCAGCCAGAAACAAGAAGGCAAAGGGTGGAACTGACTGAAAAAATGAGAATCAGCTCAGAAACACATGTGTGGCAGAAACCCAGTAGCTCACAGAGAGAGACTCTGTCAAAGAGTGCATTTCTCTGATAATTGTATTCTAGATAGCCTTGTGATGAACCACTGCCCAGCAGAGGAGAAGGCTGCTGTACATTCACACTGCCACCTATGGCCTGGTTTCTCTGCAGTATGAGCAAACATGTATCTATTCATTTCTATTTTTCTTCTGTTTATCTTTTTATGGTCCATTTGTTCCAGGATTAGACTACTACATCTTTTGTTTTCTAGGATGCTTTTATTTATTAAGTACAGTAAACATTTCTAGGTTTAGTTATGGAGTTTCTCATCATTTGAGGTTGATCTTTTGTCATCTTGCCAAAATGAGATTTGTCAGTTAAGATCAAAGATTCTCTTACCTGGGGCTATTTTAACTGTAATTTCTTAGGACTTCAAAACACAAAGAGTAATGATGACACTTATCAATTGATGATAGTTTGTGAAACCGCAAGTATAGTTAAAATAAAAATCAAAATATAAATGTCATACATAAAAAGATAGAAAACAAATATCTGTTTCTCTTTCTATATTAAAAATTTTGTGAAAGTTTTGGATATTCTCTCTCTCTCTCTCTCTCTCTCTTCTCTCTCTCTCTCTTCTTTCACTGTCTCTTGTTTTTTCTCTCTCTGTATGTGTGTGTGTTTGTCCTAACCCACTTCATAGGTCATTCTGATTTTTAAACATTTAATTGACAATTAAACATTGTATATATTTGCCATTCAGGAGATGATCTGAATAGGTGTTATAGAATAACCGAGTCAATTCAATTATCATAATCCCGGGTGTTATAATTGATGATAGAAATCACCCAATATTAACTATGTTCTGGTAATGACAAATATACAATAATCATGGTGAACAATGTATTTCTTAAATGCATTCTACTTTTATAACTTTAACTTGTATTCTTTGAAGACCTTTTCCTTCAGCTTCTTATTTCTATTCTTGACTTTGAGTTCAGCTTTCATATTCTTTTGTCTTCTCACTTTTGTCTTTTACTAAAAATATATTTTTCTCATAAAATATATCCTAAGTATTGTTTTTCTTCCCTCTATTATTTCTAGTTTCTCCCCAACTCACTTCCCATACAGATCTACTCTCTTTCTATCTTTCATTAGAAAAGAATAAGCTTCTAAGAGATTAAAAAAAATCATACATGACAAAATAGAATATAAAATGAAACAAAAGCTATCATATCAAAATTAGACATGACATGACCTTAGCAGAGTTCCAAGAGCAATCACAAAAGTCTTAGTCCACTCACTCTCATGATTAGGAGTCCTGTAACATTACTAAGGATAATACCTATAATATATACTTAGAGAAACCAGTGCAGATCCTGTGCTTACTTCTTCAGTCTCTGTGAGCTCACATGCCCTGTGTTTAGTTGATTCAGAAGTCCTGGTTCTCCTGCTGTCCTCCATCCTTTCTGATTCTAGCACTCTTTCTGCTCCTTTCTGTATGGGCTCCGAGGGAGTGATGTGATAGGAGACCTCCCATTTAGAATCTCTGCATAATATCTGTGAGTCTCTGCAAATGATCCCATTTGCTGTCAGAAGTCTCTGATGATGACTAGATAACACTTTGATTTATGAATGCAGTAAAATATTAGGAGTCATTTCTTAATATCTTTGGACCAGAAGTGTACAGTATGACTGTAATACCCCATATATCTATATACCCCATTCTTTTCAATGGATAAGTATTTTGAACTCCTTGGAGTTCAATTATATCAAAGTCCTTGGAATATACTGGAAAATTATGGTACTAATCATGTAGGCATAGATATCTTTTGCACATATGGATTTACATTCTTTGTATTGATACTCATTAGAGATGTTGTAGATCATATAGTACCTTTATCCTTTATTTGATTGTTTTCTTGCTATTTGATTTTTTTTATCAAATATATTTTGGATGTTTGTTTTCTACCAGATGTATTATCTGCACATATCTTGGTAGGTTGTCTTTCCACTCCAGTAACAATGACTTTCTTTTACAGAAAATTATTACTCTGAACTAGTTGTTTTTACTTAGTTATTAATTTACATTTATTGATTTATTAATTGATTGGTGAATGTACATTTGTGTGTGCACATGAGCATATGCAATTAGCATGCATGAGGAAGTAAGAGGACAACTAATGGGAATCAGTTAATGAACTTAAAATTTTCTTTTTTTTAAATTTTATTTATTTAGTTATTTAAATCACATCATAATTTAATTATTTACACAAAAGTTATAAACACAAAAAGGCAGGGTGTGGGGAAAGGAATGGAACCGGAGCATAGGTGTTCAGGGGGAGTACAGATACCTTTCAGAACAGGGTATCAGCTGGGTGTAGGTTCAGAGGACAGGTCACTATGCCTCTGCTACGATTCACTTGTCCTTATCTCAGTTGGTACTGTCCACCGCGGCTGCCTATTTATAAGACCTATGACAACTCGGTCTGGTAAATTTCCACGGAAGCTGCCTGTTTACAATAGCTTATAGCCTTCTGTTTTCAGTGTTTTTCCACAGAGACCCAAGACTTTGTGTTAGCATGCATGTATGTCAGGCCTATTGCTGACTTTAGGCCTATGGCTGATTTTAGGCCTTTAGTGGATATGCAGGGCTGCTCCTGACATCTCCTCCCTTCTCTAAGTATAGAAGGGCCTTGGCGACTCTATTCTTGTGAAGTCGGGAACACTTCATCTTCCCTTCTAGCCCACTGACCAAAAGAAGGGGAGAAGAGAGGTTAATAAGAAAGGGGGGGGGATGTGGACCTTTTTAGAAGCCGTTTTAGAGGATAATTCCAAACTTGAATCAGTAGTAACTCAATTTAGAAGAAAATGTGAGATTCCACCAAATTGTCCCAAGACCAAGAAAGCAGTAAGAAGCAGCTGGGATACCACTTTCTTCCTACAAAGTCACAATAGAAGAAGATCACTGAAAACAAGTAAAGCATTGCAAGGCAGACCAATGCAAGAAGATCTCTCACTATTCGTGGGTTATATTTATATTCTCTCTCAATATCACATGCCCTCTCAAGTGTTCAGTTCAGAAAAATATCACATGCCCTTTCACAAGACAGCTTCTAAAAAGCCCCAATTGTTTGTTTCAACAAAACGTCTTCTCATATGTCTGTTTTAGCAAAACATCTTCTCACAGGACAACTTTCAGAAAAGCATCACTTGACACAAGTGAGTCTCCAAAGAAACCAGAAATTTCCACTTTATATCTCCCTTTCTATTTAAAAAAAAGTCTATTTCTCTAACATTAGTATTCTACACACACTAGAAATTATAAAAACCATAAAACTAGAACTTTACATTGCATTTTACATGGGTACCTTATGTACACTATAGTCAAATAGACTAACAAAACAACCTTAAATTTCTATCAATATACAATAATTAAACAAAACAACCTCAATTTTCTATCAATATATAACTTTATTTTGTTTTCTCCCTGATCATAACCATTATAACTGCCTACCATCCTAGATAATAACATTTCATAACACATCAATTGACCAAAACCATCCATCCCCAATATAAGGGAGCAGGACAAAGATCTTATAAATGCTTCCTGCTGAATTGAGGCAAAGAACTCCTGTTTGGGGTCCAAGAAGAAAAATATAAGTCAGTTTCAAAAAGCTAACTTTAGCATTTGTTGTCCAGTTTGAGTTTTATCTCTCCAGTCTATGTGTTGTACTGCATTTGTGTGACTGATCAATTGGGTTAGCCCGTTTGAAGTTGATTTGTATGCATATTTTGGGGAAACCAGTAACTATGACAGTCTGTGAAAGTGAATCACCTGTGCTATTTGGTTTATGCAGACATTCATGTCTCAGCTCATAAGATGTTCTTCCTCGTCACATCTAATCTTTACAAGTTTCATTCCTTGTAGACACATAATCATAACTATAATATCATCTTAAAACTATTTCAGTTGTCAATCTAATATCAACATATCTATATAGTATAATGGCCTAGTTCCTCAGTTTTTTCAACAATCCAGTGTCTCTCAGTTGCTGTTTCCTTTTTTTTTCTTTTTTTCTTTTTTTCTATTTTTTTTTACCAATGTTAACAAAATTGAGAGCATTATTTAGTCTATTCTGGAGGGCATGGTTGCTCTCCCTTTTTGTTTAATAAGTATCTCTTTTAGGTTACTATTGGGCCTTTCTATAACTGCTTTTCCTGTGGTATTGTGTGGTATACCAGTAACCGCCTTATATTGTGATATATAAAGAATGGTTAAATCTTATTGGATACTTATGAGAGAGCCTTATCAGTTTTAACTTGTTCAGGTATCCCATAATGACCATTATTTCCAATAAACGTGTAATTGCACAATCAGCCTTTTCAGAACCTAAAGCAGTCTCAACCATTGGAAATTTCAGTATGTGTCAATGGTATAGTGTATATGCCTTTGTTTTTCAAATTCTGTAAAGGGAAAAACATCCATCTGAAAGATGTCATTTCTTTTGGTACTCCTAGGGTTACTACCAGCAGGTAAGAGAGTTTGGTTGCATAAATAACACATAGAATATTTTTTATTGTTATTATTATTTTGGCTTGTTGCCAAGTGATAGAAGAAATGTTTTGTTAAACCTTTTTCATTAATATGATGTTTCTCAAAAAAATTTTGATGCTTCCAACACATTTTCTATTAGTAATTGGCCAATTTCATCTTTTGTTTAAGCTAACGGATTAGGCAAACCTATATGAGACCGAGTATGAGGAGTATATAATGGATAGTTTCTACTTCTAATGCCCTGTTGCAATTGGATATATAATATAGTTAATTCTAAGTTATCAGGAACAAGTTCAGCAGTCTCTATAGGAGAATGAGTTGAAAGCAAAATTACTAAAATACAATCAAGTTTACTCTTAATTCGATCAACATATGCATCTTGCAGGCTTTGTTAACTCTACTTCAGCTGTTAAACATATTGGATTGTTTAAATTTGAATCTCCTTGTGATGTTTGAAACAAATTACTTAACTCATATGTACCTAGTCCAGTTATACGGTCCAGCAAATTAATATCTCCCATTAAAATTTTAAAATTGTTAAGAGTTTGCAATTGGTCCCAACAGATCTGTACTTTTTGTGGTCGAATTTTTTGTTGACTGATTTTATAACCCAAGTAACTAAGTCAATCTCCTCTCTATTTTTTTGTGGAAAAATCTGTAATCTCCAGCATGGCACAATTCTTTGTGTTAGCTTAAACATGTTCTCTAAAACATCTTTGTCAGAATGAGCCAAAAACATCATTCATAAAATGATCAATGATAGATTGAGGTAGTTGCTTATGAATTATTTCTAATAGTTGTTGCACAAAATATTAACATACAGTTGTACTATTTAACATTCCCTTTGGAAGTACATTCCAATGGTATCTTCTCATTGGACCATTGTTGTTCAGAGTAGATACTTAGAAAGCAAACTTTTTCCTATATTGCTCATGCAATGATAAAGTGAAAAAGCCATCTTTCAAGTAAAACATTATTATAGGCCATGATCTCAGTAACAAAAAAGATAAAGGAAGCCAGGCTATAAAGGACTCAATGGTTAAATTATACAATTAACTACTCTTTTTTTTTTTTTTTTTTTTTTTTTTTTATTTATATTTTTTATTGGAAATTTTTTTTTTTTTACATTTAGATATTCTCCCCTTACCCCATTTCCTCCCTCCCTCCCAGGAACTCACTATCCCTTCCCCCCTCCTCTTGCCTCTATGATGGTGTACCCCCACACACCCTCCCCCCGTACCTCACCTCCCCACCCTCGAATATCCACCCCCCCACGATATCCAGCCTTCATGGGACCAAGGATCTCTTCTCCCACTTATATAATAGCTCCCTTGCATATATAGCTGGAGCCTTGGGTCCCTCCCTAAGCGCTCCCAGGATGGTGGTTTAGACCCTGGGGGCTCTGGTTGGTTGGGATTGTTGCTTTCCTCATGGTGTCGCGAAAGCTCTCAACTCCTTCAGCCTTCACTCTATCTTCTCCATTGGGAACCCCATGATCAGTTTAATAGTTAGCTGTGAGCATCTGCCTCTGAGTATGTCAGACTCTTGCAGACTTCTAAGGAGACAGCTATATCAGGCTCCTGTCAGCATGTACATCCTGACATCCACATCAACCTCTACCTTTGGTGACTGCACATAGGATGGATATCCAGGTGGAATGGTCTGTCTCTCCTTCGGTTTCTGTCCTGCACTGTGTCTCCATATTTGCATCCTTGAGTATTTTGTTACTCCTTCTAAGAAGGACTGAAGGCTCCCCTATTTGGTCATCATTCTTCATGAGCTTTATGTGGTCTGTGAGTTGAATCTTGGGTATTTCAGGCTTCTGGGCTAAAATCCAATAATCAGTGAGTGAATACCATGTATGTTCTTTTGTGATTGGGTTACTTCACTCAGGATGATATTTTCTAGTTCCATCCATTTATGTAAGAATTTATCAAATTCATTGTTTTTAATAGCTGAGTAATATTCCATTGTATAAATGTACCACATTTTTTGCATCCATTCCTCTGTTGAAGGGCATCTGGGTTCTTTCCAGTTTCTGGCTATTATAAAAAAGCTGCTATGAACATAGTGGAGCATATGTCCTTGATATGTGTTAGAGCATCTTCTGGATATATACCCAGGAGTGTTATAGCTGGGTCCAATTTTCTGAGGAACCGCCAGACTGTTTTCCATAGTGGTTGCACCATCTCGCAATCCCACCAACAATGGAGGAGTGTTCCTCTTCTCCACATCCTCGCCAGCATCTGCTATCACCTGAGTTTTTTATTTTAGCCATTCTGACTGGTGTGAAGTGGAATCTCAGGGTTGTTTTGATTTGCATTTCCCTGATGACCAAGGATGCTGAACATTTCTTTAGGTGCTTCTCGGCCATTCGCATTTCCTCAGTTGAGACTTCTTTGTTTAGCTCCTTACTCCATTTTTTAATAGGGTTATTTGGTTGTCTAGAGTCTAATTTCTTGAGTTCTTTGTATATATTGGATATTAGTCCTCTATCGGATGTGGGATTGGTAAAGATCTTTTCCAATCTGTTGGTTGCCGTTTTGTCCTATTGACAGTGTCCTTTGCCTTACAGAAACTTTGCAATTTTATGAAGTCCCATTTGTCAATTCTTGATCTTAGAGCATAGGCCATTGGTGTTCTATTCAGGAACTTTTCCCCTGTGCCTAGGTATTCGAGGGTCTTCCCCAATTTCTCTTCTATTAGTTTCAGTGTGTCTGGTTTTATGTGAAGGTCCTTTATCCATTTGGACTTGAGCTTTGTACAAGGAGATAGGAAAGGATCGATTTGCATTCTTCTGCATGTTGTCCTCCAGTTGAACCAGCACCATTTGTTGAAAATGCTGTCCTTGTTCCACTGGATGGTTTTAGCTCCTTTGTCAAAGATTAGATGACCATAGTTGTGTGGGTTCATTTCTGGGTCTTCAACTGTATTCCACTGATATTCCTGCCTGTCTCTGTACCAATACCAGGCCGTTTTTATCACTATTGCTCTGTAGTACAGCTTGAGGTCAGGGATGGTGATTCCTCCAGAAGTTCTTTTATTGTTGAGGATGGTTTTCGCTATCCTGGATTTTTTGTTGTTCCAAATAAATTTCAGAATTTTTCTTTCTATTTCTGTAAAGAATTGAGTTGGTATTTTAATGGGGATTACAATTAACTACTCTTAAATCCATTATCATTCTCCATTTACCTGATTCCTTTTTTACAACAAACACAGGGAAATTCCATGGACTGGTAGACTCTTCTATATGTTGAGCCTCCAGCTACCCTTCTGTACTAGTTGTTCGAGTTCCTACATTCTTTTTTTTTAATATGGACCATTGCTCTTGCCATACAGCTTAGTTTGATAACCAATTTAGGGGCAAGCCTGTTGGTTTCAGCAGTGCCCCTTTTATAAATTTGGAAATTTAATCTCTGTAATGTCCTGTGTTTAGACAATGGGCACAACTTTTGGATTGTTCTAGATCACCCATATCATGACCTTCCCCAAGAGTATCTTAAATATCACCCCTAATTTCCTCATTTGCTGTCCCTTGAATTGAAGTAATATTAATTTGAGTACTCCATTGTTATAAAAGATTGCTTCCCTATAAATTTGTGGGTATGTCAGCCACATAAGGCCTTTGATTTCCTGTTTGCCCTAATGGTGCCACATAATTAATCCATCGGACACTTTGTCTTATTTGTGATAATTTACCTATAAACCTTCATTGTGTCCACAATCTTCATATCACTCTCACTACTCTCCCATATCACTCACATTGCTTCCTAAAGGCTTCTTCAGCTTCCTCAGGTTTGCTTTTTTACATTCTAGTCTTTATTTAACAGTCACAATGTCACACATCTTCTCCAAATCTTCTAGTGTTTTCAGATTTACTCAACAGAAATTAGAGTCCTTTCATAACCCTGTAAAAACTGGTGAACTTGCACTTACCTGGTTTCATTTTTGATTAAGCTCTCCTTGCTTCATTTGACTTCCTTCAAAGAAGCTTGTTTCTCAAATACACAACACAATGATACCATTTTATTAACTTTATCTTTTGTTTAAAGGAAAAAATCTATTCCCTCATATATCAAAGCAGACCTCTTTGTTTCTCCCTATGAGTCTATTTTGAAGTGCTGACATTTCAATTCTATCCTTTCTGTTCTTGCTAACTATTTTTTTTAATTTTGTAGCTACACCAGTGATGATATTCTCCATTATTTACTATAATTTGTGATTATATGTAACTTTTATCATTTTTAATTATACAATTTATAATCTATACACCTCTACACAGATGCTGAGAAATATTGTAGTATACTTGTCTCTCACTGTTTATATCCTGAACACATATATAAAACCACCTAGAAACTCCAGTTCTCAATTAATACAACAGAAACTTTGTTGTATCAAGACTTGTGCTTATTTTACACATTTTTTTCCCTGAAAAGGAATTTGAAATACAATTCTCAAGTACCTACTTTCTATGTTTTAAATATTTTAATATTTTTATTTAGGACAAAATACATGGAGGGAAGAAAAGCACAAAGACAGCAACAGCAAAAAACACAAAGATAAAAAACCTACTGCAAAGGTGGATACATGCACAGTCTATCCATATTAAGCATAATGCTGTCATAAAAACTGTGCTATAACATGTTTGAAATTTGAAACTGATTCTATTATATTAGTAGTATATTATGAAAGAATTACAAGATGTGTTGTTTTGACTAAAGACATTAAGTTTCTTGCAATTTTGGATTTTGTACATGTAAAATAAATGTTGGATTTTATCTGAATTATCTACCTATGGTTAAGACTCTTTGAGTAATCAACTGTGTTCATTCTACATAAGTCTGAGTCCAAATTTTCTCTTATTAAAGACAATATATATATATATTCATTATGTTTATGTGTGTATATATATCATTGTGTTTATGTATATATAACAGTATATATGTACAGTATATATATATATATATATATATATATATATATATATATATGTATAGTCATTGTGTTAAGACATACCTCAGTGCCAGAATGTCAATTTAGTGACATTTAAAAAAAACTATTAGTCTCATTCCTAGCTTTGTAATAAACCCAGTGTAATTTCCTTTCCCCACCTGATCACATTTCCAAAGCTCACAAAACCTCTTTCAACCTCCTTTCCCCAAACTCACTCCATTATTCCATCCTCCAACCATGAGATAAATTCATTGTGAATATACCAGTTAAACATAAAAGGAAAACAAGTAAGCTGACTGAAGACCTTTACCATTCCCTCTTCTCTTCCAAATCCAATCCCCAAATTTTGCTTTTAGTATTGCAACAGAACACCGGCTGCAGCCTTCCTTAACCCCTGTCCACATCACCTGTTGATCCATCAGTCCATCTTTTCCTCTCCTCATTCACCTCTCTCAGTTGCAGATAGAGTTGGTTGTCCTAGGTAGTGCCAGACCTTTGAGCATGCAGACAGAGCTCGTAGTCTCTGATGGCAGCATGTCTCTGGGTTACAGGTAGAGCTGGCTGTCCTGGGCAGCAGCAGGTTCCAGGATTGCAGGTAATGCTGGTTGTCTGTGATGATTTCATGTCTCAAATTGTCCTGGAGAGCATCAGGCCTCTAGGGATGCAGGCATAGTGAATGGTCCCTGATTGTGGTTTGCTGTATGCCTCCAAGATTGCATGTAAAGCTTTGGACCAGAAGATAGAGCTCAGAGAAGAAGTTACTGACCTCAAAGCTCAGCTTGCTACTGTACTTGCCTGGGACCCAGTGGGCAGAAGATGAAGAGAATATATTTTAGCATGTTTTATTTTTGGAGAAAGAAAAAAAGAACATGTAGTTGTCTAAGTAAGGAATAAAGAGAATGTGGAAGAAGTTAAAGGATAGGGAAAAATTTGATTAACATATATTTTATGTAAAAAATTAAAAATAAAATCTGAAAATGCAAGAAACACAGTTAAGCTATAGGAGGACCTCTAACCTGTACAAAATATGAAACAATTAATATGAAAACTTCTAAGTGATAGACTTATATAAAATATTCATTTACATTGACAAAGGATTGTTAATCCATGTTTTTGCTACTTTTGCTTTTTATAACTTTTACTCTTTATTATGTTACAAACACATTGAGTAAGTATATGTTCATACTCTGTCCTTGAATGGTAAAATACATTAGATGAGAAAAAAATCATCTATATTTTTCTGATTTCAATATTTATTATTTAGTGACTATTATGTCAAACAATTATATTAAAATAGAAACAGAAATAGAAATTTTAGTTCCTTACTTTTCCATTTCAGCATACTTTATACAAGTTTTAGATCTTTCTTCACTCTTGTGCCTTAGATGTGCTTAGTGGATCAGAATCCATCACGAGGAATTGGCTTCATCATCAATAATATGAAGTTTCTTTGTTGCAAAAAAAGTTTTGGGGCCCCATTTTGGCCCTGGTTTGTGCCTTGAGGAAAAACCCAAGCCTGGCTCAAGTTTCTGCAGCCTTCTGGGAGAGCCTAAGTCTCGATCGAGTTTTAAGACCTATCTCAGTCACTTTTTTATCAGGGTGACTCAGCAAGACCTGTTTGGCTCTGCTTCTTCCCTATGTTGGCATTGGCCATGTCAGTCACCCCATACCTTCTGTCACCCTTCCCTGCCTCCTCCCTGCCTCCTAGGTCATCTCACCCCACCAAAACTCCCCTCCCTAGGCTCTAAATTTATTTAAACAAAAGGCTGATGCAATAAAGTTGAGTTCCTGCTTTGACAAGACTCAGGGCCTTCGACTGGACCAAGACCTCCCTCCTCTTGCCTGGACCTGCTGGCAAGGAGCTGACAGAAAGTAATGGATTAGAACTCACATTTGAGGCCTCAGTTTGCCATGAGTTAAGGGCTATTGTCATGATTTTGGGTGAGGCCTAAAGCTAAAGTATAAACGTAACTTTTATTTACTAGATGTAATTGTCCACTCAGAGGCTAATTGCTTGATAAGATAGGTTTTCTAGTTATTTCTGGACTCTTTCTAGCTGATTCAACTCAGCAGTTCAGTCTGAAAACTCCTCTTGAAACTCACTGATTCAAATTGGCTTCTCTCAGCTTCTTACTGAATTGCTCTGCTTGGAAAAAGTACCTCTTTATTTCAGGAACTGACCTGCACTGACTGCACTGACTGTGCCAAATGGACAGAATTGAATGGACCTACACAAATTCAATTGAACTGAACTCAACTGAATTCAACTGAACTTCGTTGTATTGACTGCACTCATAGAATTTTGCTCCACTCCTGTTTCTCAGTACTACTTTCTTAGGTAACCTCTTTCCTCTTTATTCTAAGAGAGTTGGCCATATCCTATCTCTGACTCATTCTGTCAAATAGTTTCTAATTCATCACTTTGTCTGCCCCTTAATTATATATCACTTTCAAACACAGTTGCTTCCTTTTACAAAATAATTTTACCTTAAAACTAAAGAGTAAGGGTATGCCTGTATTCCAGCCAGAGGGATTAAAGGTATGTGGCTTGCCAGCAATCCAGTCACATCACAGACCTAGAGGTCTTTGACCATGATCCCTTGTTGGAGCAACCATGATGCTGGATTAAAATTCCACTAAATCTCCCCACTTTTTGTTGTAAGAATTAAACTGTGTACAACTTTTAGCTTAAACAGAAAGGACGAAGATGTAGAGGAATTTAAGTGCTGCAATATGACTGCTCGGGAAAAGGATCATATCCAAAGATCTTGGTCTGTGTGATCAGGCTGGAATGCAGATAAATCTTTAGTACTTATCTTTAATCCCAAACACTAAAGGTAAGGTTAGTTTGTAGAAGGAAGATGCCGTGTTTGAAAACAACATCTAATTTAGTGGTAGACAGACTGATAACCGGAGAAAGATTTAACAGAATGAGTCAGAAATAGTGATAGACCAGACCAACTCCATCTTGGGTTCAGGCTCCTTCTTAGGGAACCTGAAATAAGGTTGAATTTGAGTTAATCAAAGGCCTAGACCTATCACTGATCTCCAGGTCACTCCCTAACAACCATCAATCAGGAGGAAAACAGAAACTACAGTTGTATCTAAAGACGCACACTTATGAAAATTTATGGTTTGGCTCTCAGCATCAACCTTAAAGGGCAACAAATTCCATAATAGTTCCCCAATCAGATGTATGCCAAGCCGGATACCCTCTTGCTTGTTTGCTTGCCTCTTTAAATGATTACTTGAAACTTGTCTTGGGGCTTCACCTTCCCATCCTGCTTTGTCGGTGATGATGGTGTGACCTGAGCTAGTGGTTGTTTAAAGACCCTTTTATGATTACATCAGACTCAGCTCATTGGTGGTCTTTTGGGGCTCTTGGTATGGGCACAACAATAGGATATGTCAAACTCATGAGAACAGACATAAATAAGAGGCTACCTGTGTATATATGACAATTTTACAGAGACAGATTACAGAGAGAACAAGCTAGACACAGGTGAAAACAGAATGAGCCAGAGAATGAGAAAGAGCCAGAAGTTTAGAAAATATTGCCAAAATTAGTAAGAGGCTAGGCAGAACAATTCAGTCAGAAGAATATATTGTATGGAGGCTAGAACTTCCAGGCCTAAGCCTATGGATTATTAGAACAGAGAAGGAAGCACTCAGGGCTTTGCTCAGACCATGTATTCATGTAGCTTGGTTATGACTCTTATCTCATCATCTAAGGAAATAAAGCAACATTTACATCTGACACCTAAAGTAGTTGGAAGAAAAACCCAAAATGATTGGGGAAGGAGAAACCCAACCAAAGTTACAGAAATCAGAGGGCATCTCACAGCAACAGGACAAGAGAAATCTGACAGAAAGCTACAGAGGAGAAATTCTGGGATCATCTCCAGGAGAATCATCAGTTCTTCAAGATTGTTGAGTTCCCAAAGAGACTGAGAGGCTCCAGAGGCATAGGATCCTCTGTGGCAACCAATCACAGTAAACCACTCCAAAAGACAATTTTAATTATACAGATAGACTCTTCCTGAATTAAAAAATGGGAAACTGCATTTTATCTCCCTTGAGAGCAAGGGTAGGAATTGAAGGAATAGAAGTGTAACCTGGACCCCCAAGATCTCTCAAACACTGGACCACCAACCAGGCAGCATACACCATCTGATATGAGGCCCCCAAGACATATACAGGAGAGGACTACTGGGTCTAGGTTCAGTCAGAGAAGATAGATGCACCTATCCCTCAAGAGACTGGAGTCTCCAGGGAGTTTAGATGTAAAACTCTCAGCTCCTCCTGCACCATGCCTACCTAAAAGTTGCCATGCTCCTATCTTGATGATAATGTACTGAACATATGAACCGGTAAGTCAGCCACAATTAAATGTTGTCCTTATGTGAGTTGCCTTGATTATGGTGTCTGTTCATAGCAGTAAAACTCCAACTAAAACAATAGGTTAAAGGCTTGAGAGACAAGAGAGAGGAAGTAGGAGAACAAGTTTAATTGTGTTTCTGTATTTAATTAGGTAAGAAGCACAGCTCTCTGGTGTAGAATAGGCATAGAATATAAATGACAACTGTTTAGTGTAAAAGTTAAAAAATGTTGTGAAAAATGTGTCTTCATAATGATCTACTTGTACCTTGATAAACAAAAAGTGGTAATAAGAGCTTTCAGAAATGGACAGAATAAAACTTCAATAACTTTAAGCTTTGTGAATGCTAATGATGAAGGAACAGCAGTTGCTGAATTTGATCAACCCATGTACTTTAAAGATGTTTTGACATCAGAATGGAAGTCAGGGAGTGTGGTACATTGGGGAAGATGTTTTGTCTATATTTCCTTAGATGAAAGACTATGCATTCCATTAAAATTGATAAAGATAGAATCCAAGTAAGAGAAACTTTCACATGGAAAGCACAACTCAAGGAAGGAAGAGATGCAGAAAGGCTGCAATGCAGATGACACAGAAAGACTGCAAACTGGCAGACTTGAAAACCTAGATGCTAAAATAAACATTTGCTGAAGGAGAGATGATAAGGACTACAATTATGAAGGTCCATCACATAACAGATCTTCATAGAGACATTTAGATTGTTAAGTTTATGGAACTGATAATTGATTCTCTTGTAGTATGGTCCATCTGCCCCAATAGTTGTAGCCATTTTGTTCCATGACTGCCAGCTATTTCATACTGTTGCTGTGACATGCATTCCAGTCACTGACACAGAAAAGTGACCTGACTCTGAGCAGGATCATGCTATTCACATACCATGTTACATTCTGAATGTTCTGAAATTTGTTAATCTTTCAAAATAGCATCCACAAAATATTACATAGGACCCATCAAATCAAAGGTCAATATGAACTCTTATGTCTAAAATATCTTGAGTCAGAGCTGACTACCAGGCAGTACTTCCTGCACTTTAATGTATGAGCTCACTGTTGTTTTTATGGCTGAAACTGAAGAATGCTACTAATAAGCCAAAAAGTTATGATTATAATAGTCATGTTCCATTATCTCAATGTTTTGAGATTCTCCACCCATCACTTCTTCCTCTTACTTCACTCAGGACCAATCAGCTTAAAGGTAGGTTGATAAAACTTTGTAAATATAATGTTGGCCCCTTCTTTGCCTTTTACTTTTTTTTGTTTGTTTGTTTTGTTTTTTGAGACAGGGTATCTCTGTATATCCCTGGCTGTCCCAGAACTCACTCTGTAGACCAGGCTGGCCTCAAACTCAGAAATTCGCCTGCCTCTGCTTTCCAAGTGCTGGGATTAAAGGCGTGCGCCACCACTGCCGGCTGCCTTTTACATTTTTGAACCTGTTTTGTTTGTTTGTTTGTTTGTGTTTGTTTTTCTGATAAAAAGCCTGCTCTGAGAAATATTTCATGTCATAGTTTCTTTTTATTAAAAGGTTTATTTATTTTATGTATATAAATACACTGTAGCTGTCTTCAGATATACCAGAAGAGGGCATCAGATCCCATTACGGATGTTTGTGAGCCACCATGTGGTTGCTGGGAATTGAACTCAGGACATCTGGAAGGTCAGTGCTCTTAACCACTGAACCATCTCACCAGCCCTCCCCCTGTATGTCATAGTTTCAGCCCAAATTCTTAACTACATCCTTGGTCTACCGATTATCAATGTATACATTCAATAAACCATCCCTTTCTGACAGAGATTGATGTTACTGTGGTTTGTGGAGCAACTCCTAGATCACAGCAGTTTCTGTTGTAATAGTTAAACTGTTTTTTTTTTTTTTTTTTTGGTTTTTTGGGTTTTTTGTTTTTTGTTTTTTTTTTGTTTTTTTTTTTTTTAGCTTAAACCTAAAGGAGAAAGATCTAGAGGAACTTTACTCTAGCAATATAACTGCTCTAGCACAAGATCACAATGAAAGACCTAGGTCTGTGTGATCTGGCTGGAATGCAGACATGCCAAACAACATTATTTCCTCTGGCTGGAATATAGGCACCCACTTAGTATAAACATGTACTCTCAAACTATGAATGAAAAGTTAATTTGTAAAAGAAAGTAGCCATATTTGAAGGTGACCTCTAAATGAGTGGCAGACACTGTGATGAATCAAAAAGTTTTAACAGAATGAGTCAGAGATAAGGTATAACCAACTGTCAAAGTGAGAGACAGGAAAGAGAGATGACTGAACAGAACAGCACAGAAAGAGAAAGACAGGGAGTCGTGGACAAGAGGAAAAGGGGAGGAGGAGGCAACTTTACCAGGAGAGTTTTACAAAGTGTCTTAGTAAAGGTTATTATTACTGTGAAGAGACACTGTGATCAAGACAACTCTTAAAGGACATCATTTAATTGGAGCTGGTTTATGAGTTTAGAAGTTCTATAGATATCATCAGGGTAGGAAGCATAGCAGCATCCAGACATGCATGGTATTGGAGACGCTGAGAGTTCTACATCTTGTTCTGAAGGCAAACAGGAGAATAGTAGCTTCCAAGCAGGTAAATGGAGTTTTTCAAAGCCCACCTGTACTGTGACACACTTGTAGATGTGCCACTATCTGGGCCAAGAATATTCAAATCTTCAAATAGAGATAGGCTGAAAGTGAAGACAGACCAAACTAGAGCAGAATAAAAGGAGCCAGAAGATTAGAACAGATTTCCAGAGTTAGTTTAAGACCAAAACAGAACAATTCAGTCAGAAGCAGAGAGAAATCAATTTGAATCAGTAAACTTGGAGAGGAGTTTGAGCCAGAACAGCTGAGTTGAACCAGCTGGCAAGAATTTAGAAAGAACTAGAAAGTGTGAGCTTATTCAACAGTAAGCCTCTGAAAAGACATTTACACCTGGCCAATAAAAGTTATTTTTACACTAAAAAGAGTAGCAGTGGTGATATTTTGTGAGAAAGTGTAAATAAAAGTTATAAAGATTTATCATCCATCTATTCTCATTACAAAACAACTATTTTATTCTATTCATATTGGACAGATCAAAGGATATTTTATGTTTTATGTTTTCAAATTATAGCCATTACTTAATAGCAATTATTTGGATGTTCAGTTGATTTGACCATTATACATCGATACAAAGGATGTCAAAAAATATTTAAAATCTTAAAATAACCTTGTTCAATTGAGCAATTAGAAGATACATTAACCACTTTTATATCAACATTATTTAAAGGATAATTCCCAGTTTCACTTAAAATAAAATTTATGTCTCTGGGTTAGAAGAACATTGAAAATGACTTTTAAACACACTTATTTTATTTTTAAAAGATATAATCTTTAAATGTATTTATTGTAATATTTCTGGGATAGACTGGAGGTTACTTTATTTAGTCTTTCTTAAAAGTCTTCAGATCAGGTATTTATCAATTGGTTACCATTCTTCAGTGGATGACTGTTTGATGGTACTATTTATAAGACATTGATATTGATTTAAGGTGGACAGCAATAAAAATACCTTTGTAGCATTTTTTAATCCTTTGTCAGTTTTATTGTTACTTTTACATTGTTGAAAAAAATCATCCCTATACTTCACAGCATTTGATTCTTTTTTCTTTTTTTTCTTTTAAGCATGCACAACCACCACTGCATTTGATTTTCTTATGTGTATCAAAAAATATTTGGTGTTATTTGGGTTTTGAGATCATATTAACTTTTATGGGCAAAATTTCAACCACAAAAAAGTAGGCCTTTCCACTTGAAAATTCTGTTAAACACAAGAAAATGTTATATAAATTTTGTTACTTATTAACATTTACAGGTCATAAAGAGATAATGCCAAATATCTTAATTGTATTATATTTTAAGTTTATGAGAAATTTGCGAATCCTTA
Source organism: Mastomys natalensis (assembly GCA_021653895.1). Lineage (NCBI taxonomy): Eukaryota > Metazoa > Chordata > Mammalia > Rodentia > Muridae > Mastomys > Mastomys natalensis. The sequence goes on from JAJTUV010001441.1 coordinate 378,225, forward strand.
TTTGATTCATATGAAAATTACTTATGAATTAAAGCTAAACTGTCAGTCCTTTCATTATTAAATATGCAATTATCTTATATAAAATCAGTAAGAAATTAAAATAACATTTGATATATAATGCCAGAAATCAATTACAACATTATTTACTGTACAAGTAATTATGCTGTTGATCTCCATTTATTTTACTGTAACACTATATTATCAAGATACGTAATTAAATATATTAATAATTCATTACATAAAGAGGAGATTCAGAGAACAGCTAAATTAAGAAAACCACAGATCACAGAAGTGCTAATTTTTAATAGTGTAATAACTTTCAATGTCAAGAACATGGTTTCTCTCTATATGTAGATGATTTCTGGTTTTGATTGTGGATTATGTTGTAATCTATGATTTTTGAACCTAATTACTACATTTATTTAAAATTGCAAAACATGTATACAGACATCATTTCATGGAGTTTTAGAATGCATTAAATTATGATAAACTGTTTGAAATGACATCTAGATAGCCTATCTTGGATCATCTTCATCATGGTATGTGAAACAGAAGTATTCATTATATCAGTGAGAAGCTTAAATCTACACTGAACTACTTTGGGAATATGCTCTTGTCCTAAACACTGACAAAGGAGCATACTATACTCATACAGACCTATATCAACACAGGGACATTTCAAGTTTAGCAGAATAAGATGAATTTCAGTATGTATTATATATTCAATTGCTATTGTGAGTATATAAATTTAGAGATCAAAAGACACAGGAGTTTATATATAGTAACTACAGTTTATTTTGTAAAAAGGCATGTGTATATAAACATAAATATAAGAAATACATATAAATATAAGGAGGTAAAGTTTAATAAACTTGAAGTGAAAATATATTAGGAAATTTAGTTGGTACTAATAATTTGTAAATGCCTCCAAGATGTAAATACTTCTTAAAGTTACAAATAGTTGTGATTAAAGCTTTTTAATCTGGAAACTCATCTATATGAAATAAATGAAAGTGTACTTGAAAAAATTTACAATAGTGAATTCCATCTGTAAGCATGATGCAACATTCTTGACACTTCAAAAGGATCCATTGAACAGTGTCTTCTAATTGTGATTTTCCTTAATTAATGAAAAGATTGTGTTATATTAGGACAGTTTTTAAAAATTATTGGACAAATAATTATTAAAGTGGTTAATTTTTCCTGCATGGAAGAATTCTCTGTAAACCAGAGAAAATACACTAAATTAAAGAACATAGTCCTTACTGTAGCAATGAAGGAATCTATCATTAATGGGGAAGATAAGTACATCATTACTTCTGAATTAAAAAATAACTAATATATATTTAATAATTTCAATATAGAGTATATGTTGACATACATGCTTAAAGAAAATTACATTATCAAGAACATGTTTTTGGCTTTTTCTTATAACCATCTGGGAATACCAGATACCCTAATGTGAAATCTGAATCAATTCTTAATTACTCATATAAACAAGTGATGATTCTACCTAACACATTAGGGAGAAATTACATTTCTTTTATTTTATTTTATATTTATTTACTCTCAAAGAGCACATGGTTGGTTGGCATACACATAGATATATGTCCGTAACTTTTTCTGCATTCATAAATTATGTTTATATTTTGCATCCTTTGAAGTTGTGTTGTATATTTGTAAGGTTCAAATGAGTAAAAATATTAAGAAAGAGGAAAATATTCTTTCTGGAGAAACACAGTAAAGATAGGATCTCTGACAGATCTACTATGAAGAAATGATCTGCCACATGAAGTAGTATAAGTTTGGATTGCTAACATTGAGATAATATTGCAATAAGCAGTTCTCTGACACATGAGAAAACGACCAGAGACTACATATGATTTTATTACAACCATTTGTCTACGAGTCATTTAGTTCTGTTCTGTGGAGAAAAGGGTCATTTTAAGTAAGTGGTAGTTTAGTCTAGACACCACATCTTTTAATAATGGACTCAGATAATGGCTTGGCCATTAAGAGAAAGTAAATATGGTTTTTAACATAAACTTAACTTCCTGTTTGTGTTTCAATATCCATTATTACTTTTAAATGCTTTTATATATAAGAATTACAATTTGAAATTATAAATTATTAAGCATTTATCAGATTTTTCTATGTCAACATCTTCGGTGACTCCTTTGATGTCAATTTTATAATATGAATTATGAATGAAGGTACCATATTGGCTGCTAAATTTTATATTGCAATTTTCCTGTATGGAGAAATTATAATTAGCTAAAAAATATGCTATAAGAAGTTACTTGCAATTATAACTGTAATAAAAAACATGAAGTCTTATTTCAATAGCAGGGTGCAATAAACATTGTTTTATTTATGTTGAAAGATACACCTTTAAATGGCTGGGAAAGATGATGACTGTTGATATACTTGTATTTTTATTGTTTAAGAGTTCTTGAAATGGTTTCAAAATTTAAGAATTACCTAATTCTTATGGGTTACTAATTTTGTGTAGCAGAAATTTCCCTGCCCAATCTATTTGCAGCAGGAGGAGGTCTATAATTGGAGGGGAAAAGGGGAAGCAGGGGTAAGAGTAGGAGAGAGAAAGAGAGAGAGAGAGAGAGAGGAGAGAGAGAGAGAGAGAGGAGAAGCAGAGAGATGCAGGAGAGAGTAAGGGAGGCAAAATGGCTGATGACATGGACCCACATGGCATCAAGTAAATTGGTAGATATGAATTTTAAAAGTTAGGAATATTGGATTAACCTTCTAAATTGTGTGTGTATCTTGTGATTTGAGTATTTGCTGATATATAAATCCATTAGTTAACTTTAAGCATTAAGAGTCTTATTTCTACCAGGTACTGGATATTGTGATATCTACTGTGAAGATGGCAGTTATTGTCTGGGGTTAAGCCCAGCACTGAGCACATGGGGGTGGTCGAGTTGGCCCAGGAGCCATGCTAGAGCTCTGAAGGACAGTGGAGGGAGCAGCCACAAAGTCTCGTGGGCTCTGGGCCAGAGCCACCAAGGTGGCCAGCCGGTGCCAGACTCTAGTACAGGAACATGGCGGGAGAGCTAGGAGCCAGTGGCCCTCCTTTTTGAATATTTCCTGCTACAATGTTGTACATAAGTAATACAATGGTATGAACTCAATATCCTCAATGAAGAAACTTTAAACTACACGGCAAAGATGACTGAGGATACAGTATATCCAATTAATTCTGGATCATAGAATTTTCACTGTATATTCAGTTTAATTGAGTTTTTTATAAAATTAATTTAGATGTACTATCATCTATCCATTGGTTTTAAAAGACCGTACAATTCAGGTCGGTAAAGGTTAGGAAACACATTCCTAATGATGCTAGTGCATAATCGTTGACAAGTGTCTTCCCAAGAACCCCAGTGGATAAGAGTGAATACATACCCTTCTATAATCCACTGTTCTATTAATGACCTTTATATGTTCTTGGACAGATACATATATCACTCCAGTGTAAGTCACGAAATTTGGGTAATAGACATAACGCCATAAATTCTGTAGATCTAATAGATGCTGGAAGTTATTGATTATTTTCATTGTATGATTTATATCCTTTTTGATAAAAGCATGTAAAATATTCCAAGAAAATATTCCATTAAAAGCTGCAATACAGAATGTAGGTGAAACACTCAACATCACTTGAGAAGTAGAGTCATTTTACATGGATCAGTGAGTTTCAGAATTAATACTAGCAGTGCTTCTCTGTGACTCTAAGGGGATGATTCATTGGCATAGCTAAACCTGATCTCGCTGGGAACAACAAAGTCAGGCACCAGGACAGACTACCACAAAACAAAGTATTTGAAAAGTTGAACCCAAATATATTAAATATATTTTATTCAAATAAAACTTCATAAAAATGTGAACTTAGGAGTTTCATAATACATAGCATAGTTATTATAATTCTCATAATTGGACAATTTTCACATTTAAATGTAGCAAAGTCCTTTGGGGAATATAAATTTATACTACTGAACAAGAAGATGTTATGAAATTTTATTAGGCTTATATATACATAGTCAACTTTATTGTGAATGTAATTATGTATAACTCACTTGATTAGTTCATTAGAAGAAAATTACATCTTTACTCCCCTGGATATCAGGAACAAAAGGAATCCTTGAGAAGTAGATACTCTTATTAAGGAAGTGTATGTGTTTGAATTTCCAGGAATGGCAGATGTATTTGTTTTATGTTTTTTCCTACACTAATATAATAGAACAAAACTATTTTTATTACCTATGTACAGTCTCAGATTCACAGAAAGTTTTAATCCTGAGCTACAGTGTACAATTAGACATCATATATGTTTAAGCATCTAATTAATCATTAGGAAACATTAACAGTTTTAACCAAGGCATATCTCCTCACCATTTACTTAGATTCTAGTTTTAAATCTATAAATTAAAAAAATAAAACCTTTCAGAATTTCTTGTAGAGAAAATTGTAAGAGCGAATTATGCTCATTTTAGTTTCTTTTTTGCTTATACTACTAGTAAAAATTATAATTATTAGTTAAAATTTTAAATATCAACTCTGGCCATAGATTTGAGCACCAAGTGCTTTTACTGGTGCTCATCCAACCAGTCAAGAACTAATTTTTTTAAATCAAATTTTTTTCTACCCTTTTAATGCTCATGGCAATTTTACAGTTTGTTATTTTTTTAAGAACCTTAGGCATTATGATTGGTTTGTTTGCTTGCTTGCTTTATTGTTCTTTATGAAATATGGGTTACAAAGACCTGGAGACAGGGATTCAGGTTAACTAGAATGACATGTTTCTGTATGTAAGCTAATACAGGAATGTTTTATATTCATAGAACCAAATAAAAACATACTTGAATGCATCCAATAAATATATTTTTGTAGACATCATGTAGGCAATTCACAGAAAAGTGAGGAAATGTCTACTACTGATTCTAGATACTACCTGGTGACAGTTTGAGCTTTGGAATTGGTAGAAGTAAGTAGTTTGCTATTCATATATTTCAAAACTTACTAAATATTCATAAAGCATGTTAGGTAAAGAAAATAATGACACGAGCTAGAATCTAGTCAAATGGGGCAGGGAAAATAAAAGCACTAGTTTTTAGAATGTCCATCCTGGAATCAATGAGTGTTGGTGTCCAGGTTTATATTACTTTCTTAGCCACTAAGTGTGTGTGTGTGCGCACGCGCACAATTATATATGCCTAAAAGCTACACAAAAGTTTATGACTGAAACAAAGAGGAGGCACCTGAACATCTGATTGGGTCAACCAACTGACCAGGTCAGCAACCTTCCCATACCTCAACAGATTTTCTACCATTACTCCATTAAAAAGACCACAGAAAGACAGTTAAATTGTACCATGTTCCTGGGATGCCTTCTGATAATATACATGAGCTAAACTCACTAATTCCCTCTGTTTCTCTCTCTTTCTTAAGCTTCCATCTTTTAATATACAATAAACCTCTCTCTTTGAAGTCTGTGAATTTTATTCTTTGAATTCAAAAAAACAAGAACAATTTGCTTCGATACTTTGGTAGCAGTCTAGTTTCTAGAACCTTAGACCCACCAAAGACTTGATTGTTTCCAAAGTATCTCATTATCCTTGTACCTAAAAGGAGACAGTAAATGGTTATTAAACATAGTCAAAGATAATTTTGGCATCCTCCTTGCCATATTTGAATTCCATAATCAAGAAGTTGTAATCAATCATTGAGTGTTATAAGAATCTTTAACACAAAAGCATCTTTTGAAATTTAGTTTGCAGGTTTAATTTATTATTAATAAAGTTTGGATTGTTGGTTGTGAAACTGAATACAAAGGGTTTGCTGTTAGGTTAATTCAAATTCATTACCCACAACAAGGAGATAAAACACCAACCAAAGATTTATTACTTGTGAAATAAGAACAAGGAGGACAACCTCAACACACTGCCTTAGCTAATAAAGGAAGACCAGGGTTTTACTGGGAACATAATACATATTCAAAATGAATTGAGCTATTACCCCAGGTATTGCTGGGCACCTTCCTGATGCATGTATCACAATTGTGGATCTTCATACATTACATGCTCGGAAATGCTGTGTGTGAAAGCCTCTGGAGCAGGGGATTTAGCATGATAATGGTTCTGTAATTATCAAAATTACTCTCCGTCAACTAGAAGACTCAGAATCATTTTGCTTTTGCCTAATTTCTTATGACTTCCCTGGAGCTTCTTTTTTGAAAGAAGACCAACTTGGAGAAACGTTGACACACATTAAAAGGGTCACCAGAAGGAAGGTTCCTTTCATAATCCTAACTGCACTACTTTACTGTACCTGTCTGATTACACACACACACACACACACACACACACACACCACCTGCTTTCACAATTCTTAATTTGACATTCGTATGGTACTATTCACTTTGTAAAAACAAAAACAAAAACAAAAGCAAAACATAATTACTAAGCTATCTAATATTCTCTCACTAATTAGAAAAAGCCAATTACATTTTAACAGGCAGAGATTTCTTTAAAACAAAAATTTAATAGAATTGAATTATCAATTGCTTCTCAATTTAGATACAATGATATAACAAACAGCTCACTGTGCCCAGTACATATGAGTTGGCAGATTTGGGTCTTAGCTCTTAAGAATATTCAGTGCAGCTTGATAAATCTTGTCCATGAAAATAAGGGTTTACAGAAGGACAGAAGAGAGGGTTTCCCTTTTGAAGAATAGTAGTAGATTGTGCTTTGAACCTATCCTCTGGGAATTTTGTTTGAAATGTTAATTAGAATAACTGGTTTAGCAAGGATTAGGAGAAGAGCTAAACAGCACTGACAGCTAGTTATCCTCTGCTGGGAATCTGTTCTGTTTCAGTGGCTGCTAAGCTGTGAAAGTCGATGAAATCATTGCATCCAAGCCAGGAAAAAATGTTTCAAAATATAAATAACACTGTTTCACATAAGCATTAAATTTCTTTCTAAAAAAAGTTAAAGTATTTCTTCTTCAGAAAGTTCAAAAGTTTAAAAACAAGATTATATTAAGATAATCAAAATAATTAAGATAATATAAACTTTTAAGGTTTTTTTTTTTTTTTTTTTTTTTTAGATTAGGATGTACACAGCAATATTTGATCCACAAATGTTCAGAGAAGTGATGAGCAAAACTAAACTAATTAACATTTATCATCTGAGAACACATAAGGTCTGATTTATATAAAATTCCTTATGCATTTAATATCAGTTTCTTTTCATGACTAGTATCATTATTTATATTGCATGAAATTCCTTTAAAATACATCTAAAGAAATAAGAACATTGCTGAGAATAAAATTCAAAAGGTAATTTTCTGTATTTAATTACTCATTATTTATGTAAGAATTATTAAAAAGTTAGTATGAACTAGATATTAAAATTAGCAATCATGGGCCTTAACCTTATGAATTTCTATTCACAGAAATATGGTTCTGTAGTGGTAGAAGGAAAATAGTAATATAAAAATTCTCATAAGTACTTAGAAATAACTAGGAAGATATTAATAAAACCTGAAGTGGGTAACATGGTGAAAAATATATAAAGTCAGAATAAGAATTAATGATGTGAAGAAAGAAACGACCTTTAAATTGGAGTATAGTTTGTAAATCTATCAGTCTTAGACCGTTCCTGGATACTGATCCACATATATCAAGCTTATCATACAATTGAAACAAATGTATCCCAGTGTTCATCTTAGGGTTATTCATAGAAGCCAAGTTATAAACCAGTATATATGTTCATATTGGTATATGTATAAAGAACGTAATGGAATATTATTCAAATGTAAGGAGGAATACAATAATGTCATCGTTTGAAGAAAAAAATGGATGGACAAAGAGATCATTAATGTAAGCAAATTAGGCAGATGCAGAAAAATCAATAAAATATGATTTTCCCTAGGCAGAAGTAATAGAAAATTGTGAAAGTAAAAGGAGCTAAAGAAGAGGTGGAATGTGGCTATAGTGTGGATGACATGGAATAATAAAGGATGAATAAAGGACAAAAAGATAGAAGTTGAAAAATGGAAAAAAGGAAGGCTAGAGAGAAAAAACGATGATGTATTTCAGTTCATGCATTTAAGTTCTCTACCATGAGTGTTTAATACAGACATTTAATCTGGTTGAAATAAGTTTAAGGATAGCAACTTGGTAAAGAAAACTCAAATTATATTGAGAGAGCAGAACGTATTAAAAGTAATAAAATTTAAATAACATTTCATGTAAATGTAACTTTTACTCACTAGATGTAACTCTTATCTCTGAGGTTTACTGCTGAATAAGCTCACTCTTTCCAGTTCTTTTTGAATTCTGGCTGTTTGGTTCAAATTAACTGTTCTAGGTCAAACTCTCTCTCAAGATGGCTCATTCAAACTGTCTTCTCTTAGCTTCTGCTTGGCCTCAAACTAATTCTGGCAGTCTATTCTAATCTTCTGATTCCTTATTCTTTGGCTAGTTCTGTCTTCACCTGCAATAAGTCTGTGTTCCCCCACCCCCACCCCATTTGCTGCAACTGTAGCTGCTTTCTTAAGCACACTCTTTTTTTTTTTCTGTGCATTTTCCTGAGAGTTGGGCATATCCTGTCTCTGACTCATTTTGTCACATCTTTCTCTGATTCATCACATTGTTTGCACCTTAATTAGAGATCACTTTCAAACATGACTGCTTCCTTGTCCAAACTAACTTTACCTTCATTGTTTGGGATTAATGGTATATAGAATGCTTGCAATCCAGATGGATCATACAGATGTAGATGATCTTTGGCTATGATCCCTTGTCAGAGGAGCTGTCCCCCTAGATTGAATTTCCTCCACAATTTTACATATATTATGATTGTTCCTTTTTGTGTTTTAGAAAATAAAATAATAAATTAATTTAAGTCATATTAAAATATAAATAAATAAATAATACTCCACAAATTGAAGATGAAATAACAGAATGCTTGAACTAAGCTAGTACAGAAATGCCATCCATTTGATAGGCAAGATGAGGGTAGAAAACAAATAGACTTCCATGAGTGCAAATTCTGAAAGCAAGCATGAACTCCTTTGCATACATTATGTGTGAAATATGTATTCTAATATACTGTGCATATGAAATGAATATATATAAGTATTATATAATCAGATATCTCAGAAACATTTACTTCTTAAAAAATATGGGTCCCTTATAATACCATTTTTGATTTTCTAATTTTGGTTTATTCAAATGCAATTTTCAGAGTACAATTTGTATTATTTTATTTGTATAATTTAATTTTGACCAGTATAACATCCAAATCAGTTATTAAACAGGGTGGTTGTAATGGTGCCTCCCTTTAATTCTGACACTTGGAGGTAAAGACAGGCAGATATCTGTGGCTTCAAAGTCATCTTTGTCTATATAATGACTTCTAGGAGAACCAGAGCAATGTAAAGAGATCTTGTCTCATAACAACAAATTATTAATTATCTAATTAATTAATTAAGTCAAATATAAAACATTTCATCTTCCCAGAAATATACCCTGTTCTTTTGGTGCCTGTTGCTTTCACCTGAGAGCATACATGATGAATCATTTAAAAAATAAGTTATAAATATTATTAATTAATTGAGAAATTTATACAATGAATATTGATCACATTCACTCCCAACCTTCCTGGTTACTGCAGCATTTCTGCACCCTATTCTGCAAACTTCCTTGGTCCTATGTTGTGGTTGTATTGTAAATATATCAATTGGAGACAATATCTACATTCAGTTGATATCAATACTTTGACCAGATATATGTTTTTGTTTGTTTGTTTTGTCATCTTTTTTCTGCTACAAAATGAGCCTCTCCAAAGAAGGGTGAAGAATACACTTATCTGTAGCTATAAGCGTAAGCATTTAGAATGCAGTTAAAAATTGTACTGATTTAGGTAAATGACAGTATTAAATTTTTCTCTAAGTTCTCTGGCTTCATAAGCCAGGTAGATGGTTAAGTTTACAGTGTCAGACATGCATTCCTGTCTATTAAGGAGGCTTATAAGTCCAATAAGGTAGCTATTGGTTGCTGTAGATATAAGTACCTTTTTTGCACCTTTAGGAATATCTTTAATACCAGCTGTCATTGTGATTCATAGGAATTGTAGCTTGACAGGATTACTCATTGTCCCCAACCCCGCACACACACCTCAAAATTTGCTTTGCGTAGTCCAATATTATGAGTACTATTCATCAAGGCAGTCATTTCTCTGTCAGATCCGAACTGAGACCTACAAGTCTTTATTCCTTATTGTGTATTGGCTTCAGCAATCACATCTTATATTTTTTCCCTGTAAGTTATCAAGGGAAATGACAAAGCCTCGTTTGTTTTGGGAGCCTATTGGAATACCTTGATCAAAAACTCCAAAGATGCTTTTTCATCCCTGGCACTGGGTTTCCTTAGAATGTCTTTGAGAGTTTTATTTATTTACAGGATATCAATGAAATTATACAAATATAGGTTCTGTCCTGGCCTTTCTCTCATTTTTAGCTTGGCAAAAGTGTGTGAGTCTAATACATTCCATAGTAATGGCATAGAAATATACCATTATCTGAAAATATTTTCTTTTTAATTCTCTTACTTCCAATCAAATATTCATATAACAATACATCTAATGATAATAGCAGGAAGAATTAAATTTTACTCTCAATAGCAATACATGACTAATTAGTCCCTATGACTAATGTCATAATATACTGGAATCTCTGAAAACAAAAATTTCAAACAATGCTAACATTTAGCAATTTCTTTAAAATTGATACTTTTTTCCCATTTTCTCTTTTACATTTTATCTTACTTGGTATATGAATCTTAATTTGGAGGGATGTGTGAAGGATTTTCGTTGCAAAGAACGGTTTTGCCTCATATAATATATGATAAGTATAAAATTTCTGGACAACTCTAGTTAGAAGTAATTTCTATTCCCCCTCTCATAATTTCTCCTTACTCAGAGAAGGAAAGCCCACACTGTGATTAGAAACCATATTGTACTTCACGTCATTCTGTTACTATATATTAGCAGCTCTCAAGTTCTAGAGGGTAACTAGTGTTAGCATGAGGGTTTAAATGAGTGTGTAGGAGGGAGAAAAAGTTCATTATAGCAAGTTGGATGACATGAACTTCTCACTTTACTATTGGATAAAGAAAGAAGCATTATTGCAACTAATATGATTAATACTAGAGTTAAAAGGTAAGGTTGTATGTAGCTACTGAATGTTACCTAAAAATGCACATTAAAAGTTAGTTTATAAATCAGAAGTTGAAAATCACCTGACAATGCATGCAAAGTTTTGATTATAATTTACATATTCCAAAATATAATAACTTGCTAGAAGACAGATGGTAAAGTTGTATTAACACATATTTAAATATTCAATACAGTACTATATTAACAATGATAACTATAAAAAGAGCAAGGGAAGGTGAATAGAATTGAATACTGAGTTTTATATTATGTGTGGAATAAAGCTACAGGGATAATAAAAGTAAATAATACATGAATAACAACATATAAATCTAATAGGTTGCAACTAGCTTTGCAAGTTAATAGGCATGCTTTGATTATTGGTTAAGGGTTTCACATTGAGGACTATTGGAAACTCTTCCATAGACATTATTTCTGGCATGATCTTGTAAATTGAAACAAAGACTGAGTCCAAGTGAGCAGGCTGATAGAATTGTGGAAAGATGTATTTCAGTTTTCTATTTCAAGACTACCTGTAGACAAAAACAATCTAACATGCATATACATTGTTGATCCTGGTAAATACTCACATAATTTTCAAACTGGAGGAAATGTATAGCACATTCATTTAAAATATTTTTAAAGAAAAAAATCTTTATATATCTGTGGATATGTGTGTTGAAGGGTGAAATAGTCATTAAATTCTTGACTTTACTTCTTCAGAGTACTGATGTTTAAGCCTCCCAAGATTCTAGTTCTTATGGAAGACAGTATCTATCAGGTAGCGTATGGTAATATTCAATCCATGTGCTATTATATAATGTGACTCTGGAAAATAGGCAAAGTAACATTGGAGGAACAAAAAATGTGGGCTGATAACTCACATACTACACTGCACTTCTTATCTCATTGAAATTAAGTTCCAGATTTGAGATATTAAACCATAGATTGTTATTCACATATTTTCAAGAATATAAAATCCTCTGATGCAATCAGGAAGAGCCTTTAAACTTGTGGTGTTTACTAATATCAGATTTACTCAATGTACCCTACATAATAAAATTCCAGCAGTTTATCTAGGACAGGCATGTAGGACTTTTATTATAATATTTTTGTTATCATTCCTATGTGAATATTTATCACATGTATGATGCACATACAGGCACACACACACACATACACAGAGAGAGAGAGAGAGGGAGAGAGAGAGAGAGAGAGAGAGAGAGAGAGAGAGAGAAAGAGAGAGACTTGCAAGAGAGAGACTTACAGGAGAGTACCTGTGATATTAGAGAACAATCTTGGTGTTGATCTTCACTTCATATCTTGTTTTCCTTTTATTATTTTCTATAGTGTAGGCCATGGATGATGGCTCTTCAGCTATAGGAGATTCTCCTGATTCTGCCTCCCATTTTCTCTTAAGTATGCTAGGACTGCAGGCAGTGGTACAGTGTATCCAACTTTCCTATGGGTTTTGGGGATTTACACTCAGGTCCTTACACTGGTAGATCTTTAAACATTGAAAATCAAAAAACTACACATTTCAAATACATTTGTCATATGATTTTAGTGTGAAAAAGTCCTCAGTTTTTCTCTTTCCCTCTTGGTACTGACTTCTTTGTTTAGACCTATTATTGTGATACGTTAATTCACAAAATATTCATTAATCATTTTGCACTTTGTTCTCTTATGAACAATCATGCTATGATCAGGAACTGGGTCCCTGTTTTTTGTGTCTCCTGAGAGTTAGATTCTGAGACTACTCCTCACAGTAAGACAAGGAAATTTTACATTTCAACATCAATGAGGAAAGCAATGACTGTGACTGGGCATTAATTAGACTTTTCAATAAGATCCCAGATGATTGAAGCTATATTTTATATCTTCATTTTCATTCATGTGCATCGCTTGAATAAATCTGACATAAGCAAGTCTTCTGTCTGTATTTGCCTGACACCTTCAAAACCATGTTGACCTCCATAACTTTGACAAAGGAAGAACTTGAGACTCCATTCAAAGAAATTATTTTGTTTGCAACCAATGGGTATTTTAACATTTGCAGTGTGTAAGGTTCTCATCTTGAAATAATACTCATTTTCTAGGGGATTTTATTAATCCCTAAGTCTAGTTATGGACATGGAGTTAATTGAAAATGTTCAAAGTTATACTTAAGATAACAAACAAACACACATGTCATTAATTCAGAAGAAAACTCAAGAACTCAGAAAAAAAAAAAAGCGTTAAAGCATTTAAGCAGTGGAATGTATTACCTCAAAATTGAATAATGATTGTATTAGTCAGGGTTCTCTATTAGGTTGGATATAAATGGGTTAGTCAATCAAAGCCCATCTTAACACTGGAAACACTGACCCTCCAGTACTTGTATGGTTAATAAAAAACAAACAAACCTGTATGGTCAAGCAATGTAATTTTATACTGAGGACCTAAAGAATTCCTGAAGAATTTATAGCTTTCGGTTTACCTGCAAAACCTAAAGAAGCTGATTATATTATCAGAGATGAAAGGCTGCATCAACAAAATAAATAAACATGCAAGCAAGCATAAAGACAAGAAGCCAGAATTCAAAGGTTTCTTTCTCTGTGTTCTTTTATTTGGGCTTAGAATAGATAGTACCACACACACTTAGGATGAGTCTTTCCAGTTCAAATAATGTAGATGAAACTCTTTCACAAGGGTCTTCACCTACTTGTGGTTTAGTTAATTCCATATTAAGTTTAGATGGCAACCAAGTCTATGCATTGTGACAACACTTGAATTTCCTCTTGTCAGATTAATGGACAAAGTTTTTTGTTTTCTGACTTTAGGTTTAGAGGGACTGTATAATTTTTCCAGCATAGGTGCATTTATCCTTAATGTATACAATTTAAACAGAAACCTCTAAAGGAACTCTTATTATTGAATATGTAAGTGCTGAATGTATTTGCTTTTGAAAAAATTCATAACCATCTCATTAAATCAGTCACAAATGAGATTTTATTTGGAGATAGTCAGACTACAATGTGTGGAAGCTTTGCACAGAGCAAGCTGATCTTCAATGCTTATATCCTAAACTCTTTCCTTGAAACAAACAAAAACCAACCAAACAACACAAAAACACAAGACAATCATTTCAAGCCATTGTCTTGTCTCTAGGAAGACATGTCCCATAGAAGCTGCTCATTCACTTGTGTTTCCTTATTTCTCACACCCTATCCACTCTTCAGCAGTTGGTGGAGAAACATTCCATTTTGTGTAAAGAAATTCTACATGCCACCTTGTTAGAAATAATATTTGAAGAATGTAATATAAAAGCAATCACTTTATTTACACCTTCCCAAAAAGCAATTTTCTTCATTTTTTTTAAGGATATTTAATAGATGGCTATTCCTCTCAATTCCAACATTAAAAACTTATCAGTGGGATAATTACTCTTATTTGTTTAATACTATTTTATTTGTGTGTAAAAAATCCATTGCTGTTTCTTCAAAGATAACCCTGGGCTTTTATACCACAAAGTTTGAGAATCACAGTACATCACCATTATCACCATATACACAAATGTCCAAAGCAAAATGAATTACAGTTCAATTCATGCTTTGACATAATGTTTGTGTTAGAAAACACACACACCATATATATATACATATATATTATAAATTATATTAATAAATATTATACCTTATAAATAAATATATGTTAATATATATTATAACTTACAAATATATATATATATACAAATATATATATATCTATATACACACATGTATATAGAGAGAGGGGTGAGAGTAAAAAATTAATTCTTCAAACATAGATTATCTAAATGGATAAGATAAAAGCTAGAAAAACTTGCTTATGTAAAAAAAACATTGTAGAAGAATGTATTTTTTCATTGATCGTATAAAATCTTTGAAAAGTTATATATGTTCTATATAGCATTAAAGTTGTCTTTTCCTCTCTCCATAGCAATGGAGAAACACTTATTGGTGATGTTATTCTTATATCAATCAGGACACAGCATCTGGCAATCCTTTGTTCATCCTAGCTTGATGCCTGGCTTGGTGGCCAAAACTATTTCATACTTAGGACACATAAAAATCAAATCAAAACCAATAAAATCCGAGAGCATAACAAGATTGGAGGAACAAAGACAAAGATCTGTGTTCCATCATTCAACATGTATTGGAGGGATATGCCCACAGACTCCATACATGTGAGCCATGGATATACAAAGTCCAGGCTACCACCACCTTGAAAGAGGAGGAAGACAGACAGAGACCTGTGGACAGCCATGCCACCCACAGACATGCACAACTATGGGAGAGCAGACCTTGTCACTTGTATCCCATGAGGTGGCATAGGTAAGAAGGTGATGCCCTTTCATTCCTTAACACCTATGGCAGAGCCCAGAGACATGAGAGTTGGTGAGCTGGTCCTGTCTCTTGCCAGCTTCAGCATTTGGGAGAGAGGAAAGTACACTCTACTAAGCATCACAGTAGAGCTGGTCCTGGTGATGAGGACACTACTGAGCCATCCCCAAGGGTGTGATTGAGGAAGAACCGGCCCCACTACTCCTCTGTCATGAGGTGAGGTAACCTGGGTCTGGAGAAGATGCCTTCTGCCCCCTCACTTCTCACTACCTGTGACAGTAGACACAGGGAAAGTAGACACCATAGTCATGAGAGCCAGTGATCTGTCCTTGCCCCTCACTAGTTGCAGCACTCTGGAGAGTAGGACCTGCACCTTGACTGGACAGTATAATAGTGGTGGAGGGGTGCCAGTGAATAAGCCCTGATGGCTAGAGCCCAAGAGAGTTGGCATACCACTTTTCTATTTTGAGATGGTGTGAGTTTGGTAGATGCCTTCCCTCTTCACCCTGGCTACCTGCAGTAGTCCAGAGAGTAGGCCCCTATAGGGATGATAAAGGAAAAGCTACCCTTGCACCTTCATGGGCTGTAGCTCTCTAGAGAGCAGGCAACACAGTGGAGTTGTTCCTGATGACAAAGGCACAGGTGAGCCAGTTGAGAGAGTATGAGAATTATCCCAGATTCTCATAGGCTGCAGCTCTTGGCAAAGTGGGCCCCATGCCTTGACTGGGCAGCACAGTGAAGCTGGCTCAGGAGGCATGGATGTGGGTAAGCAGGCCCAGAAGGTTTTCAGAAACCGCTTGCTTCTTCTCTGAAGCAGAGAATGTAAAAGAGAGGAAAAGTCTCCCTGCCAGGCAGGTCAATACTGTCAATAGTTTTCCTAGACAGCAGAGGCACGAAATGATTAGAAGCGGTCACTTGAGGTTCAAGGCTAGAGAGACATGATTTCATTGATCCTGGTGGAAGGAACAGGGAAATTTTTTGTTGAGAACAAATATCTTGTGTATATTTCAACAAATTGTTTCTGTTAGCTTATGGTTCTGCTTCCTATGGTATTGTAATATAAGGCTATAAGAAATACACTTGGTGCTGGTGTGGTATAGACATGTGTGGGTAAATGGGGCTGAAGTGGGGGAGGATGCCTGGAGACTTCCACACTGCTGGTCCCACATACAAGAGAACTTCTGGGGTTCCAAAGGCTGGAAGGCTCGGCAACAGCAGGCCCAGCAGGCCCCAATGACACGAGGAAGTCCTTGGTTCCAAAAGGGTTTATTGTCATGGCAGATGGTGGATAGATCTGGATGTACTCCCCCAAACTCAGGGCAGACCTGAGTTAAGTAGGGAAGGAGAAAGGGGGAGGTTCTGGGGGCGGTTTAATTGGCTTCAACCTCTGGCCTTCATTAGTATGTAAATCTCTAGGGCCTGAGGCCTGTAGTCACACCTCTACCTGTGCACTTTGGGAGGGGCTGTAATGGCCTACGTGACTGACCAATGTAGGTCCATGGAAATTAGCCTGCTTGTCAGGACCCTGGGTTCAGGAGACTTGGCCGAACTCCTGCCGTTTCTCCCTTGGAGTCTCGGGGTTCTAGGCCCATGCCCAGCCAAGAGCCAGGATACCCATATGCAGTCCCACATCTCCTCCCCTTTACTTTTTTAAAAAAGGGGGTCACTGTGTCATCTGCGGTAAAAATTTTCCATGAGGAAGTTAAAAGAAAGCACTATTTAGGCCAGAGGGGTTAGCACAATTAAGTCACGGGTAAGGGGAGTTGAGGGTGGGGGTTGGGAAGAAAGGGGAGTTGAGGGTGGGGGGTTGGGAAGGCAAAGGATCATAGAATCAATTGGATACAGGTGATACAGTTTGAGGGTAATAACATCTGACTAATCTAGATAGACATTAAGTTTTCTTCACTAACATGTAACTTTAGCTATTTGACTTTGGCAAAAGAGTTCATCTGTAGCAGAAAGGTCTGGATCTGTGTTCTGTAGGATTTAGTTAGGATGTAGTGTCTTCAGTTAGGCGGTGCGGCTGGAAGACAGCTTGGCCTCCTAGGCAGGTTCTAGGAGGTAGCGTTGTGTCTGGATCTCAGCATGTCTCTGGAGTCTGCAGTCTTACGAGATGGCTGGGAAGAAGGCAGCTTAGCATCTTAGGCAGGTTCCAGAAGATGGCATCTCCACTGGACTTGTGGGAGCACCTATAGGATAATCAAAACAGGAAAGCAGCTCCCTGGCATGGGATTTCTGCAAAGGCTGAGTATTAAGCATTAAGTCACTTGGGAGCAAGCACATCATGGTCTGTCATTAAGATCCTGGAAAGGCAAAGGTGTTTAAGGAAATTTAATCTTAGAAGGCACCAGTGAGTAACAAAAAGCGAAAAAAATTTGGGTTGAAAAGCACAGACACTGTTGTTTTAGATCTTCCTGTTGGGGAGAAAAGGCATTAATGGTGGGTTTAGAAGCAGTAGGGGAGGGGCCTGCTCTGCCATGTGGTGGCTGCATGCTCTAGAAGAGAGGCCGGGGTATTGCCATTTGTTTTGGACCAGGGTATTCCCCATTTGTTTTGGGCCAGGGTATTCCATATTTGTTTTTCTTAGCAGTTTTAAATGTAGAGAAAAAAAAAGCCAACCTTGAAGAAAAGCTCAGAGGAAGAAACATAGAGGCTTGATAGGAGAGTCAGAAAGAGTGAGGTTTTATGTAACAACTGAGCCATGGGGGGAGACACGTGGAAGCTGGCATGTAGCTGGCAGTTCCTGGGAGAAGCTGGGAGTTGGTGTGCAGTTTCTCTAGACTCAGCCTGGAGTTTTAGCCATGAGAAAGAAACTGAGAGGAACACAGGGGCGAAGGGGCTTCAGGCAAGCCCGCTGGGCTGTATCTAGCCACAAATGACCTAGGAGGTGAAGGGGGAAAGGGAGCAACGAGGGTGCCAGCCCTGTTGCTTCAGGCAAACCAGAACTGGCCACAAATAATGCAAATGACAGAGGAGTCGGGGAAGTCTATGCTAGGCTAGCAGGCAGCCTGTGAAAGACTCACCCCCTGAGGGAAAATCACTGGAGACTAGAGTTTAGAGCCAGTGTTCCTGAGAAGCTAGCAGGCAGAGCATGAAAGGCTGACCCCTGGGGCAGAGCAGAGAGCAGAGATTAGGGCATCACTGCCAACTTGTTGAGTTGGAGAACACGTGGGAAGAAAGAAACCTAAGCTAGCAGGCAGTGTGATAAAGACCAAAGTTGGCAATCTTGAGAGTTACAGGACAGTCTCAGCCTCGAGGAGTCTCTCACTCAAGGAAAAGAGTCTTAGAACAAGGATCACAGCAGGCACTGTGGCCTTAAAGACAGTTGTTAGCTATGAAGGAGCCCTCTCTGTGGAGCTGGGGGATGGGCAGAGTGGAGGCTACGCAGTCGCTGCCATCTTGCCCTTGAGCTGGAGAACACGTGGAGGAGAGGGAAAGAGGGAGGAAGGGGGGACAGAAAGAGACCTGCCTAGTCTTGTGAACTAGGCTGGAGTTACTCACAGTTCCATGGAGAGGTTCTTGGCAGACACCAGCAGGGGGTACTCATGGAGTTGGCTTTGCCCACATCCTCTACCACCTGTAGGGAACGATGTAGGCCCGTGCATGGGCAGTAATGGGCATGAGTCTCTGTTGTGTTGTGGGTCTGTGTGTCTGCCACAACACAGTAGGCTGGGATTGTAGTTCAGCATTGCAGGAGAGCATGGGATCGTGGCTGAGTTTATTCCATGCAACACCAGGGAAAAGGAGAGCTGCAGAAAGTTTGGCTGTGTTTGTCTCACACTGCGCCAAGTAGACACGGCTGGGCTTGTACTTGGGCGAGGAACGAACTCAGTCTGCTTCCACGGGGGTGAAGAGCTCTTGGATTGGGGATCCCTGCACCCAGAGGTGGCTAGGGACCGACTGGTCTCAAGCCCTTGGGCTCTCAGACCGCTGAGAGGCCGCAGGAGGACTGAGACTGGGGGCATGTGGACGCATGACCAGCCAACCCACAGCCAAGAGAAAAGAGGGGGGAGAGGGATTGGGGATCTCCACGCCCGGAGGCAGCTAGGGACCGACTGGTCTCAAGCCCTTGGGCTCTCAGACCACTGAGAGGCCTCAGAAGGACTGAGACGAGAGTGCATGTGGGCACACGACTGGCCAACCCACAGCCAAAAGAAACAAGAAGGGGATGGAAGAAAGAGGCTCCGGCAGAACCCCACGGGAGAGATTTGGTTACTGTACTCGCTTAGTAGACTCGGCGGCCTGGCTAGCTTGATTGAAGATGTGGGTCCCCTGTGGCTGGAATGCATAGAAGTCCTCCAGGTGAGAGATTAAGCAGCTGCAGCTATGGCGGTGGTGAAGTTGAAGGCCTTTTCCACAGCCTCTCATGGCAGGCCCCTTAGCCAGCTGGAACCACAGCTCAGCATGGGAGAAACATGGAATCTTAACTGTGTCTCCGTTTTCTCTGTCTGTGTGGAGATCACACACACCAGTAGTGAGATAACTCAATACCACATCTAGTGCCCAACATGGGGCATTTCCAGCTGACACATACCACAGCTAGCAGCCCATGGAGATCCACATCTGAACTCCAGATTAAGCAAAACCATGAGTAACCCTTGGCACTAGCCCTAAAGACTCAGGCCTTCCTACATTCTATGTTTTCTTTTTCTTTTTGTGTTTGTTTGCATGCATGCATGTGTATGTGTATATGTGTGTGTGTTATTTTGTGGGGGTGTTGCAACAGTGAAGAACAATGAAATGATCAATGGGACTGAAGTGCATAATGTGAAATTAACAAAGAATCAATAATTTTTTAAATTGTCTTTTTCACACTGAGAAATTATAATGAATTTATAATGTAATTACAAATATGAATGTCAAATAAGAATATAATAGGTATACTAGTTATAATTTTATTTTATAATATGTGAAATGGCTAGTTAATTATTGTTTAAAATGTATACTATTGCTTCTTTCAGATAATGTAACAAGACCACTTAGAATTTATGAATTTAGTATATCCTCATTGCTATAATGGGGAATATTTCTGGACAGTAAATTGCATGTTTAATACATTTATAGTAATGATAGTTGCAAAATATTCCTGTAACATCTACTATGAATGTATTATACAATTTTAAAAAACAAAGAGCATTGAGTGTTTAGTGGTGTTATCCCTTATATACTTAATTAAATAAAAAATATGTATGACTTCTGTAAACACCTGTAGTGTTATTAACTGTATTTACTGTATAATATTAACTGTAGTGTTCTTAAAATATCACAGAGTCCTCATGAATCATCGAGGAAAACTATATTTGCAGCAAAAAAGAACCCTTATCAAAAATAATTCAAATCAAAATGAAGAATAGTGTAACCCAGTCCCACTGGACATATGTACAATACAACTGCTTCACTTAAATCTGAGAAATCATGGCAGAAGAGGAGCCAGAAGTGAATATAAGAGGCGGACTTTGCTGTAAGATGTTATCTCCCAGTCACTTTAAATGCTGTATCTATAAATTCTCATCAACGTAACTGCCTAAACTTAAGATAAACTGACAATAACTATAGAAATGCTAATAAGAACTGGGAAAGGATCACAAGAACTTAACCCTTCACAAGGAGCAACAGACAACTAAGTAATGCTAAGAACTGGAAAAACTATTGTTCTTCTTGGAAAAGGACAACAATTGGTTATCAAATAACAAATGATAAGCCATGAAATGATCATGTTCTAGGGAAGTCATAAAGAATTGAATTGTTGGAATAGGTAAACTAACTTATAGAAAGTTTATATTTGGTTAAGCCATAAATATTAACAAAGACTGATAAAGCATCTACATGTATAATCACATATTCATATAAATACAGCTACAGATGATACAAATAGTATTATTATATATATTTAGCAGGTTATATTTATGTATTTAAGACTATATGCTTTCTGTGTTTGTGTGTGTGTATGTGTGTGTGTGCAACAAAAATACTGTAAAATAACAGGTAAGAATTTTCAAGATAGCAAAAAGGAGTATATAAGAGGGTTTAGTGAGAGAAAAGGAAACTGGAGAATGATTTGCTTATTATTCTAGTCCTTTCACTATTATGAATGCAGGCATTTTGTTCTTACAAAGATAGACAAAGGTTTATGTCTTTAACCAGGGAGGAGAAAAAGAATTACTATATTATAGTCATGGATAATAAAGAAGAAATATTGATGAGAGAAGTAAAAATAAAGAATTCTTGTACTTTTCCAGCGTATCAATTGCATGGAACAGTAGTCAAGCACTTCATAGAAATACTAAAGATGCTAATAAAGAAGTAATGTCCATTATTAAATATTTTCCAATAGGCTTAGATAAATCTAATCTAAGAGATTAGACATAATCTATAATTTGAAAAACATTAGCATGATAGAATGTTTGTATCAATTAACCCCTGGGGGTTGTTTAGAACACATAACCATGAAGTAGAGAAATGGATCAGTGGTGCTCCTTACAAGACTTGACTTCAATGTCTAACACCAATATGGTGGGTCACAACTCTCTCCAAATCCAGTTACTGCTAGTCTGATGTGATTTTCTGATTTTGGTAGGCATCAGTTGGACAGATATATATGTAAGCATGTAGAAGAATTTTAATCCAGCAACATGGCTGCCCTGGTAAAGGCCATGATCAGATCCAAAAGACTTAGGTCTGCATGATCTTGGCTAGCATGCAGATGAATCAAACAATCTTAATCCCCCAAGCTGAAATAAAGATAAGTCCTTAGTAAACCTTTAAGGTAAAACTAGATTTTATAAGGAAACAGGCATATTTGAAAATGACATCTAATTGAAGGGGAAACAATGTGATAAAACTGAGAAAAATTTGATACTATGAGTCAGGAGAATAGGATACTCCCTAGTTAATAGAACAGCACAGAAAAGAGAAGCTATTTAGGAGCAGCACTAGAAGAGAGTCAGTCAGTTGAGACTCAGTTCAATCTAGTTTGTCTTTGAATCCATGTAGTTCAGTGCAGGTTGGCAGAGGCAGTTGAAGCCAAAGAATTAGAAGGAGCCAGAAAAGTGGAACAGATTTCCAGAGTCTGCTTGATGTCAAGCAGAACAATTCACTGAGTAGCTGAGAGAAGCCAGTTTGAATCAGTGAGCTTGGAGAGGCATTTGAGCCAGGACAGCTGAGTTGAATCAGCCAGGTAGAGTTTGGAAAGATCTAAAAAAAAAAAAAAAAAGTTAATGTATTCAACCGTTGGCCTCAGAGATTACCATTACATCTGGTACCCAATTAATCTGGTCACAATTAATCTGGTACCCAACATGATTGGAGAAGAAGAAATCTTAACAACATTGCAGAAAACAGAAAACATCTCAAAGAAACATCACAGAGGAGAGGAGAGAACTGACAGCCTCAGAGAAGAAATTCACCTGCGATCTTTGCAGAGGACACATCAATTCTTCAAGTTTGGCTAAACATACAAAAAGACTCTGGAGATTCCAGAGCTATTGGAGCCTGGATCCCAGAGCAAGGAATGATGCAGGTGTCTAAAAGACAGTGAATCAAATGGGCAGTAAGCCTATCAAATAAGAATAAATATATATTAACAAAAACTAACTCACTTCGGTTTATTTCTGATCATTCGATCAGATGTTCAAAATGATTAATGAGTGTAATGACAGTTCCGGAATAGTGACAATTGTATATGAAAACTTTTTTCACCATACTTTGTCTTTTGTGTAGGAAACCTTTTTTACTGTATTTTAATAAATTTATATATGTATATGAATATATATGAACATACATTCATATAACACATATCTCTTATCCATACACACACACACACACACACACACACACACGGATCAGATAAAGATTTGACAGTATGAGTCAGAGAAAAGACACTCCCAATACTCTATATCTATATTGATATCTATCTATATCTATCTACTTAGACTGTGCCATGAATTTAAGAATGAAATCTGTGACTGTACATTCATAACTAAAGAAATAGCTCTTATGGGTTATGAAGGATTATATAACACCCATTTTTTTAACCTATCATAGTTTAAGTTCATTTTCATGCTTTTCTTATTCTGTGTACCTTGTGTGAAACATCCAGTCATGGACAGCTCAGTCTTCCTCAAGTGTCTGCTCAGCACAATCATCTTTATTCTTCCTTCAAATAAGCCTTAGTAGCATCAGGTATGAAGGATCCTTTCTCATTCTCTTACTGATATACTCTGGAGCCTCGACTATCTGGTAATTTTTGAACATAAGTATGGTTCAGAGTTTACTTCTTCCTTTTTATTTTAGTGTTTTGTTTTGTGGTTGGGTATTGAGCAGAAGATACAGTCCATGTTGGGATGTTTGATTGGCTTGTGTGAGCAAGCAAAGTTTCAGAGCTCTTAAGATCTGGGAACAGGGGGAGACAATATCCAGAAAATAATGTGTTGAACAAAGAACATATTTGGCACAGAACACTGACATAACAATGCCTGGAAAATTTGCACTTAATGAGGCCACTGATAGTTTGTGTAAACTATTGCTATATATCATATTTTATCAAGGTTATTTGAAGTATGAAATGTATACTGTGAAAAGAATTTGTGTAAACAAGTAGGTTGGCATGAAGTAATGTTGATACTGTTTGTTGGAGAGGAGCACCAGTTATGATGAAAACATGTTAAATGAAGGGTCAATAAATTTATATTGATTTTGTTATCCTCCTGCAAATATTAATAGCTTATCAGTTATTTTTTTCTGTAAAGAGAAAATAATGTTTGAAGAATATAAATTGTAATTAATCCCATGTTTTCTGCATTTGCAGTTAATATAAATAGTAAAGGAAATGTTCTAAATTTTCAGTAGGATAAATATGAATAATTTATTTTTTAAGTGTTAATAATTATATCTTCTGAAATTCTATAAAAAGTATAATAACTTTTTTCTAACCATACTTAAAAATTTGATATTACAGAAAACAAATATTACTAGTAAATGTTCAGGAGTGTTATACTAGTTTATTCAATTAATTTCACTGGCAAAATGTTGGCATCTATAAAATAACATCTATAAAATGAGCCAAGACAAATATAGTCATCATTTTTACAGTCTGTTTTCATATAGAACAAATCAGCATGCTACACATGTCTTACAAGACTAACTTACTAGTTATCATGGTTCAGGATTGATACTCCAAGCTATTATTCATATCAATGCCATCTATCCTGCTCTATTGGCCTATACTGACAGCTTTCCTTTGTAGAATGTCAATGATCTTTATAAGCTCAGATAAATGAACGTACTATTTCCCATTTAGAATGATTTCCTAACTATTTGTCAAACAAATATTATGGTTGCATTATAAATACTTGAAATTCTAAATAGAGTTTTATGTACACTCATTTTATGGCCAATCATAATACATGAGGTTTAAATACACTCATTCTATTTTTATAAAATAAATACACCCAGGTAACGACTTATAAGATCAATTCATACAAATTATGAGTTCTAAGGACACCTTTTTTGCCCCTTGTCACTCTTTTTCTACCTCCATGATCAACACCAGTTTTCTCAGCCTTATTGACCTTTGTGCCAAAAACAATATTTTGAGAACATTTAATTATACAAATATGAATTATGACAATGTAAAATGAAAATATGTTTAATTATACTGGGAGAAAATTCTACTTATTCTAATTATTCTTTTTGTTGTTGTTGAAAAGACAATTTTATCCATCTCCATCAGTGACAGTATTAGGTTTTCTATTATGTTGGATTCATTGGGATCTTTATTTATTGAGGGCTGTGATCATTGTGTAAGAGCCGCTAGCTTTCAGAAGTAAAGAAATGGATTCTAAATGCAAAATTAATGAAATAGGTAGAATTTAGTGAAATGTCAAAATATGTGTGCAATACACATATGGACACACATATATTTGTGGGAATTATATTGGTAAAAGAGATTTGAGACTTAGAATTACATCAATAGCTATGATCATTTTAGTTGATATGTCCTAGGATTTCTCAGACTCCAGCATCAGGTGGCCAAGAATATTATATCATATGAGTACCATCAGTGCAATGTTCTACATTTAAAAGTATTTATTATAATTTTAATCAACTAATTAATTAGTTGTGCATCTATGCACATATGTCATAGTGTGCTTATGGAGGTCAGAGGATGAATTATAGGAATTGGTTCTCTCTTTCTTCCATGTGCATTTCTGAGATAGAATCTATTAAGGCAGAAACCCTTCTACCCACCACTAAGCCAACATGTCAGACCATGATCCTCACTTTTCATTGAATGTGTTGGCAATTTGCTTCTGCAAGACATATAACACTGTGTATAATGAAAGAAAATTACAGCCTCGTTACCAAAAATTAGAATTTGGAAATTTATCTTGAATTTTTACTATGTATTAGTAATATTAAAATAGAAATTAACTTCCTATTTTGATTCTGCATGAAAGAGTTTTACAATAATATGGCAATATGAAGAACCAAGAAGACAAATACAGCATGGAACTATTTATAAGGGAATCCCCAGAGGCACACAAAACAATACAGGCCATTGTCATTGCTTTTGGTTGCTTAATATATTTAGAGGATAAGACCATATATTGCTAATGATGGTATATAACTTGGTTTCTGGACACAGAAAAATCTGTCAGTAACATACTAGGAATTCTGTTCTTTATAGGTTAGCTTTATTAATAGTGTTGGAATATGTTATGCTGTCTGCTGAAGAAAAAAGTCTTCAATATTGTTATCCATCACTGTACCCTGCTTTCTGATATATAGGCCTACCATTCAAGATGTAATAACACGAAAGTTCTTTATGTGTTAGTTAAATGGTTTTTTTTAATTGATGTTAAGACCTGGTCTATAGTTCAGAATTATTGCTTAGAACTATAAACAAAACCCACATCTTGGAAACTCATAGATTGTAGAAGTGAACATATTGATATCATTTTTATTAATGAGCATATCATACTGATCTCTGAATACTTATGTTTATATCTAAAGATTTTCACTGCTTTTACACAAGATCAAAGAAGCATCTTACTGTATAGGGCATGGATTAATGGAGAGACCTACATCTGCTTATAATGTTGAGAAGTGACTGTGAATCCTCAGCTATGTAAGGGGCATCTATATCAACCCATGCTCCTTCCCAGGCTCAGGAAA